>BLKM01012573.1:330151-419120 GCA_013340265.1 Coptotermes formosanus | reverse complement strand
GACCCTGCTGGGTCATCTTCAGGGAGAACTTTCTGTTGTCGTTACACTAAGGTTGCACTTTACAATTGAGCAAGGGCGTACACAGTCAACAGCACATTCACATTCACATTCACATTCACATTGAGTAAGAATGTGCTGTTGACTGTGTACGCCCTTGCTCAATTGTAAAGTGCAACCTTAGTGTAACGACAACAGAAAGTTCTCCCTGAAGATGACCCAGCAGGGTCAAAACATGTAGGAGTGTGTTACAATTGATGAAAACTCTCTTTGTGCATTTGTTGGCGATTAATGGTTTTTGTATAATATAGTGCACGGACATGGAACACATTAAAATTATCTATTAAGTTTATAGACTAGTTTAGGTACTATTTTTGTCACATTTGAGGCGAAAATTGTGTTCCAATTATCGAGCGCTGTGGTGAAGTCCTGTATGAATCAAGCTGAAAAAGAGACGATGCTACTATCAGGAAAGCAAGTGAACAGAACACGGCACCTCAAGTTGTGGTGTGCCTCACCACCACCCACGGCTTAATATAAGGCTCTAACCCGGAGATCTACTTGAACATATTGTTAACTTTTCATCAGTGTCAAGGGACGTTATATTTTTTAAAACTGCCAAACACCAACAATACTCACTGTAAGCTAACTACTAGTTCCCAGAGCTGTGTTAAACACTCGCAGCCAGCCGATGCCAGAATTAGATAAGTCGAATAGAAGGAAAATTGAGAAGACTTTAATACAGCTTCCATCCCAGTCGTTTCATCTTATATGACCATCATTGTTTTATCAGTTTTAAGAGCTCATTGTAGAAGTGCAGAACATAAAAGAAAACAATAAGACTGGAATTTTCCACAGGATATTTTGATAGCTACAAAAGTAAAGATCAGAAACCTGCATTACAAGGAAACAAGTATATATGCATATCCTTCCCAGTACCTCTTTCAGTAACAAACAGCTTTAAGTATCCCCCATTACCACTGTCTGTTGCAATCAAACTTTTCAAATTTTGTGTCTTCAGATTGTCGAAGCGTGTACCTGGATTCAACCCACGTACCGGATCTAGACAAGTACTCTATTTGTATCCTTACTTTTCTTTACGCTGTACAGCATCTTGAACATTCTGCGCAAATACTGCCTTTCTCATGCTACAGAAAATAAAAATTTTTGTTGTTCTGACTTTCATTACCTTTAGATTTTTACAGACGGTAATGGTCATAATAACAGAATCAAGTTCGTTTTATTTTATTTCTTGCGCTAAATGTAAGCTCTCTTTTCTTTTTCTGTCTCCCATACGTGGTAAAAATAAGTTTTAAAATATGTTTTTACCATTCCTGTTGCAAGTGATACAAGCTGGACTGATCCAGAGCCTTCTTTAAGAAAACAGGGAAATAAAATAAATTCGTTAAGTCTCCTCAGCATTCTGAATTGCTGCATATAAAGTGTTTGACTCGAAAGTATTTTCCGCCTTACGTGTAATTCGTCACTTCCTGCTGTAGGAACATATGTGGTTATAAATAAACTTCTCCGTCCCTTTTATGTTTTTTCACCCGAATTAACTATTTACCGTATAGCGTATATAATGAGCGCCTTATTAAGGCATCCTGCGCTTGCTACGTATTCAGGAATGGGCTCGTGTTTAAGAAAGAAGAATGTAGTGATAAAATTTTCATCCTCACTTTTTCTGTACCCCAGCTTACGAGACGTATGTTTCGTGATCGTGTTTTTCAGGCACGCTGGGCTACACAGTTCGTGGAATTAGAGTGTAAACATGTAACGATCTGCTCTATATTTCTTCCTTCAACGTATGATTTAGAAGACAGCATTCTGTTCCAAATATATTTTATCAATTTATGACTAAATTTTTAAGTATACTTTTTTTTAACGGATCATGTCTCTTTTGCAGGTCCGGCCTGTCCATTATAATGAGGTAAGTTCAAGATGTCTTCCTAGCAATCCATGCATAGTTACAACTGAAGCTGTTAAATCGTGTCTTGGGATAACATAAAATAACTATCGGGCTCCTAATGACTTCTGTCATACCTGTACTTAAAGATTATACTCATGGTACAGTTCTCCATACAAATAATACACTCTGGGGTCTCCAAATTAAGCACGACGTAGCAAACTACACATAGTGAGAAAACTGCGTGAAAGAGTGGCCGTGTGATTCAGGTGTGCATTCTCTTGCTAGTGTTCTTCGAATCATGCACGCTGTTCCGAATCGCCTTATAATATCGGAAGCTTTGCGATAGTGAAATTGCCCCATCATGTATACAAGGACGTCCATCTTTTTAGATCAGGCCTGTTAAACTAGGTTCTCTAATAAACACACGGGCCAGCTTGATATACCTGTCTTAGACCAATTCCAAAATGGTTCAGATCAGGTCGCATAATTCGTGAACGAAGACAGAAACTCTTTAAGAAGTAGGATATCCTAGGAATTGTATTGATAATCCTTCTACTCTCAATTGTCTTAATGTTTATTTAATAGGAACAGCTGCGATTAAATTAGTTACTTAACTGTTCGCTCGTGCATAATTCTATCCTCTGAAGCATGCGTCATCGGTATGTCATTGAACCTGAACGCTGAACTCTTGAGGCAACAGCTGGATAAGTTCTTTAATGGATTTTAACTGCAGTTCAATATTGTCCAATTTCGCTGCTGTAGAACTTCCACATTCATGTCTCAACTTTTCATGGACCTCATTACACAAACGTTTCTGTTTTCTCTGCAAATGTCTGTCCTGACTTCCTGAGTTAAAATCTTCGATACCAGAAGGTTTATTCAAGAATACTACTAACTCATCCAGTTTCTTGAAAAGGTTACGTATCGTGTACATTTCTTCGGTCCTTCTCTTCTTCTCAGCTCTGGCTATGATAGCATCCACAATATATTTTGGTATGGGAAGTTGTGCGTTTCTTTGCTGATTACCAGGATATATATTTATGGGTTGTTTTACCTTCCTCAAAGACTTTACTCTTCTGTTCACCCACTTTGGCATAAACCATACGTCCCAGTCTAAGGGTTGAATTACCCTAAGGAAGTCTGCTTGTTTTCTCAGGCGGTTCCTTTTTCCACGTGTCATCAAGGAATTTATGTCGCTGACAGCTAAACCAACCAGCAGATTCATGAGAACAATGACCACCATAAACAGGAAAAACAAGAAGAATATTTTCCCAAATAAAGGAAACACGATATTTGGGTTTTCTCTGAAAAGGCTGGAATATTCTAATTCATTTACCATCATAACTGCAGTTTTCACAAAGGCGTCGAATGGTGTTTCGAAAGGTGGCGTGGATTTGAATTGCACCATAAATGCCAAAGCGAAGCCAATTAAAAGGAAGACGAAGGTGAACAGAACCTTAGGAAAAAAAAAAAAAGGAAAAAAAAAAGAAACAGCATGAATTAGTTTTGGAATGTACATGTCGAAGAAAATGCACTATAAACTTAAAGATGACGATAGAATTTCTGTAATCTAATAAGAATTACAACATTCCCTCCTATTAATAGCTGCCTTAGTTTCTCCTATTAGAACCCGAAGGTAACAATGCTTACATCGAAGTCCGTCACTAGATAAGATTCAGAGCCTGTTTTAACCCATCGTTACAACTAAGCACCCTACGTAGATTATATATTGGAGTTAATATCGCATTACTTCCAAGGCGCTGCTTTCTGAGAATTTTTCTAATAGTAATGATTACATCTGTTTTCTTTGCCCTTCCCCACATCTGATTTACATCTACACCTCAGAGCCAGAAAATCCCGGAAACCTGCTCCCAGGATTGTACTGGAATATGAATATTAACTGTTTTACACACTTGTTAGAACAGAAATGTTTATCAACGAATAGTTTCGCCTAGTCGCGAAACGCACCTGTTAGCTTCATCATTTCCGTGCCTTTGCCCGCCTGCCTGTTCTGTTATCTGTGACTCAGGAATTAAAAGGAGGACCTCATTTGACTCTTCATTATCCGGTCCTCGTAGCGTATTCGCATGAATAAGGCTACATGCTTTGTTTTAAACTTCTCCCTTTTCTTTAGAACACTAGCCCATTATTCCTCTTTTGTAAGCAGAACCCTCATCATTTCAGATTTTAATGTAACTACTAACCTTCAGAACATTGACAGCAACTTTGGAAAACATGTTAATGTGGAAACCCCAATTTGGGTTCCTCGACACGTGGAACATCAACTCGGTCCATGACAGAAGGATTCCTATTGTAGTCAGAAAACGATGCCAGATGTCTCTCGATTCAAAAATTGTTACTACAGAAGCCAGAAGGTAACTGCTCCACTTCAACCAAGATTCCAAGTCCATGAAGTAATATTTCGGAAGGCGGTAGGCTGATAGCATTTCCTACAAGAGGGAAAAACAGTAGCATTAGTGAAGTAACCAGAAATCAGTTACAGTGTTGGCAATCGGACAATCTGGTGGTGACGCAACACTGTACAAGGCGGCCAGAAGTAAATATGTTGAAAGTTCCGGACCAACTACAAGTTCAGAGTATGGATCAGCTAATAAAGGAAAAGATCGAGATGCGATTGTGCCCCAGTGATATGACTAAAGATGAGTGGTTTACACTGAGTTGGAAGTGACAGCCTGCTATCTATCTACACCAGAAGGCTACAAGACAACCGGAAGCACATCAAAGTATAATCAGGCTCGTTTGGTCCGTGAAGAAAATAAGCAAAGCAACTCTGAACGAAGACTAGAACAAGTGATAGTTAAGGCAGGACGGAGGGGGGATCTTGGGTATTTTAGAGAGGTAACCCTGCTTTATTTGAAAAGGTGCTCTTGCTGTTGAGCGTTAATTCTGGCGTTCTAGGCCTGACGACAATGAGCTAAATTTCCGAGGTGCGTTTATGGTAACTACAACCCCTGTAACTGATTTCAAAATGATGGTTGGAGATTGTGTTCGATAGTGCATACGAGGTTTAAATGACATGCAGTGGTTACCTATCACGCAATTCCCTGACGACAGAGATTAAGATGGATTCCGTGATGTTGGACTTCTGCTCCGTGTTGAAGTGGCTAATTGCAGAAGACGGTTTTGTAAAAGACTGTAGAACCTAATAACGTAATCTAAGGCTCTAGATCACGCATAATTTAGAATTTATAAATTACTTTGTTCTTACAATATGATTGAACAAGTTTCATGTTCTTTACTTACCATGGCAATAAGCCAGACCGATGTCACTTGAACCGCTGGTATGGAGTAGCTTTCTGATAGTGCGGGTGGAACTTCAAGAGCATTGTCCTTGAAATAGTATTCTGAAACAACAAATATGCTGAAGCAGGATAAGAAGACAACGTATGTCGCGATTGAGTAATAAAACGATCGCTTCCAACTGAGCCACTTTAGGAACAAGAAACTCTCGACAACAGGATGCAGGACTAGGGCCTCCTGGTTACAGTTGGTGCCTGTGTCAAACAATGCGTCCAATACTTTCATCTGTTTGTTGCTCTTTCCACGAGGCTCCAGAAGTCTGTAATCAATAGAAATAACACACTGAGGATCACTTAGAGGAAAGTTGTTGATTTTAATGTGCGCATCTAAAATTTCTTCTAGGAATTCAATGGGTTGGAACACCTTGTTCAGCAAGAAACTAATAGCAGTGCTTTTGTTTCTGTATGTTTTGGCTGATAAATCAGCACCTGATAACAACAGTTTCTGGATGCATTCTCGATGGCCGTAGTGACAAGCTAAGTGTAGTGGCGTGCAACCATGGCTGTCCCTGGCCTCAATGACTTCCCTTCCACTGTCGTGTTTCAGCAGTGTTTCCACAACATTGAAGTGGCCTTCTGAGCATGCCAGATGCAAGGCAGTGCAATCCTTGTGAGACTTGAATGTCATTTTCATGCCGTTGTCACACCCTGCGGACAGCAGAACCTCAGCACAGGAACTATTCCCCGCAAGGCAGGCCACATGCAGTGGAGTCATTCCATTTGTTTCAGTTTGGTTGATCAGAGTCGCATTGGAAGTCTGGTCACACCTGATAAACTCTTTAAGTATCGCAGGACAGTTGTACTTGGCTGCTCGATGTAGAACCGTCGTTTTGTCAGAGAGAGTGTAGTCTAAACTGGCACCTGCTTGAAGAAGCAGTCTCACGCAATCCAAGTTTCTGCTCATTACGGCTCGAAACAGCGGCGTCTCTTCACAGTAATCTGAGGAGCTTAATACCTGAAATAAGGACCACAAATTATTTGTACTGCTGTACTCATGAATGAGTGACTGTTTTTACGGCTTTTAAATAGTATTCACACACAGACAGAGAGAAAGAGAGAGAGAGAGAGACCAATCCTCTTATGGTTTTTGGAGTTTGGTCATAGAGGTATTTACACGGTAGATATTACCAGTTTGTTGAAGGCAACAAGAAGAAAAGTTTTGAGAGAATTTTTGAAAATGTTCGTGAAATTAAAATTTTAATTTATCTTATTTACGATACTATATGAATGCCTAAGGATGATACAATAAAATGCGCAGAAAATTGGACACTCACGAAAACTTAAAACTAATTTTAAAAATTTTGAAATTTCAATTACATAAAATAATTAAGATAGACTTTTAAATCGAATTTACTTTCCTCTCAAATATACATGTTAATTAGTTTGGCTGTATCCAAAATTCCATTTGTAATTTTTATTTCGGAGATTTTATTTAGACAGCCGTGTAAGGGCTGCTGTCTCTAAAGACCCTTACGTTATAAAAAATATGGAAACTAAGCCGCATTTTAGGTACTTCATCAGTGCCACAGATGTCCAGTGACAAGCACAAGCATGGAGACAGTGTCATTTTAAGTGGGCGTGTGGGTTTGCAGCTCCCATGTTCTGAACAGCATCTAGCTCTTTTGTTATTAAAGCCGTCTGTTTAATGCCGGGCCACAAATGTGGGATTTTTTTTTCGGAGAAATGGAAGTTTGGTATGCTAAATACATACACTGAAACTACAAACGATAAACTAACAGTAGAAGAGGATAATAAGGATTTGTGTCTTACAGTTTTACTCTCGTGTATACTGAGAATCTCTTTCAGTATGTCCGAATTCCCACTCTCCGCCGCCAAGTGCACCACTGTTGCACCAGTACAGTTCCTCTGACAGACGTCAGCTCCTGCCTCCAGTAGTACAGAGACACCTGCCTTCCAGTCACTTGTTACAGCTACATGAAGTGGTGTGTTACCATTGACGTCTTTGACATCAATGAAAGCGAGATCAGGGAGATCTGATTCCTCTTTTTCTGTCGTATCATTCTCATTATTTCTAGCTTCTTGACTATGGAGTAAAACTCTCAGTGACGCTTGAAGGCGGAGGGACACGGCAAGATGCATGGGGGTTAAGCCGTTTCTGTCCCAGTTGAAGGCAAGTATCGAGGATGTTGCTATCGAGGAGATGGCCTCTAATGACTGCAAAGCCACGGCTGTATGCAGTGGTGTTGTGCGGACGGTACCGTGGGAAAGTGGTGACAGCCCTGCGCCAGTGTTCAGGAGAAATTTGTACACTTTAGAGAATCTGAAATATGGCAAACGTCATATTGAAATTTTATGAAGAATTCAAGCTCTTAATTCACCAATTAATTCATTTATTATTTTGTTTAACATTATTATATTTTTATACTGTATAGGACAAAATATTCCAAACAGTTGAAGCCGCAAAATGTGTTTCATTTCCTGCCACCATTACCGTTTAAATCTCAGAAGATAATGATTTAAATTTTCTCTCTACAGTTTTTCCGAATTTATGAGATTTTGACATAACATTTTAATAATCGTGTATACAAATAAGAAACCGTGTGCAAAAGGTCTTTCTTACCGCTCCACAAATCTCTTGGTGAGTTTCTAAGTTCTTGTGAACACAATATTCTGGCATGTCTATGTGTATATGGACATATATTTGCACGTTTATGACATGTCTGTCTGCGAAAAATCCCACGTCGCCTGATTTCTGAATCTTGGCATTCCCACGTTCTTTGAACCCGAAAACTAAAGTTAAGAAAGGCACCACGTTCTAGATTTCAGTACTGAGTTATCTTACATTGTGGCTGCATGCAGATCCGACCCTCCAACCAGTTTTTCTCCCAAAACATCGATAGGCGTCATCCCGTCGTTGTCCCTGGAATTGATATCTGCTCCGGCTGTGCAGAGGGCCTCTATGCATTCCAAATGGAGCCTCTGGCTGGCGATGTGCAAAGGTGTGCTTCCTGCCTCAAATCGTGGTAACTGAACAGACGAAACTTCATGTGACTCGAGCATGTTTCCTGAATATATCTTTGTAGGTTTGTTTGGAATTGTATGGCAGGTGTTTTAGTTTCTAGCGTAATTTACCAGTATTCTTCAGTTTTTTTATTTCTCCATAAAATAAGGAAATCCTTTACACGGCGTGGAATTATTTGCTAAAAGAGAAATAACCTGTTAGAATTATGTAACATATCACGGAAACTGTTTATTATAAAATAAAATATATTCATTTTTTTATTTTTCCCCACTTAGCCGATTATTCAAAGGACTTTCCTCTTATAAATAAAATAAATTTCAGCGAAAAACGAGCTGATAAAATGCGCAACAAGACAAAAAGAAATTTTGTGACAAATTAGAATAAATAATGTCGGAATTTGCAGCTAGCTACCCGACATACGTTGGAGTGCATACGACAAGAGCTAAATTACAGAGTGGCCCTGTCGATAGAACACGCTGAATATACAGCAATAATCTTAAGTAAGTCACTTTTCGGTTTGTTGTGTTTATGGTATCCAATAAAATGTAAATTTTTCTTTTTCCCTGTGCTTGATAAAGCGTCACGTCGTGAAGGCATATAAGGGAGTGGATGTATAGCTCCAAGCAATCTTAACCGCGGCACTAGATGCAGGTAAGGGATCGACTTCACGCCTCGAGCGCTTTATCCCCGGGAAATCTCCCCCCGGTACCCATTGACAGCAGCCTGTGCTGCCTCTGCCAAGCATCAAACCACGATTCTTAGAACATCCAAGTGCGTAGCCCAGTCAGTATACCTACTGAAGTACATCGAATCTGATAAAGGTATCAATTTGAAATATCGGTAACATTTTCTCAAAATCCTCTAATGCAGTCGCGCTTACTGACCTCGTTCTTGGTGCAGACTTGATCGTGACCCCACAAGTCCAGAGCGTCTTGGTGCAGTTGCTCCTTATCCTCGTGACACCTGGTTTTAATGTTCAGCATAGCCATGGCATTATCTAGCAGCAATTTTACACAGGCAGCTTTACCAGACCAAGCTGCCAGATGCAGAGGACTTCGACCCTGCGAGTCCAGGACCCGGAAAGAGGCTCCGTGTTTGAGGAGCAGCAAGATAATGTCGCAGTTCCCAGTGACAGCCGCCAAGTGGCAAGCGGTATTTCCCAGTGGCCCATAGGTTGCTTCTGCACTGGCGCCGCGTTCTAGGCAGCTGTGTGCAATAAACGTATATTTATGTAGCGGCATGTGAGCTACCCTGCTTCATATTTGGCCATGCCGATCGGTCTTTTAGCTTTTCTTACTTGAGCTTCTCTTGCTTTCATTCAGTGCCAGCACGAAAATTTTGAGATTATGTTATAAAATGCTCCACGACGACTCCCTTTCACAATCAGCCATTCACAGTTGTCCTGTCACTTCTTATGGGACCTTATACAACCCTTGAAGTTAGTAAACAAACCTCGCCATCGGTTGTTTGGCGCTCCTGTTTCGTACACGGAAGCAAATTTCAAATTTCTGCTCACAGGTCGGCTGCCGTAACAGATATTCGAAAGCGCTTCGTGATTGCTTCGTTCCACGGTCTTTAAAGTTTCGTGGTAAGAATTTCTGACTTTTGTGTCCATTGCGTGTGGCAGTCAGACTAACAGCCGTTGAATAAATCTGCTAATTTTTAGTAAACTTCATATAATTATCTGCGATTCAGTCTCCGGAATTTAAAGGTACGTAAGCAATTAGAGCTTAATATATAAGCTATTCGGACTTCGTGATATTTTCTTATTTATTTGACATGTGTGCATCCCTTTAAGATTATATAACTTAATAACATCCACCATCCAAATCTATCTTCATTCTAACGTTACTTTCTCTAGCGATAACCGCTGAATTATTGTAGCTGAGTAAAGTGAAGTTTAGAACTAAGAAGGATTTGAAGCCTTCAAAATCACAAACATTTTGACAAGGCGAAACTGTGACACTATTTTTAACAAATCTCTGGTATGCAGCAAATCTTCTGGTTCAAATTGTCCACAGAACTTGACTGCTGAGTTATGTAATGACTAGTTTTTAATTTTCGTTCTTCCATTCACAGAACAAACGCTTTGAAATGTAGCGATTGTCTGAAGTGTTCCCAGGACCCCTTACTGCGCTAAGAGTATGTGATCATGATTATTAAATCAAGACAATCTAAAAGTACGGAACCTCGTGCAATGTTTAAGCATCCCACATTTACCTGGCAACCCGCTGTACGGTTCCCTCATCTATGGCCCTCAGCAGCTCACAGTTCAGCCTCCGCTGTCTCGTGTCCAGACGCCTGCACGCTTGGGCAGGCACTTCGTCGAACGAGGAGAACCAAGGTCCGTACCTCTCCTGCTGATAATCTGGTTGAATTTCAAATCCTTCCGTTTGTTCTTCTGATTTTTTCTTGTGAGAATCAGACCTCTTTCTAGTACGGAATATTTTTCGACGGAAAGATTTCCGGTGATTACTCATTTTCAATCTTCAAAGAACAGAGGACTGGTCTGTAATAACAGTCGCATTAATTTGTAACTTCTGTAATACGTGGCGTAAACGTTACACTCTACCTCCACAGAAATGTATTAGAGTAGTTTTGCAGGATGTTGGAAGCTAACACACACAAAAAGCTATACAATTACTGAAAAATGTAATTTATTTAAAGCAGTTTCTAAATTCTTGTAGAGGGAAAGTGAACTATTAATATTTCAAACATGTTACTCTTTTGTTTGTGTGTCGCTGTATGTGTACAACCAAAACACATAACTAATATTTTATTTTCGCGTTTTTAAGATTTATTTGACTACCTGTTTTTGTATTAGGTTTTGCTACTCTATTCTGATGACGAGGCATAGAGATATGAACATTACGCACAGAGCAGCTGGTGACTCCTTTGTCCTGAATACGTTCCAATACGGCAGAACGTGACGTATCGGAAAAGCTCCAATCAAAATTTAACGTTTAATCTCCGTTAACGTTTTCATTCGCATCGCTTTCATTTAGAATACAGAGTGGGAAAACACACTGACTATTTTCTGCCTAGTAGAACAAACGTTCGTGAACACACCTCTTGCGTGATTTGAATAAAGACTTATGTTTCTTTCTTACCATGGGAGGCTGTTTTTAATTCAGTTCTAAGTTATGAATTTAGACTGTCTTAAATCGAACTGGCACTTTTCTTGAAGCAATACTTTTATAATAGCGTGTGTAACCTTACATTAATAGGAAGTATAAAAATATTTTCGATAGATATGCTGTATAATTAAATATAAAATTACTAATACCTTCGCTCTGGCTTTTTTTATAGGTTAGAAATCGTGACAAATACCAGTACAGACTACGTACGTGTCACGATGAAGTACTTGACGATAATACAAATCTTCAGCGAACTGTCATAAAGATGGGGATGCTTCGCCCGTCGGTCGAACAAAAGTGAAACTCACTCTGCTACCTTCTATTAAAGTGACAGCTCGTATTGTTAAGTTTCATAGGGTCAGATAAGATAATGTTCATCACGCCCACGGAGTATAGACAGTACTGAACTCACAGAGTGTCGAAAGAAAACATGGCTACATCCGCTCCGCAACTAAGCACCAAGCAGGCTCTGTGTCATGTTCTTTACAGCTTGTCGAATTAAAAATCAAGGAAGTGTCTACACATTGGTAAATGCAATTCCCTATCCCCTTCTGCGTAGTTCATAATAATCCCAATATTACAAATCGCACACATATTCTTTCTAGAAAATTGCAAGGATGAGGGGAAGGACGAATTAGGAGGATTTTTTTTTCTCCTGCTTCTCCGAATTTCACAGATCAGGTCTGGTAGCCTGTTCATGTTCTGCAGAATGTAAACTTTAAATATTGTAGTGCGGATTGGACCATCGAATGGCGTCTACCTGCACATGAAAGCGCAACGCAGTAAAGTGACCTGAATGGGGTTCGAGACTGTGGTACCAGAGTTCCAGATTTCAAAAGCATGGGAATGATAGTCATAGTGATTATCGGCATCGACGCAGACTAAAGCAAATAACGCTGGTACAGAGTTCCGATATGAAGTCAGCATACGGTTCCTTCATAACTCGATTGGGCCTACATATTTCTTATGTCAGCCCTTTCAGCTCTTAAGGGAAACGTAAAATATAAAAGCAAACACACTTGAGTGTTTGCTTTTATGTCTGAATATCGCTCTCGCACCTGTCTGAAGCTTTATGTCCTGGGCTGGCCGTATAGCCCTCAGTCTTCCAGCTGTTACCGGCAGTGTACATATTTGTGTGTGTGTCACACTCTGACAACAACGAGCAGTATTTGGATTTCTTCATGGAAATGCTAAACATTTTATAAGAATCAGTTACTTTATAACACCAACTTTTGAGCTGTCATTTCAGAGAGCACCGCCCTCCCTCCCCCCCCTCCCCCCGGCCCATGTTCTTTATACAAAGTAGAGTCAAAATATTTAATAAAAGTATTGGTTTTTTACGAGATAGAATAACTAATTTTAAAACTAATTTTAGCGACTTTTTATTATGCTTTCTGTCTTTGGGGCTGAGGTACATCATCACTAATACATACCTGAAAGCTGAAATTAGACATTAGACAAAGACCGCGAGAACTTATGCGCTAATATTGTTTGTATTACGTATCAACTCCCAACACAATGACAAAAATTCTGTCTTTTACAAAAATGTTTCCAAAATGCTGAATATTGAAGACCTTAGGCGTAACGTAGCTCTAAACGAAACGTGACTCTCGTGAGGTGCTAGTTGCAAGTAGGCCGGCCCGTGAAGGCTGAGGTGCAGAATATCAATACACTGAGTGTGATTTGAGCCGAATCCAAATACGGATGGTGTTTCCGTGATTTCATTGACTTTCGTTACTTGGAACTTTTAAGAGTTGAACAACATTAACTGTTCTTCGAGAGAAAGGCAGTTGTTTGTTCGCTAGGTTACAAATATTCTTTACAAGCTCTCCATTTGCAATGTAAAATGAGACAGTACCTTTTTTATCCCGACTCATCATTCAACTTGTCTGAGTGTCTTCTCTCTCAAAGGGTTATATATCTGTCTCACCTGTGTGAAACTTTAGCTTCTCTTCTTTAGTGCAGGTTTTTCAATCAAGACATCTTCATGCAAACAGTCTCATTTCCATGCTGTCTGAGCAACTTGATGCTTACAAGTACCGTAATTTGTGTGTCTGTCGGTAGAATGTCAGCTTGAAGCGCGACACATGATCCCAATAAAACGCGAGATTCTCAGCGGGATAAATTACTATTCTTTTGATTTTCTACCTAGCTGAACAATTCGTAAAAGCAACTTCAGCTCGCAGATTAAGTT
Organism: Coptotermes formosanus; assembly: GCA_013340265.1. Taxonomy (NCBI): domain Eukaryota; kingdom Metazoa; phylum Arthropoda; class Insecta; order Blattodea; family Rhinotermitidae; genus Coptotermes; species Coptotermes formosanus. The sequence continues at coordinate 405,580 of BLKM01012573.1, read as the reverse complement.
TCAAGAGAAATGACGCACAGGGTTTCAAGCAACGCGATTCCCATCCGCTTATGCGGGAACGATGCAGTGCTCCCTTAGGGCCAAATCCAATATTTGTACAACAAATATTTATTTAAAGCTTTGATAACAATTCTTAACCTAAGCTGCCCCATAGGCTATACTGTTATCCCTCGCTTTGGAGGTTTTGCAAATTCGCGGCGTCAACCCAAGAATAAAGAAAAAAATCTCCGAATTTACGAGAAAATTCTAGAAGGTTCTATCTCCCGAAACAGATTTTCTGCAAAAAAGAGAAACTCTGACCAGCAAAATTGAAACAGTTGTATAATGACATTGAAAGTGAGTAAATGTAAGTTACAATGCTTTGCATTTTTTTACTTATCACCAACTACTGCCCTTTGTTTACACAACTTCCAGCACGTTTAGACTGGTTTATACAGCCATCATCAGGAACTCAACTATTGTAGACAATAAGCAGCTTGTAGTAAATCACAGAATGGTAACTATACATATGTTGCAGTTTGCATTCTTTGTTATATATGTAGATTTTAAATCATAAAACAATATGTAAATAAGATTTTAAAGGATAAAATAAATAAAAGTATAAAATATACAATTCTGTGCGCAAACATCTATTGTGAACCATCTGTGGTTCACAACATATATTTTTCAGGTGTCTTCTTTCAGGTGGCTTAAGCTGAGGTGCTCTCGTATTAAGGATCTGGATATTAAGCCATTAAGCTAACAAGCTCATAAAAATCAGCTGTCGTTTATCAAAGGTTGCTCCAACACAAATCCGATGATTTATGTCTTTACGGAAACCCTTTGTTTTTTACAGCACTAATTCTTGTGTTCCACAATACGTTACAGCCAACAGTTATTAAGAAAATTCAGAGATATACCATTCCAGTGGAAATACATACTGGTTGTCCATGGTCGTGCCATATTTCAGGCGGTCAGTCACCGCCTTCTCAAGGCGAAGATCTGAGTTTGCTCTCAGGGTATTGCATGTGGATTTGAGGTACACAAAGTGATTCAGTTGCAGGTTCTTCCCAGAGCACTTCGGTGTTTTCACAGCCAATTATAAGTCCACTCCTTATGCACCTTCACTCATCCGTCTGTTACTCAGTGTATTGAAAATCGGCCTGTTACAGGCCGCGTTTCCAAGGTTATATTTTCACACCGGCCACTACAAGGGACTTTAAAAATAAACAACTTTGTACACGTGTGGTCTGTGTAACTGTTTGTCTTAAGAGAGGTATTACCAACCCCTGAGCTCTGTTTCATTATGGCCTACCACACCAAAGCTTTCTCAGTTCTCACAATGTGCAGCCGAAAGGGAACACAAAGAGGTAACGAATAAATTGTCAGGCATTTCGTGCGGTATTGTGCTTTCAATGTAGCTGTGTTCCGTGAGCAGCGGAATTTGAGTCTATTATGCCTGAGGGTCGTAATCAAAAGAGACAGGGGTTTAATTTGCTTTCATTTAAGATCTAAATAAATATCTTCCTTAAATTTAAAATTATCCGTCTTGTGTTTAATTCTCGGGGTATAAACGAGTTCTACAAGTTCATAATACACAGAAATATGCGAGTATGTGTTGACGAAGCTTAACAAGATTAAATGGATAGTGCATTTTGTTCCCTTTGTATTTAATTTAATATTTCAATTTCTTGTCAACAGAAATGTGAAAAACTCAAGGAATCAGTCATTTCTATTTTCGAAATGTCGCCAAATACTACACTGATTGTGCATCTTGTGCACTGTTGTGACCGAAATAGACCCAGACTTCCTAAGGTAAATATGACATAACCTAAACTTACATTTTCTCAAACGCACTTCTCCATACAGAAAATTGTTTCGAGCACATTTCTGTAGCAAAGTTTGTACGATTAGTTACATTGCCACAATACGTAACGTTCAGTTTCCCTCATATAAAGGAGCGATTATTATTGACGCACATGGAATGAAATAAGTTTAAAACAAATACTTGAGCTGTTGTCCTCTCAATAACAAATTTAATTCAATTATGTTTATCAGTTTCAGATACCTGACTTGCAGACTGACAGAAATATACGTATCTTACCGGGAAGGCTTGTGTTTGAGAGGTGCTGGGTTCGAATCTGCAGGTCCACCCTCTCTAATGACTGATCTTGCAGTCTGGATAAATGCCAGATTTTGCCTCGATCAAGCAAAAATAGTATGCTTCCAAATCGGTTGGCCAACCATTCTGCTGTTGGAGTTATATATGACGTAGTCTGACAAAACAACCACAGTCCACGACTTTCCCTTATTGCTTCATTTCATGCACTCATCACGATATTATGACAACTGCCTGTACAATTTGAATTGATGGGATGTCTTTCCATGACAATTTATTAGATGTTAATTTTGCAGTACATTATAGCCGTGTACAGTAAATTAATAACGCAGTCGGAATGTGACAAAACACCTACAAAAACACTAATCACCAACAAATGCATAAAGAGAGTTTTATAATCGATCGTAACACATTCCTACATGTTTCGACCCTGCTGGGTCATCCTCAGGGAGAACTTTTTCGTTATCGTTACACTAAGGTTGCACTTTATAACTGAGTGAGAATGTGCTGTTGGCTGTGTGCAGTGTACTGCAGGCGTGAACTCTCTGCGGTCCGGGGGCTAATCCTTGTAACCTGTATTTGTGTAGTGTCCTATTCGAACCTCTGCCAGTACACCTACCTTCCCTGACTGACGTCTTTCGTGGTCTCCTTCAGTGCCTCCAAATTTGTGCCGGATGGTTCCTCGTGTTGGGCTATGTGTATTTCCACATTATTTTAGTGCCGCATTAATTGTCATCAAGTCAAATACAATACTTTTCAACTAATACACTGTTTTTAATATCTATACATTAACAAATTGTAGCTAATGTATAGACATTACGTATAGGCATATGTATATATTGTGTGTTGATGTATGGACATTAAAAACAGTGCATTATTTGGAAAAGTATTGTATTTGAGTAATAATCGTGCATGGGATGAGCGATATAAAATTTGCCAATGCCAAACAGGTAAAAGAAATTTATCTCTATAAGAACATCAGAACGAAGTTGAACACGGCGAAGAAGTGTGTTAATGTATAGACATTAAAAACAGTGCATTAGTTGGAAAAGTGTTGTATCTGAATAATAATCATGCATGGGATGAGCGATATAAAATTTATCATCTAGTCACTCGACACTGCATATTCTGAGGTACCGGCAATACCATTATACAAACAAATCATAAATCAGTATTGTGTGTGATGGACGCAGGCTGGGATAATGTTAGCAACTCCATATTCTTCTGTTCTTCAAAGATTTCTCACACATTGTATCTTCTTACGACGAATGCATAACACTGTTTAAGTCATTTCCTAGAACGTTAACTTTAAATACCATCTCGCGGCAGATTGTTCTATTAAAATTTTCAGTATGAATTTAGCAGACGCATTTGTGTTGAAATGTAAAGGTTGTTCGCTAATTGCATTTTGTAGAGCACGACGTGATGAGACTTAATTACTCGATTGAATAGCTTACACTTAGGACACGGTGAGTAATTAACTTCGTCGTTGTACGCACTACATAACGACGTACTCTCCCTTTATACCTTGAAGTGCCTTCTTAGAATTATTTTCAACAGCAGGTGTCATGTAGGCATATAAAAGCGTAAACCACCTTAAGAAGACAGTTTTTCAAATTGTGGTACACGTACCAGTACTGGTACACAAACCACTGTGAACTGGTATGCCGCCTCAATAAAAAAAATTGAAATACAAAACACGATAAAAATGTTAACACATAAATAAAAGGTACGCTGCGTACATTTTGTAATACGCAGCGTTGCTGGCAACGTTATGTAATTCATTCTTACCGTCAGCCAGTCCTCTAATTTTAGATTCTCTTACATGGAAGAAAGACATTGATGGTAAACCGAAATTGTTGCATTTCACTTAGTGTTACGCCAGAGGAAAATTCTGAGAACCCCTGAATGTCCCAACCTGATGTAACAAATTCCATCGACTGCGTGTGATCATGCAACAAGCCTTCCGCCCCACGTGACATTTCACACGGCAAAGTGCATTCATATTTCATTATGATTTTTGAAATTATGTTTAACTTTTTGCCAAGTAACTTACGTATTTCTCGTGTGTTATATATATATTTGCTTTAAATTTTTCTTTCTACCATCTCAAAGTTAGAACTTATATGCATTCATGGGCAATATCAAAATAACAAAAACTCCCTCTTTTCTGAGAGAAAAATGTTAATAATTCCTTGCATAAAGCGGCCTGCGTTAGTGGGAAGATGAAAGAATAAATGACGAGATCAGAGAGGAAATCAACATCGTAATAAATCACAGGATGAGTTTGTAGTGAAATTTTGAATAGCAGATGAAGGAGACAAGATATTACAATAATGATAAAAGAAGACTTTGTGTAAAAATTCAGGGCAAGCAATTAAATTACGAAGAAAGAGCTAAATCAAAGGTGTGTTTGCAACGCTGTAGCTACGGTTCGCCAAAGACACCAGTTTATAGACTTCACACAGCCGAGCCATCCCCTCACTTTCCGAAGCAACATAAGCCCGAGGAACGCTTCGCTACATCACTGGAAAGAGAAACATGTCATTATTTTTCAAGTGTTTTTTTCTCTCTTTTTCTCTCGTTATGAAGAAAAGCTTAAGCCCATTTTTTGAAGCCTTAAGCTATCTGACAGGCATTCTAATGGCACCCGGCTGTAAGCTCTGTCGGGAACCACGTATAACAAGACAGGCATTTACGCATAATGTAACATTGCCGCTCTTTCGCCTAACCATTGTTGCAGTTTAAAAGCAACAATGCGTTGTATGTGTGTTAGAGGGCTTCATATCGCTGTCAGCTACGTAAAATTATTGAGTGTTGCACAACTATGCTTTTGTGGAAACTTTATATCTTCCGGCAAAAATAAAATGTGGTTAGGTCTTCATGTAGACTGCCCAGTGTGTTGCATGGAAACAAAAGAATGTTCGTGTGCTCGTGACATCCTTCAGACGTACAGTTTGGTTCAACAGACTGTAATGACAGCTAATCGTTACGTAGTTTCACAGTTTTTGTAACTGTTGCCGTAAAACGTTTTACGAGATCAGAGGGAATTAATCAAACATAATGCAATAGGCAATAAATATTATGAATGTGTGTTGTATCCTTGCCATAGTTATCCAGCAAGCAAATCACATCTTTTATATACCGTATTATATTGTCATCTGTTGCCTGTCTGGCTCTAACATATTCTTCCACATTATCTCATAAACAACACGATTTTCGGAAAAAAAATGTTGAACGTAAAGTGTGTGCTTTGATTTTCTCTACGAAGTTGTCTGAAATATTTCCAATTCTAAGAAGAATTCAGGGAGATATTTTCATACATGTACATTAGCATTTATCGTCATTTCGTAGTCCTTACTTCTTCTACCTACTTACAATAGGTGTCGAGGTTGTTTACTTTCACTTGATCACACACAGACACATACCACAGTCGGTACGACTCCTCTGGACTAGGGATCGGCCCCTCGCAGAGACCTCTACCTGATAACACAAACACTCACACGAGACAAACATCCATGCCTCCAGTGGGATTCGAACCCACAATCCCAGCAATCGTTCGGCCTCAGACCTAAACCTTAGACCGCGCGGCCACTGGGATCGGCTAAATTAGCGTTTATTCTTGTCATATTTTAATGAAACTTGAATTTTCTCGATATATTCTCGAAAAATCCGCATATATCACCTTTCATGAAACTCCGTCTAGTGAGAACTGAATTGTTCCATGCGGACGGACAGACATGATGAAACCAATAGTCGCTTTTTGCAATTTTGCAAACGTGCCTAAAAACCGAGAATTTAAGTGGTTTACTGTAGTCCTTACTGGTTAATGCGTGTATGTATCTGTAAACGTTACGTTCATAAAGAACAATAAAGCAGTGTAGTCCCCAGGCGGCTCCGCCCACTCAGTTTCCAGTTCACCGTCTCATCTTTCCGACGGTAAATAATCGCAGTATTTGATACACCTCGTTGCATAACTTACAAACTGACATATTGCCACGGGTAAACTGAGACTATAGTAGGGGTGTCGTTCAAGCCAGAAAAACCTGGTTTCTGCGTTGTCGGCGCCAAATATATACTTTGCAAATATTGCATGCTGTAAGGTAATCTCTCTAATTTCACATACCAGCACGATCTCCATGTTTACACATGTATGGTATGATGGTGAAGGTGCAGTTGTCCATGTGCACGCCATGAAGTCATATGAGTGAGTGGAAATACCTTTCCACGTATTCTTAACCTTCGCAATATGTATGCCTAGAGTTTAGCTGGGCCGGTCTGCACGCTTTCATGGATTGTTCAGTCTCTTGTCCCTGCAGTGCCTCGAATCGCCATCCATCAGGCGGCAGCCAACAGCCAGTCACTGTACCGCCTGAGCTACACCGGCCACGCTGTTTAATATGTCTGACGTACTTTAAATCCCCGTTACAAAACCCGCAATCCTCTTATGCTTCCGTATCAAATTTATTATTTAAACTTCTGCCTGGGTCTTCATCATGATAAGAGAATACCTTATACTTAACTGCAGCTGTTACAACTAATTTCTATAGAATTAATTATTCATATTGATTAAAATTTAAGATAATCGTTTTACTTTTTAGTAAAGACAAGCGCTGTAGAATGACCTCAAGTCCGGTAAAAATTTGTTTCTCCTGCACTGAGATTGCAAGTGCAAGGATTATAGAATATTGTCCTTAATTTTCTGTACCGTTAATTTTCATTTGTTACCATGCAAGGGACAACAAACGTTACAAATTTCGCAAGCCCTTTACGTACCGTATCTTTGACAACCCCATTTTGAAACAAAATTTATGACCCAGCAAGGCGACGGCTTTAGATTTACAAGCCTGCTCTAAATACTGTTCGCTGGGGTTTCGTTTATTGAGATCGCTTGCAACTGACGGTGGGGGGATATAATAATTGTAATGTTCGGTGCAATCTCGTTTTCAGCTGTGCACACATTTTGTAATTGATTTAACTGTTACGACATTACTTCGTGTTTCATACACCCCAATGCTGAGGTTAGGGACAGGTGGCGGGCGCTTTTCAATGCAGTAATGAATCTTCGGGTTCCATAAAATGCGGGGAATTTCATGACTGGCTGAGGACCTGTTAGCTTCTCAGGAAGGACTCTGCTCCACACAGTTAACTTTACTCCGATATTCTCCCTGGTCTAAGGCTCCCGGATTCTGCAGTCGTGGGTTCGAATTCCACCCAGTATGGCTGCTTGCTTTCTGTGTTTTGTGTCGCTGTGTGCAGGTGCTGTCCTTGAGATGGGCCAATCCCACTTCAAAGAGTCCTACTGGATGTTTAACCCTTTAAAGACGAAGCGTATCTGTTTTATATAATGACTCAGTACGTACCGCGCTGTAAACACTCTCCACTTCGGTTATAAAAACCAGTCTCTTAATGTTTTATAAGGCAAAAGTTGCTGTTTGTTCTGAGATCCGTACAAAACACATAAACGCAATGTGGGCACCACGTAGAATTTTTTAATGTTAAACCTGGTCGTATGTAAAGTTACCGCTAGGCTTTAAAAGGCTAATCAACGATTCATAAACGCGAAAAGCGACAGACCATGAGCTGGTTTGGCCTGTCACCGCCATTGGGTGAATGTATATAGTAAAATTTGGGTTGTTAAATAGGTCACGAGACGGATGTTTAAACTTAAAGTAAGAAAACCTCAAGTTTAGTAGGCTGTAATTATGCTATGCAATATAATATTTATTTGTTACTGTCGCGAAGTGTTTGTAATAAGTCAGTCCTTTGAAAATGTGTTACTTTATTAAAGGCTAGTTCTAAATTTTTTGCTGTGGCTAGATGGTTGTGGAATAGGTGTTTGATTCTCGGCAGGGGCAGAAATGCTTCTTTTCACAGCGTGGAAACTGGATAGGGGCACATTCAGCCTTCTATTCATTGTGTGCCGGAAGGTAGATTTAATAAAAATCTCGTTACTGCTACACCGCACTGCTCGGTCTGTTATTGTGAGGCCGACTTTCTTGCGTCGAGGTAAGGTCTCTGAATGACCGAGTTGCTTTTATGGACACCCCTCATGCAGTCAGGCCGTGAAATTTCCCACCCCATGAGAATGTAGTGGTTGAGTGCGACGAGAGAAAGTGCAGGAACATAAAATCCCCATGAGTGTTCTTATATATCGGTAGAAGGGCTGTTCGCGTGGGAACATCCTGACGCCTCTTTGAAGAGGGTGCGCTGTCGCCTAGCTTTCTCACAGGCAAATCTCCAGTTCCTCCGACGTTCGGGCTTCCGTATTTCAGATCAATACAAATAGTATGAGTGAATATTACTGTCGTATGGAATGTGGTACATTGCAGCTGTCACAATCCGCGTATTTCTGCTGTATAAATTTCATACTTACCACTATGATAAACTTAAATGTCAGATGGTACGAATATTAAGTACTGCATTCTTGCAATGTGTAACCCGAAGTGGTCATAACCTGTGTAGGTCTATTAATTTTGGAGAGAGAATATTATGGGAATGTTCAAAGTCATAAAAAACTGCAGAGTGAAGTTTAAAACCTGCTTTTGATTTCTTACGTATTCTGTTCTAATATAGCCAGTAATCGTACACTGCGATATGAAGTTATCTTCTGATAAGTAACAAAAGATGCTTTAAAATAAGAATTTCTAAGACATCTGTTGATATCCAGAATTCATTTGCATACACCTTTCGCATAACATTTCATATACCGGCAATCACTCTTATAAAAAGTAAAATTAGGCGTACAACAATTGCAAACACAAAAAGAAATATAAAATAATTTAACGAAGTATGTGCCACAGTAAGAATTGCGCAAATGATTAAATTCAATTATCTTTATTTATTGAAAACGATTATCTTAAGTTTGTCAGTGTTACTGAAGCGAACTACTTTGCACTTGTCGCTTTCAGTAACAGTATTTGTGTGACTACTCGTATCCACTGTTGCACGAATCTAATTTAACCCTGTTTTCGTCGCTTAATTATACGAAAAATTCCCCGCCATCTGGTTACTTTCGATTAATATTTTATCTTTTTTGTATTTTGTTAAACTTACATCTGCCCAACAAGATGCCACGCACAATTTTTCACTAAATGCCCAATGTGTTTCACTTTAACGCTACAGTACAGTTTCGATTATCCGACATAAACGGGTCCGAAAAAAAGTTTGGATAATGAAAATACGAATGTAAATATCAACGCAATGCATATTTTATTAATAAATTGCGAAGAAAAAGCAATCAGTCACCAATAAAAATAGCACAAAAACTGTATTCAACTTAAATCTGATCTGTAAATGTGAGTTCATTGTTTTAAGAAATGGGGACTGGATGTCTCTTTCCAGACCCCTTTACCCTTTTTGCGGCACGATCACACAAGCGCCTGAAGATTAGGAGCGATTATCTCTCTTTTTTCTCTGCAAGAAAGTTCGTTTCAATAGTATTTACCCCCCCCCCCCCCCCGTGACGCATTCAATCAGCTTTCTCTATTCCGTCATCATCTTCCACGTTGTCGTCAGCGTGACTCACAGCACCTCCTGTGCCTCTGTCAGTCGGCTGTTATTCTTCATCTTGATTAGCCATTTTGGCATGTCATCTTTCACACTTCCACAGCCTGGTACATATCTTAAGGAAAGAACAAGATTTCCGCAGTTTTCTGCCAGTATTTCTTTGTCGGCTTATTTTCAATTTGTTTGTCTTCTTCTCCACGTAACTTTCTCCATCACAGCGCCAGTGTTTGTGCTCGATATTCCCCTAAGATAGAGCAACCCGTTAAGCAAAGTCTTACAGTTTCATTTCCTTCCAGTTTTCTTTTACATTTCCCCACCTTTTTCAATGACTTCTGTACGTTATTAAAGTCTGTGACGAGATTTTTCTTCAATGTTTCAATCATACCTTCATCCACAGATTGAGAAAATGAAACGATATTTGGTGGTATAGAAATCACTGTCGTTTCTCCACTCGTTTCTCCCTTTTCCTTAGGCTGAGGGGCCGCATTCTTAATGAAATACTTTCTTTTCCTTTCGCGTTTTGTATTTCGAAAAGACTTTCATTGAAGAGTGGAATCCAGTAAAAACCCAGCGTCTAAAGCATCTCAGTCCATTCGCGCGCCCCTTTGGCTCTTGTACCAAACTGTATGTGGTATTGGAGCTATGTATTTGAAGGTGCGAGTTTCTGTAAAATATCCAACAAGATCAAGTTTTAGTTTATAGTTACCTGAAGCACGAATCGTCACTCCTTCTTTGCTTCTTTCGTGAACAGAAACTGTTTTCTCTTCGCGGAAAGCCAGAGTTTTGATAGAAACACTTTAAATTTTAAGTCAGTTTCGTTTAAATTTTATAATAGTTTATATAACAAGCTATCATTCTTTAAGAGAGACTGAAGTTTTTCTCCAAATTCGAAAAAAACTTTCCGAAATTCGACAGTTGTTAACAACTGCTCTACATATATAAGCTTACGTGTTTACATTTTTATCTTAATGTAAGAGGAATGTTATGCCATTAGTGCTAACTGAGAGTACAATTGCAGCCACGGAAAATTTCGTGTTAAATTTATCGCATTCAGTAGATAAAAATCTCTTAGCTTCGAAAAATACACCGTCATATATCACAGTCACAAAGAATACATTTCATAGGGCACTGAAACTGTAATGTATGGTATTTAGCAACAGTGATATTGGTGTATTAAACACGTGATAAGGAATGATAAATAGAAAGCGTGCCAGCTGTCCAGTTCACAAGGTAACCACGCGAAACATCAGCGTACACCACTAATGCTACAGGAAATGTTCCATCTGCGGAATTTGGAATGGCTAAATGTGACACTTCTGAGCTGGAAGACAAACCTAATTCAACAGCAGTAATAGCCCGTCAGTTCAGTACCGGTGACAACAAGCCCCGCTTTTGTATTTGTGTATGAGACAAACTGAAATCACTGACCTACGCAAAACGCACTTCTCTCACAACAAGACACATCTGGCTACTGTCGTGCCTCTAACGAGCAGCTGCTTACAAAAAAAATGTCTGTGTCAATGTGCTTACTGTTTTAATTATTTCAGATATTCAGTACATCATCTTGTTATCATTTACTTTTCTATGCTGACAATACCGAGGGAACTGAGTATCGCACCGGCTAAGCTCCTCATTCTTGTAAGCAAAATATTCCCAAGTATTGCACTCATCAGTGGCGTTGTTAGGATCTTGGCACCTGGGGAGGGTTATGACAATGGCCGCCACTGACAGAAATTAATAACTTTAAAAAATCGCGATTACTTGCCGATTTTTTTACTCAGTAACTTAAAATTTGGTGAGCTCAGAAAATTAATTTCTATTTAAAGTATTTATTTTGTTGCCCTTTGGGCTCTGCGGCCCGGAGCGGTAGTACCACTCGCCCCCCTCCCCCCTGCTACGCCCCTGACGCTCTTTATCTTCCTTACGAACACTTGCGGTTTGTGACGTGTACTTAGAATGTGAAGCCATGTTTGATAACCACAAGGAATAAACACACGGGTTACTAAATCAGTGGAACAGTGTTCTTGAGAAACTAATATGCATTCTAACAGAGAAGTCTTTTAAGGAGTCCGTGTTCAAAAGTGCTGGACACTTTATCCTCTCTAACTTAACCCCTCGTTCCCACTATTTGCTTAACTTTCAATGTAATGGTTTCCTTTCACCTACACCTTTTTCTTCCGAGAGGTTTATTTCCTTGTATGTGTACTTCTCATCTCTTCCATGCATGACACACACCTCGTCCATCTCAAAATCTTTCTTACGGGAGGTGGCAAGTGATAGAGGTTATGAAGCTCCCCGTTATGCAACTGTTTCGAACTCACATTCAAGTCATCCAACATATTTCAAAATTTTCTTCCTATGCACTGTGTTCTCAATCAGTCATCTAAGTCAACAAATTGTGAAAGTGGTGCTTTATGGTACTTGATCTACAGTGCTTCTTGACGTATGTTAATTGGTCAAGTTCAGAAATGAATAACAGGAATCAATAAATTTATTTTAAAATTTTTGTGTTAATAGGTAAAGACGTGACAGTTTTCAGTGTCACACACTTTATACCGTTCTCTCCAGACTCCCTTTGGTTAATCCGTTAGCTGCATTTCCAGACGTTCTGGTGGAACACTTTTAGTTCTCAAATATTCTAATTCAGTTTTTCCCTCTGTTTAAGAGACCAAGAGTTAGACTGTCCTAAAACAACAAATGAAACTGTGATCTTGTGCAGTACAGTAGGTTTCTAGGGCTTAAATACGGGACAGACAAGTATAACAATGTAAATAGAATACAACCAAGCTTCAATAATTAATGTGTGCTCAGTACCTCGGTATGTGTTTTTCTATCACGATATCACAGGAAGAAATAATGCTAGCGTTTACACCACGATGCTCGGTCACTTAGTTATAAAAAATTAAAGTAAACAACAGCGTAATTTTCAGGATGAAATAAAATGAAACCTGTCGGTTCCGCAAAGGCATGGAATTTCTCGACTAAGTGAGCGAGGATCAGTTTCTTAAGACATAATATGCTTCATGGAGTTAATGAGTTAGTGAGTTAATGTATCAAAAGAAGGTGCTTTATAGTGCACATTATCCCCTCAAAGTCTGATTCCATTCTTCGATATTCAATGTCGCGGAAATGCAAATACGCAGTATGGCTAGCAGAGTGATATATCATGTCATACAGTCGCTGCTAACAATTGGAGGTGTATGTTATCAGATGGTAAAAAGGTTTCTGTCATTTGTAAATAACCACCCATGTCAAGATAACTGATGGGTTTTGTTTGGAATGGAAAATTGATGCATTTTTCGGGTACCATATTGTCAGTAAACATGCAGAAGAATCAGATGTAAGACCTAAAATATATTACTAGCCACAAGGAAGAGTGGTGATGGTGCCTTCATTCCATGTGAAGTGGAAATGGCTTGCAGGCTTGTCACGTACTCACATGTTGATACAATTCAGGTGCGATGGTACACCAAACAGTAAAGGCAATTTAAGATTTATTAAATCACTAAGTCATTTTACTGAGGTTAGTCTTATTTTTGAACGTAGTCCTCTTCCTTTTCCAAGCGCGAGTCGTCCTCCCACAACATTCTGCCTGCAGTCTAAGAACGTTTTTGGTTGTTCGTTAAGCCACTGGTGCAGCCTTCCTTTGTCTTCGTCATCATTTAGAAATCAACGTCGTCTAACTTCTGAAGCTGAGATTGTAGCACCTGCATTTCCTTGAAGAGTTCATATTAGAATAAATAAATAAATAAATAAATAATTTCAGAAGGCAAAAAAGATAGTTGTCGCAGATAACGTGCAACACTAAATTAACTCCAGTCCTGCTTGAGAACTGGATAGTAGCTTAGCTAATCCAAAAGTTTTGCTCCTTGTATGAAATGTGAATATTATTCATAGTTTACAATACCAGACCAATGTAATTTTCTTTAAGGGAATATCCTGAATGCTGGAACTGACTAATTCCATGCAGTAGAGTCCTTCTTGAGAAGTTCGGAAGTTTTTACCTGCGCCAGAATTTCTGTGCATTTTAGGTAACCCGAAGGTTATTGCCGGGTTCACAAGATCCTGCCGGTGGCATTATCTTGAACCAGATTAATGCAGTCCGCGTCATACCGCCCTATTTCTTTCAGATCCTTTTTAATATTATCCTCCCATGTAAGCCTAGGTCCTACAAGACGTTTGTTTCCTTCAGGTAGTGTTAGGAAATTGAAATTCGCTATGGCACTGCATTTTCAATAAATAGCTTGACACTCAGATACAAGGCAAAAACAGATTACCATAAAGCAAAAATGGCAGCGAGTTTCTAGAGGGAACCTGCGGAATGGTGAGCGCCGTAACTTGTACTCTTTATCCCATACTATAAGGCTGGTCAGGTCAATAAAATGGAGATGAGTGGGGTAAGTGCAACCCCGGAGAAAAATAGTAAAGTCACAGACTGTTATTTTAATCGAACAAACTGAAGAAAAGGAGACTCCTTGGCAGATATAAGCACAGTTGTCTAAGAAATAATTTGTTAAAATATGGACTGAATCCAACTCCTTCAGAACACAAGAAAGTGGTGGAAAATGTTGACACTTTAATAAATATTCGAATACCATCGCAGGGGTACGGAAATTTTTTGAAGATGGAGTAGTTAGCTTCTAAAGAAGCCATGAAGCCCGTTACACATTGTTTGTAGTCATGTCCTTGATATTTTTCAAATAGCGAAGTACATGCTTGTGCAATAATAATAATAATAATAATAATAATAATAATAATTTGAAGCTATTTTTCGCCAGAATTCATGGCAGTTTAAGTTCAGCACACTGTGAGACCAGCGGTTGCATTGTCAGTAACACTGCATTGCCTCTGTAATAAGTGGGACTGAGCGAGACACAGCCACAGACAACGTGAGCAACAGAGAAAAATACATGAACGGAGGAAACAGAATTTGAGGCAAACTATAAAACTTCCAGTAAGCCTAACAATATTGGGTCAAATGATTCCGAGATTACAAGTTTGCCCGCAATCTCTTACGAAGACGACGGAGCTTTATCATGTCAGAGTTGGCATTTCTTTCGTTTTTTCACTTGACACTGCGTTCAGTGCAACAGTAGAGTAAGTTAGCGTTGTTGAACTGAAACACGGCGACATTAGTTCTCTCAGACACCGTCATTATAAGTTGCCTTCTCTTGTCTCTGTTCACGTAGCCAGTAAGTGAGCCAAACTGTATCGCCCCATTGTATTCCACAACATTTACCATTTTTCTTATAGGTTAGCCTTTTTATGCAGTATTGCTTAAAAGAGAGTTTGTATTTGAGTTTGTAACACAGTTTTGTTAGTAACGATGCTATATTTTATTAACGCAGCTAAATACATTGACAATTTTAAGAGCAATATTTGTAGACTGTAGTGTTTTAAATTATTTTATAATTTTGAGTATTATACCCACAGAAGAATAAGACAGAATATCCCTGTCTTCCTGCAGATAAAATACTCACTGCTTAAAATAACTGCATAATTGCTTTTAGATTTGTCCTCGTCAGCTGCCTTTCCTGCTAGATTCTATACATATTTCTGAGATTGTTTTGTACAAAACACACGCACTTGCCGATTTTTGGTGATCAGTTGATCCACGTGCGCATACATCCAAGTATATCGATGTGTGGATTTATGCAGTAGTGTTTATCATAACACATGTTAACCTCGTAAGATCGGACGTTCTCACGGCGGTATATTTAGGTTATGGCGTTCTGGCTTTTAACACCGTGTATGATTATGGGCCGATAAGACGCTCCAGAGGAAGGTCTTGCAACCATCATCAGGGCAGTGTTTACTCCCATACTGCCAGTGCACCATTGTGACTGATTCTGGCAGTATTAGGCCTTGATCTCCCCCCCCCCCCCCAGATCCGTCCCAGCAAGTTGCTCATACAACCGACGCCACTGCCATCCTATTCACATTTATTCTGAAGATCTGTGTAGGCAGTATGTTCTTTCGAAACTTTTTTATCCACCGGTAAGACTTCGCATCCTACAAGGCCGTAATTTGAATACCTTAACTTGCACGAATGTTATTTGAACACGGTAAATGTGTTGCGGCTGCCTCAGTAACAGGACTTTAAAGCATCTAAATGCTGCAGTCGTGGGTTTTTATCCTGCTACTGTTGTGTTTGGTGTTCATGTTACGCTATATGTCTCTTGTTGTCCTTGCAGAATTATAAATTTAAAGTTAATAATTAGCCCTTAAATTTCCAGGTTTCTAACTGTTACATTTGTAAGTTAGGGAATACAAGTATACAATACGGTTGTCAGTCCTTACTGCTCCTTCATATTCGGGAAGCAAATTTGCTCTTTACATATTACGTAAAAAAAGTGAATTTCACCCTATAACCGGCCATGAAGGCCCAGAGAGGGAGTAAAGGTGTAGCTCTAGTCTTTCTTTAACCTCGGCGCTAGGTAGGGATGAGTGGTTAAGGCCAGGCCTCGGCCACTTTACCCCCAGGAATGACCCGGTACCCATTGTGTAGGAGGCTGGGCCTGGACGGGTGTGGAAGATCTCGCACACACTGGGATTCGATCCCAGAACCGTCCTGCCCGTTGCGAGTCTCTATACAAACTACGCCGTCCGGGCCCACAAGTGTTACTTAAAAAATTTAAAGGTCAAGTTATCCTTTTGCATGCCACAAAGTCATAAAAGAGAAGTAGAGTAATGGCTCCACTCATTCTTAACTTTGGGATTGGATTGAGGTAAGTAATAAGCTTCACGCCTCGGTCAATTTACTCCAGTTAAGGAAGGACCGGTACCCACTGAATAGGTGGACCCCACAGCCGGTCTGGACGATTTGTAAAGAGAAGAATCTCTTGCTGCTGCCGGGATTGGAACCCCGGACCGTCCCAGCCCGTAGCCTAGTTACTGTATAGTCTAGGCCATCCCAGCTCAGTACTGTCATTTTAATGTTGTATTTTATCTTCACTATGGGGAAACTGACAGAGGTTATGCACACCAGCCATTGTTCTGTCCCGGCAATGCAGTGGCTAACAAATGTTTTTGTCACTTCATAACTAAACTCTGCTTCAACCCACCACCTGACGTATCACCGCCATATATATTTTGTACGTACTTCGGCCTGCACATTTTGCTGAGTGTAGGCCCTACCCTGCAGTAAGTGAAAAATGGGATCATTTGCAAATAACCAGAATAGTTCAGTATTTTTCTTGAACAATTCAACAGCTAAACTTTTTACGAAATATTATGAATAATCTATCAATAGGCATAGCGAGTAATAGTTAATAGGAAGGAATATACCTGTAAAATGGGGCATGCATTTTTCACTTGTTCCGCCGCTAGGTGCGGGGCGCCTGTACGTCTTACAGCTGGAACAGTGTATCAGGGTTATTCGACCCGACTCATTCATTACGACTGTAAGCTTGTTCGGAGCAGAAGATGGGAGAAAACACCTTATGAATAACACATGAATATTTATATAATGACAGAGTTAGAAACTGACGTAATAAACGCAGTTTTTCTACTATGCAACTTAAGCATCAACGCCTTTATCATCATTATCATCATCCTCAACGGATTAGCTTCGTATCTTACCCTTTATCGGAAAAAAAGTATCTTTGCTAGCCTTCCACACAGACTTCAATCATCTAGTACTTCAGCTGCTTAGTAACAGAACTTTCAATAATTCCAACTAACAAATCTGCCAAATATTACTGTTCGCTGAAACGTGGATTTATTTTTCACCGCCCAGACGCATTTATTTCCCTTTTACATTTACGCGTCTCATCTCAGTCAGTGCATACTTACGGGGAGTATTTATGGCTACGTTCAGAGATCTTTCCTCACAAAAAATCTGTATCCCTTCCACGTTTTATGACCATTTATCGTAACACTCTTCAGTTCACTACACACCCACGCGAGCGCGCGCGCAGAAAAACGCTAGAAAGTGTCCACTGTGTCTGCCTGTGTTTCATAATAAGCTAATCTTTATGACTGTGTCTGTTAGCACTGTGGACTTTATCTGTCTCCATATTCCTTTTTCTTTTTTATGGCTGGACAGCCCTCGTAGCCTTAGGCCTCTTGTATGAGGTTCTTCAATCACGCTCAGGCACACCACAATCCACAGTACTCCTCTGGACGAGTGATCAGCCCGAAGCAGAGACCTCTATCTGACAATACACAACACTTACAAGAGAAAGACAAGATTCGAACCCACAATCCCAGCATGCGAGCGGCCGCCGAACCATGCCTCAAACCGAGCGGCCACTAGCATTGGCCTGTATATTCCTTTACCACCACAAATTACTTTTAATATTACCGTCCGTATAGTCCTCACCACCATAAACCCTTCCACTGTTACCTGTTCCTACACTCATCAACATAATGCATTTTAAAATTGCCTCTACCTATTGGTTTTATCAACATAACTCGTTTTCTTGTTACTTTCCTCTATAGTACTTTTGAGCATAACCCGTTTCACTAGCATCTATTCCTATAGCCCTTGGAGCCTCTATAGCTCAGTCAGCACAGAGAATATTTTGCGGGCTGGACGAATGAGAAAAAGTGATACTATCTGTGGCACGGGAAAGAGGCTTGTCTGTTCCCCAAAATGTGAAGACTATCTCTGGGGCCCAAATTGCTTCCTACTCAGTAGTTACCAGAGGTTCTCTTTTAAGGTAGTATAGCGGCCGGAGAGTGAAGCTGGCCTGTTACATTCATCTAGTAACGAGATTAAAGATGAGTGGAGCCATACCTCTGCTGCCCACGTACGCTTTCATGGCCTGCAGAGGAACATCCTTATGCATTACTCATAGACCTTAGTACTGCAACTGTTTTTATTGCCTGTCCCTGCACGTTGTCAACACAATCCGCTTTAGTATTGCCTTCCCTCTGTCATTCTACATCACGTGCGGAATTTATAGGCTTTTGGTCACTAAACTTGACATTTATGCCTATTTTTCCCCTCGTTTGTGTCCAGCTCATTCTAATATTCATGATTTAATCTTTTAAAGCCTAGCGGTAACTTTACATATCGCCAGGTTTAACATTAAAAAATTCTACGTGGTGCCCACATTGCGTTTATGTGTTTTGTACGGATCTCAAAACAAACAGCAACTTTTGCCTTATAAAACATTAAGAGATTGGTTTTTATAACCGAGGTGGAGAGTGTTTACAGCGCGGTACGCACTGATTCCTTATATAAAACAGATACGCTTCGTCTTTAAAGGGTTAACTAACTGAAAATATAATAAGAATTTGTACAGCACACATTCTATATACGTTTTCTTTATTCCATCCCTCTTTGTTTCACCACGTGCTCATTAGATCTTGTGGTAGATCTAGCGTAAATTATCATCAAAGACGTGGAGCGGCGTGGATCGAACATCCTCCCAAGTTTGTAACGCGATGTTTCACACCATTAACTCAAGGTTTAAGTTTTATGTGCGGGAGTTATTGATATTACATGGCGACGAAATAGCTGCTTCACAAGAGGACACGGGATAAGGAACTGTTCGCCCACTTTTAAACTATTCTTAGTGTTCCAAGAGGCCATGGGTTCTGTGTGTTTGGGTGCGCAGGACTTTGTATATGCCGCCTTCAGTGGCGTTCCAATGTTCATGAAAGCGGTTACTAAGACCTTCTGTTGGTGGCCGCTGTATGTGTTCGTGCCTACAAGAAGCAGACTTTATGACTGTGTAATTCCACTAATTGGAGTGATATTAAAGATATTTAATGTGGAATACTAATATTTAGCTACTGGCCTATAAAATTTAGCACTTAATATATAGTTCGTGTGCCCTGTATTGATAATCAAATTTGTTTCTGACGAAGTGAGGAAATGACTCATTCTCGCTTTGTCGCCTTGTTTGTACCCTTACGTGCATGACAGCAGACGCAGAATTACTGTGGGACAGACCAGTTTCTTTAGCATTGCCACTGGGCGGAACTGATTTCGAATGTGTTACACTAACACCAAAAAACATCGAGCCAATTTGTTTTTGTTTTAGTTCATAATTGGAGATTTAATGTATCTTCAATTGCATTACAACCGTGAAGGTGTGTTTCCACTCAATCTACAATCTCAATACTTTAGCTTGGTATTTTCGGTGTTATAGCATTGCTTGTACTTGCCTTGGGTGTCTGTCAAGCATTATTGGCTTAGCTGACGCTCTTGATGCCTTCACTCAATAGGAAGTGGTGTTATCGTGTAGTATAATTCTAGCTAATGGAGAAGATAAGTGCTAGATTAATGACGAGCGAGTGTTGATCGTCCGATAAATGCTGGCCTTCTTGCATTCAGGATCTCTTACATCTACTTAGATGTTTTTGATTATTAATGTTACATAAATAAATACTTTCAATGCCAGATTGAGGAGGAATCCTGCCTTGTATTGATAACAAGCAAATAGCAGGGAAAATTACATGTCGAAACTGGTAATTAGATTTTATTTTTATTGATACAAACGTTAAAGCATATATAGAAGTCAAGATTTTGAATTTAAATTTCTTGGCAACTCCGGTTTTTGCTTTTTGATTTGTGTCTCCGAGATACTTTAAATTTTCCACATTTGAAAGTAAGGTCTACAAATCCGGAAATATGCAGGCCTCCATAAGGCAGGCAGGCAGGCAGGCAAATATTTTCATATGATATGTTAGCTATTTTCTACAGTTAATGAAATTAATGATTTGGCACCGTTGAAAAACCGTTGAAAAGTATACATGTTTGCCTTTTCACTTAACGCTTTGTGTTACTGTGTGCAGGACTCCGATGACGAAGCTTAAATATATAAGATGCTTTCCCCTTTCCTGCTAATATTTTTAAAGAAACCCTTACTAACATCTAAAATGTTCTGTACTTTTCTTTATGGAATTTGCGTTTCCCTGCAAAAATTAACACCAGCCTCTTGGAAAAGAAGCTAATGTGTCGTATTCAATTCCAGAGACTCCTAAGTTTCACGGGCTTTTCTAATAGCCCACACCTAAACGAAGTTCGAAATCAACAGCTATAAAACACGTTCTTTATTTTGTTCTCCTTGAATAGGAAATAAATCAGTCGAATATTCAGTCACAGCAATTCCCCTTTGGGGTGGCAAGTATGGATGGATTTCGTTTACAATACTTACAAAATAAAATTGATTAATGTGAGAAATGTCGGCAATAAGGAATTTTGATCTGAATGTATTTTGTCTCCTGTTTGTATTTACCTTCGGCTGCCAAAACACCCATACCTGTGTAAAAGTGGAGATCTCAAGTGCTGAGAAAGAAGTATTTGATATGCTGTATGTGATAATATTTCTTGCGTATTTTGCATTGCCTGATGATGTCTTTTTAAAGAAGCCGAAACATGTTGCAATAAGTTACACAGCAAAGCACCATCAAACGCAGTTGTGGTTGATTGGCCTTACTCCTCAGTTTACTGCGCGAAATACGTTTCGTAGATTTTTCAGTCATTTAGTGGCACTTTTCTGTTTACATGGCTGTGTCGTGTGTAGATATTTAAGTACATTTATATAAATTTTGATAAGTAAAATGAAAGGTTTTTACTCCAGATATCCTGTAAGCAGTACTGAAGAATGTGAATGTACTGTCAAATTGTACGAAAGTCCCTGTTCTTGCACGCAGATGGTTTTACCGTCTCTTCTGTGACGACAATGTCGTCAATGTTTGAAATGTGGCTTTCTTGTTGATTCCGATTACGAATGCGAATTGCAGCCGGCTTTGTCTCGTCTCAGGATCTAAAAACTAATTAAACACACCTAAGAACCAAAGGCCGGAAGATGGCAGCTTTTATTTGTAGACCCTGCAAAAGAAGACTGCTTCAATGGGCAGCTGAAGCATAAGATTGATGCTGCACTAGTTCTGATCGCTTGGACAGAGCATAGTAAATTGAGTTAGACTTACTGCATAAATTTTGTGTGTGTGTGTGTGTGTAATTGTGTATGTATGTGTATTATATATATGTGTGTACATATTTGTAGGTATTTATATATACAGTATATGCGTGTGTGTAATTATGTATTATGTATGCATGTATGTATTATATATGTGTGCATATTTGTAGGTATTTATATATATGTGTGTGTGTGTGTGTGTGTGTGTGTGTGTGTGCCTTGACCAGCAGAGTTCTACCCGCATGGCTAGAAGTCAGTGTTAATTACTCATGAAGAGAAAAAGAAGCTGCGGCAAGGAGACAGAAACTGAGAGCGCGAGAGAATAAGACAAGGTTCTGATAAAAATACCCTCTATAGACGTTGTCAGTATTTTTCCTGGTTTCGTAGGCTTTTTGCAACTTGTTTTTAAGCTTTACAAACTCTGTGTGTGTTGCGAAAGAACGTCTAAAAGGAAGCCGTTACAGACTGTTCTGAAATCGTTTAAACCGGAAAGCCAGTCCTCACGGAGTTTTCTGGAAGGTTTCTTACTTCCCTGAATTGAATTTTCTTTTCATAAGTTACGAAATTTTCAAAGCGTATGACTTGGTCTTTCAGCGCCCAATCTGAAAACTTTCCTCTCACAATACACTTTTCTAAGTCATAAGTTGCAATTCAATTTTTATTTTTCGTTTTTTTTCTGATTTTAAATTTCTTTCTGCTTGTTTCTCTTCATTTACAATTCGTTGTTACGCTTCCGACGCTCTGCTCTTCCCAGCAGCTTTTGCAGCTGTTCATATGTCCCCGGGGCCGCTGTATAATAGTGACATTTCATTTCTCTTGCGATCTTTAAGTGAGAAATCATAAAATTAATTTTTGTTGTCTCTTCTGTTTTGGCCAATAATGGGGAAGATTTGATATTTTGACAGCGCTGTTTATCACGATTTAATTCTGCTGAGATATCCGAGAAAAATGTTGTTTAAAACAAGCACGCTTACATAAGGTAAAGTATTAACCGCAGTTTAGAGAAACAGAATTTGTGTTACTGTATAGAACCGGCTCATCGCAGCAGCAGCAACAGTGACATGTCCACAAGTCCCGTGACACCAGCTGCAGACAAATAAATATTGAACCTCGTCTTGTTCCTAAATAAAAGAACTGTGTCGAGGTTTATTCTGTTCATAGTCAAGTCGCTTGCGAGATATGCAAGCCATGTGCAAAATTACTGCTCCGTGCTTCTTAAATCTATTTTAATTAATCTTTCTAAAACTTCTAATAATTAAGTAGTGTAGCTACTGACGTCAACTAATCAGCAGGATATATTTTGGACTAATAACTTATTTAATTAATCAATTACCTATCACCGTGCAGTTTGGTAAGTTTACAGCAATAATACGCCCGTCTCATATTAGGAAGGTTGTTTGGACCTCTCTTGGGTACAGAATATGTACAAGTTTCTCCTGTGTTTCCTCAGTCCTTCTGAAAGAAAAACTCTCGAACTATACACTAAGAATGGTTGTCCTTGCCGTACCCCTTTCAAATGGCAGTAAATGATTATTGTTTTATTCATAATATTTGAATAACGCATGCGGTTGGTGCAGAGAAATTATTTTTCCAGTGAAGGAATATGACTCGGAACCCGAAAAGTTGATGCTATGTAGTCTTTTTAACGATCTGTCCTGGTAGTTACGCACGCGTGTTGCAACTACAGGGGTTGTAACCACACCCGTGTTTAGGTGTGTCTGTTGCGGGTCAAATTAAACTAGAGGGGATTGCATTATCTGAGTAAGAAAAGCAAGATTTAGTTAGTGACAGAAAGATGAACTTTGCAAAGGAAGGCCATGAATCTCGGTCTAATCTGACACTGGGAATCCCTCTGCTATTTTCGGTATTTGGAAGTCAACAAAGAACAATGTGATACAGGATTGATTCCAGAGTGACAGCAAAACTTAGCGATCGATAGCAGTGCCCAGTGCTTAGGTGCGTGCACTCTACTCTCTGCTTGTTCGAATTATGTACGTTGCTTAAATTAATGTAGACTTTTTCCCAAAAAACATGCAATGCGTGAGAGATTATGAAAGGAGTCCTTGATGGCGAAAAGATTCGGAGACATTGGACTACGGATTAAATAACTCGGTTCGATTCCCTGCAGGTGCAGTTTTCTACTCGCCTGTACGCCCAGACTGACACCTGGGTCCACCCAGTCTCCTACACTGTGACGTTAACTGCTGTTGTCCTGAAGGGAGAAGGAGAAAATTCTGAACGTCACTGCCGCCCTCCATCTGATACCAAGATGAAGAAGGCGTGTAGTGCCACCCACTCGCCAGATACGTCTGTTTGGCGCTGTGCTTCTTGGGTCACAGAGAATTATCACCTCTAGATAGGTTATGCCTTCAAAGAATTAGCTGGCAATACTATAGTTAGGAAACACTGGCCTGTGAGTACACTGACGTAGTTGTATTACAGGCTTATCGCAAGGTCTTAGCGGTCTTGCTTAGAGGAGGGGCTTCTAACATTCAGTTCAGTATTTGGTTTCCTAATCTCTCGTGTAAACTCAAATGTAAACTCAAAAATTAGAAGGGTTTTTGTTTTGTTTTTTATTCCTTACCTCTTCTACCTAACTCACAGTAGGT
The DNA here is from genome assembly GCA_013340265.1 of Coptotermes formosanus. Taxonomy (NCBI): domain Eukaryota; kingdom Metazoa; phylum Arthropoda; class Insecta; order Blattodea; family Rhinotermitidae; genus Coptotermes; species Coptotermes formosanus. The sequence goes on along the minus strand of BLKM01012573.1, from coordinate 381,485 downwards.
GTCGATGTTTGTGGTTTTTTGCTTGATCACACTCAGACATACACCACAGTCGTTAGGACTCCTCTGGACGAGGGATCGGCCCGTCGCAGAGACATCTACCTGACAACACAAACACACACAAGAGACAAACATCCATGCCGTAGTGGGATTCGAACCCACGATCCTAACGAGCGCTCGGCCGCAGACCTACGCCTTAGACCGCGCGGCCACTAAAAATATAAGACTGCAATTTTGCCTGTTATTTTTTATGGATATGTCGCCCCAACAGAAGAAATAATTGGAGGTAGGCCTATATGAGAAAAGGATGCCGAGAAGTATATTTTTTTGGGGCCTCGGAGGAAGAAGGGAACATGACAACAGTTAAACTGCATAATGAGGAGATTTATAACGGGCATTCGGTACGAAATCCTATTAAGGTGACTAAACAAGCAAGATGAGAGTGACGAAAAATGCGGCAAATATGATGAATGAGAAAAACTTACTGCTTTTAATTGGCAGACCTGAAGGAAAAAGAATGCCTTTGGGAGAAATAAACTCAGCTGGAAATATAATATTAAAATGAATCCTAGAGGAATATATTGACGTGTAGGGGACAGGGTAACGTAACTTACCATAGGTTCCAGTTGTATGAATTCTTTCGATCTGTTGTGAAATTTGGGTTTCTGTAAATACAGAAAATTTTTGAGTAACTGAACAGCTATCAGCTAGTCGAAATTTGTTCCGTAAAGGTAGTTGGATAGGTAGGCAGCTAGTAAACCAATGGGTCAGAGGTCACTGTGAGTTATCAGAAAGTTACCTTCCTTTAGCAACAATTTGAAGAGCTCGAACGAGTAATACATATTCCTCTGAAGATCTTAAACTCTTTTAATTTTGTGAATGTAGGAACGTCTATGACAGTCATGGTAGGCGCCCCCCCCCCTCCTCAGCGCTAGATGTTGATCCGCTCTAACTCTACCACGGAATATGCCTATGAGAGACAATAAGGCGCTCTGCTGTTTATCGGCTGCACACACCTGGCATATATTCCAGGCGATGGTTATTCTGTTTCTGTAGTGAGCTCAGTTCATTACGTGCGATAATAGAGCCTACAGTCATTATATCACTGTCGTGGAGAAAAGAACAAAATTAATGGAAGAACATAACTTGTTACTTAGAAGAGAGCCTGCCAAGTTACAAGAAACTCGTGCGGCATTTCAGTGTCTTGGGCGATGTAATCATTACGTCTCCAAAGAACTGCAATTAAATTAATGAATTAGAAGCATTAAAACTAGACCTGACCTAGTGTATCCCACACAAGTAAGTGATGCCTCTTCTTTTAAAGCCATAAAATCTATTCTCTTAGCAAGTTAAGTTTTCAAACTCCGTGTAAGTTGAAGGGCATAGAAGGAAAGTAGATTCCATCAATAAAGCGTCAACCCAGAATTAAATTTATGAATTCAGGGTGTATAAATAGAAAAATAAAGAAGTTTTTTGTTATTAATACACTAATTTATGTCCAGCTTATTCGAAAAATTATTTATAGTTGCTGATTTCTGGGCCTTTAAAAACCCTCAGAATTCAACACAAAGTTTTTAATAGGCACATCAGATGTTGCCTCCAGCTCTTCTAGGATGTGGATCTGTGTCAGCGGCATGTGATATACAGTGTTGGGAAATCTGGGCCTAAAGGAGGCGGAGTAACTGGAGAGTGGAAGAAGTTGCACCAGGAGGAACTTCATGATTGGAACGAATGGCTAAAATAGAAATGTTTGACGTTTTGAGGGAGAAACCTGAAGGAAAGAGAAAATGTTGAAGAACTATGGACACATGGGAGAACAATATTAAAATTAATCTTACGGAAATAGGATCGGAGGGTGGGGAGTAGATTGATTTGACTCAGGACAGGAACAAATAGCGAGCTGTTGTGAAAGGGGTGATAAATATTCGGACTGCGTAAAATGTGGGAAATTTCTGTACTATCTAAGAAACTGTTAGCTTCTCCAGACGGACTCGGCCCCAAGTAGTTATTTACTTAGTTAGTTAGTTAGTTAGTCAGTCAGTCAGTTAGTCAATCAGTCAGTCAGTCCGGCGGTCAATTAGTTATTTAGTCAGTCATTAATTCTGTCTATCTGTCAGTTAGTTAATTAGTTGGTTGGTTGTTTGGCTGGTTGGTTGGCTGGTTGGCTGGTTGGTTGGTTGGCTGGTTGGCTGGTTGGTTGGTTGGCTGGTTGATTGCTTCATACACTTTCTTTAAGGCATATTGTTAATATGATTTTATAGCCTATGCCCACGAATGTGATGAACACTATTCGTTTTAGTGTATGTATTTTAATGTTGTTGTTGTTGTTGATGATGACGATGTTGATGTTGATGTTGATGCTGCTGCTGGAGACTTGTCTCAGTTAAGCGAGAGGTTGAGCTACCACGCTTCGATTCCCGTCAGATATGTTGGGAAAAATGTGTTTGCCATCACGTTCAAATTATCTGTGTGAAGAAGGCAGTGTCGTAACAGAAGTGCTGTGCCTGGCCGAACACCTGACCAGCCGCCCCTGTCCGCTCCCTTCACCTGCCATCCTGTTTGGTTTACGTGGCCTATAATTTATGTAATGACATGGTCATTAGCGAAAAAATGAGAAAGAAGATGACCGGAAGGGGCCGTGGCTTAATTTCGAGTACTGTACTGCTATTTGGTTGGGGCGGCGGAGGAAAACTGCGAAAAGCCACAGGATAGCCGGTCTTTGTGTTAAGATTTGAAAACGTAAATTCCCAAATACGAAGCCATGCTTGCCATGATATTGTGGCTATTAGCAGAGACATAGGCTTAAGTACTATTACTATTATTATTATCATCGTCGTCGTCATCGTCGTCATCATCATCATCATCATCATCGTTCGAATCATTGTATTTTATGGCTATATTTTTCTAACACCGTCAACGTAGAAGTTGCATCTTTCGTTTAATAAATGTAAATCTTACTTGAAAGACGCGAACGCTTTTCATCCTTCTTCGGGAAGTGTAAAAATATGCTGCTGTGAGGCCACATTTTGAACTGGAGCATGACGAGACCGCCTGCGTATAATTACTCTGATTAAAACCTTAGGGTTCGTTTCGTAGCCCTGACCTCTTCTACCTACTCACAGGAGGTGCCGAGGTTGTTTATTTTCACTTGATCACACTCAGACACACACCACAGTCGGTAGGACCCCTCTGGACGAGGGATCGGCCCATCGCAGAGACTTGTACCTGAAAACACACAAACATTCACAAGAGACAAACATCCATGCCCCCGGTGGGATTCGAAACCACGACCCCAGCAAGCGCTCGGCTGCAGAACTACGCCTTAGACAGCGCGGCCGCTGGGATCGGCCAAAACCTTAGGCACCTGCGTATAATGTAAGGCGTGGAACTTTATGAAATATTCGTGATCAAGCAGACGTGCGGGTGTAGAGTGAATTTGCACATTGCTGCAGACTTTTCCTCCGCGAGCTTGCATGTTATACTGTTTGTTTACAGTGAGTTTCACAGAGAGCGCTGCGGGAGACGAAATTGTGTTTGTTTGTTTTTTATTTGTTTGTTTGTTTGGCCGCACTTGAAGAGAGGAACATCCGAACCCCTGAGCCAGCGCTCGCTCGCAACGAATGTCATGTATGTCCACGTAGGGCTATAACTGCATAATCTGGCGCATCAGTCCCTGAGTATGGTGGAAGACGGGCCCTAAACGTCGGAAAGTAACACGATAGTGACACGTCTGATCGTCCACGAAAACGTCATGATTACAGTTTAAAGTAATTAGTAACCTAAACTATTTTTCCTTCGTGTATTCCTTCTTATTACTTACTAAAACCTTCTAAATTACTGAATCGATTTCACAGGCAATTTTCTTAACGTGCTGTGAGTAATCCACACCAAATAATTATAATTATTTTGTTTGCTTTAAATTCATCTGTAAACACTTTGCATGCTATTGTCATTGTCATAATATTTTGTGTCGATAACTTTTCTGTCTTCTCGACATTCGAGATTAAACGCTTGCACGTAGATTGAATTTGAATCCCTTGGCAGGATGATCGCGTCGTATTTTTAAAGATATGAAGAAATTTATCTCAAGCGTGTTTTTAAGTACACCGGTCATTTTCTAAGTTTACCAAGAGCCGGTAATAGATGAATGAATTAGTATGGTATAATGATGGACTGCTGTTGACAGCATAAAACAGAAGTACTCAAAGAGAAACCGATCCCACCTCCAGTTTGTCCGCCCAAGTCACATTTGGAGTGGCCTGGAATCGAAACGAGACCTCGGTGGTGACAGGATCGCGAATGAAACCCTGAGTTATGGCACAGGTACGACGTGAAGATGAAGTGTACATATTCATACCCAAGGTCGAGCAGTGAGCTAAACTAAAATAGACTTCATTAATTAAATATTGAGAAGTTCGGCGTGGAACTTAAAAGGGCTTCCATACACTTCCTATCTTCAACGGTGAACACAGAGACCCTGTGCGTTATGAAATATTAAGGCACTTACTGTAACTTCGGGTAGGTAGTTACAAACATGCGCCTGCCTCAGTGATGGGATGTGTCAGTCACTCGAGAGCTGCAACTTCTACGAAACTGCGAACTGGCAGCGTCAATTCGCTAAACAGACGGAAATCGAAGAGACAGGAGTAGTCGGAGCCTTGGTTCTGGATGTCAGATTTCATCTTCCTCTTATCAGTTGATGAATTTGCAGTTATTCCAGAGAGTGAAGGCCGGGAAGTATAAATAGTTTGGGGATGTGGCTAGGGTGTGTTCACCAAAAGGTATGTAGACGATTTTGGTGGGAAAGCCTCTTGGGATAGCGCACCTGAAAGACCGAAAAGTGTAAAATTCATAAAAAGATTTGAAATTGTGTCTTTAAATTGTTGCTGTTTTAAATTCTGAATTGCGTTTGCCTGAGGTCAGATAACAAGTGCTTCTAGTAACACTCGGCGTTACAGTTAATCAACAAGAAGTTCTGAAAGAAGGAAGAGCGGGGGTTGATTTAATTTGAATTACGAACTTCATGTTGCCGTGTACCAACGCCCATACGGGGTCTTTTTCTTTTGCATAACATTACATGAAACATCAAGTAAAGCAGGGCGGTTCGTAAACATTCCCCCCCCCCACCCCCGCAGTGGCAATGATTCATTAGAGACCCTTCCGGATCGATGTTGAGAACGTGTCACGTGTACCAAAGAACACGGGTGTGGTGGTATAGGAGGTTGAACTTGGGGACATGAAAAATGTTCCCAAGGAGCCCTAGATGGCGCATAAACTTTAACAGTTAGGTGCTGAATTACAAACTTCTGTTTTGGAGACAGAATGCAGTGTCACTAATGCGGGTTATTCCAGTACATTTAGTTCATTTGACACTTGACCCTTGAAGATGAGACCACTGCGGTGTCTCGAAAATTCGAAAGTCAGTCACCCAGTGACTCGGCGCCGTAACCCAGGACACGGCGCCGTAACCCAGGACACGGCGCCGTAACCCAGGACAAGGCGCCGTAACCCAGGACACGGCGCCGTAACCCAGGACAAGGCGTCGTAACCCAGGACAAGGCGCCGTAACCCAGGACAAGGCGCCGTAACCCAGGAAAAGGCACCGTAACCCAGGAAAAGGCACCGTAACCCAGGAAAAGGCACCGTAACCCAGGAAAAGGCGCCGTAACCCAGAAAAAGGCGCCGTAACCCAGGACAAGGCGCCGTAACTCAGGAAAAGGGGCACCACAACTGCACGACTGCGAAAGCCTAAATCTAGCAGATTTTGTGCAGTTTCACTGGACAATTGGAGACGCATAAACAGAGTGAATATTTAAAATTAGAAATTCTTGCTGCGGTGAAAAGTCATATTTTTCTGGATTGTTTCTCCGTGTTGTCTGGTAGGTGGCTACCAACTATTCTGAGTAAGACGCTGCCTCATATTGACGTCAGACAGAACGTTGGTTCCCCTAACACTGGCAACCAGCTATCATAATAAACAGCTTTGTGACCCAAAAGGGCAGAGCAAGAGTTATTCACAAAGAAGTGAATCATTGACTCTACTTTACGTCGACATGGCAGTACGCAATTACACTTACCGCGCCACAGGTCACTGAACGTTTCGTACATCAAACTGCTTGTGTTCACGAAATTTTTGATAAAATTAAGGGGAAGTATTTTCGGGGTCTTTATGTTTCTTTTGTCGTTCATCAGGCATGCGTAGATTCATCAGTTTTCCATCCTTTTGCAATGGGATGAGTCTGTCTGTCTGTGGAATTGCGACGTCTAACAGACACGTCGTACATCCTCCGGATGGTAGATAAATAAATATGGAGCAGTAGTGGAACCTTAGTTGGCAAGGAAAGCAAAAGATTTTGGAGTGAAACCTGTCGAAATACCACTTCGCCCACTACAAATCTCATATGGAACTGTGTGGCATTGAACACGGACTCCCGAGGGTAAAGCAGGCGACGAATTACCTGAGCTGTGGCACAGAGCCTGCATCACGAACGGCAGTGTGCAACGCTCCAAACTCAGTTCCGGGACCTGTTTGTTCTTCATCCTTTTCGGTTACTGGCTTCAACTAGACTTTCTTAGCTTCCCCCGGTATCTGCAGGCAAATGCTGCCCTAGCACCTGCATATAGCGGAAGAAAGCCCTCTTGCTATATTTATCTACTTATCATTCTTTATAGTCTTTCCATTTTAGATGGTGTAAACCTTCCCTGTTCAAACAGTTTCACTAAATAATCTACACGCTGCCAGACGTGAGGTTCTCACAGCGGCATTGATAAAGGTTCAGTTCTCGCGATGTGGCGCAGTTTCGACTGATAAATAGTTGCCGACATTTCGGATGATTAGTGCAAACTTCAGGACCAAGCAACCCGTCCTCTGAAACGTCAGAAACGAATTGTCTGTCGGCACAGTGTCACAATGCACAAGACTTGAATCTTTTAAACCTAAACGATGTAGGCCTATATGTTGCCAATTTAAATTAGAAACGCATTTTATGCACGTAGCCTCTGTAGCCTGTAACAATATATTACTAATTTTTCTGTTAAAATGTCAGCTGGATTGCATTTGCAGCCGTTGTTCTTTGTTGCAGCGAGATTTTGTTTACGCAGCCTACGTATTCGACTAGGGGCACGTGGTGGCGCAGTTGGTTGAGACATTGCACTCGAAACTGTAAGATCGAGGTTTCGATTCCCGATGGTGTCATTGGAATTCTTCATTGACGTAATCCTTCCAGTCGCGCTATGGCCCTGATGTCGACTCAGCCTGTGACACAAATAAATACCAGGAATATTTCCTGGGGGGCAAAGGTGGCCGGTGCGTAGGGCTAATCTGAGCCTCTTCATGTGCCAATTGTCTAAAAATCTTGGCGCATCAACCTCCTGGAACCCTAGGGGCATGTCCAGGCCGGTAGTGGGATTGCTTTACGTTTACGTATTCGACTGACCATACTGAGCAATATTTCGCATCTTTTTCTGAAGCTGCCGTCTTTAGTAACACGTTATAATTTTTTCTATATGTATAATTATGCCTACGAAAGCGTATTTGTGTTTCCGTAAAGATATTTTTTGCTCGTATTAACCCTTGGATGAGCAGTGTTAACCGTACCTGCCTCCTCGTTTAAATTAAATACCTGTATATTGCACCCAACCAGTGTCAGTGGAATTTCAGGGTAAAAAAAATTGTTCCCGCACGTCCTTACAGAATCTTGCTTCTTAATATTTATGTAATATATTTTTGTGGCGCCAGAATGAAACCTTCCTGTCATTCAACTAGCTCCGACATTTAAATACTAATAGCTTGGAATACACTTCTGTTCTCATAATTTCCCACAGTACATCACGGTTATGATAAAAGAATTGAAGCGTATGTTTTAAGGAGTTATAGTTCTTTCATAATATAATACAATATAATGCAGTATAATTTTTTCCCAAGGCTTGACAGCCCTAGTGGGTCTAGGCCTCCTCATTTTCGAGGCTTCGCGATCACAGACATATTGTAACACTGCGTGGAATTCCCAGCCACAATTTAATCAGCAATTTTATGTGTTGGATGCATCCTACCCGAAAGGTCATAAAAGCGCCCTTCAGTTTCCCTTTAGCAGAGCGGACATATTTTATTGCCCCCAGGCGTGCTCAGTCTACTCTGTAGTCGTTTAATGACAGTCAAAATCTCAACTCGGGCTTCATGTCGTTATCACGCCGCAACTGAAAGCTTACAGTTTGCAGTCGACTACTGCCGTATAGCAAGTGCACCGTGCACCGCCATTATCAGATTATAAAAATGAATCAATTTAGTGGCATTGGACGTAATGTAGCTGAAAGTTAAGCACATTTCCTGTTCTCAGCTTCACACGGCTTTCATCTCTATCAAGAAGAATCAGACTGTCGGGGCGTGTGGCACGCGGGATGGGAGAAATGGGCAGTTTATACAGAACGTTAGTTCTTAAACCTGAGATCAAGATGGGCTACTCTTGCTACCTGGGAGAGCCACGCTTATATGGGAGTGTGGTATTAAAGTCTCTGAGAAAGAAATGGGCTGTGACATTTTAAAATGAATACCGACCAGTGGCGGATAAGTTCTTTGTCAGCTTAGCGATATTATGTTCATGGGTTTGGTTGGTTAGTTAGTTAGTTAGTTAGTTAGTTAGTTAGTTAGTTTGTTTGTTTGTTTGTTTTTTGGTTGGTTGGTTGGTTGGTTGGTTGATTGGTTGGTCGGTTTGGTTGATTGGTTGATTGATTGATTGATTGATTGATTGATTGATTGATTGATTGGTTGGTTGGTTGGTTGGTTGGTTGGTTGGTTAGTCATTCAGTCCTTCAGTCAGCCAGTCAAGTCAGTCAGTCAGCTAGGCAGCAAGTCAGTCAGTCAGTTCTCCGTGCTCCTTATGAGAAAGGCATTGGATAGCCGAATAATCTAGTTTAAAGGACCAGGCAAATAAAAGCCCATTACTAGAGATAGCATTGTGCGGACTTAGCATTGCCCATTACTAGAGATAGCATTGTGCGGACTTAGCACTGCCCATTACTAGAGATAGCATTGTGCGGACTTAGCACTTTATCCACCTGCCTTAAAATGAACAAGAGCTTTTATAACTTCCTTTCCTTTTTGCTTTCTATTTTCAGAAATGCAAAAGGCACAACATTTCCTCGGCCGTATTTCAATAAAAGATTAATTTTCCAAGATTCAGAGAATATGATTCAGTTCTGTAAATTTATTTGTAGTAATTAAATAAGTAAATATAAAGCAGAATGTGTGTGTACGCATTATGCGCATAATGCACGTAAAATTACTGTCGTATGTGCTTTTAGGCCTATGTATTTTTATAGAGAGCACATAAAGCAGGACTTCGCTTGTTCTGTATTTAATACACATATTCTTCGAGCAGCCTCGAGAAACCAAACCGTTTGAAAAAAATTGTTTTAAATAATACAAAATAATACTATCAGATAGACATAGCCCATCATTCCATTTCTTGTTCGAAAAGAAACGAAATTCATCAGTGATTAGAAAAACCACAGGGGATGAAATGGATGAAGTATGTACGAGTAAATACACATGGAAGAAGTGAGAAGTGGGTAAGGAAGTTTAGTCTGAGAATCTAAAGGGAAGAAGCAACTTCGGATACCTAGGCGCGCATGTTGGGACTGCATTGAAATGAGTGTTACAGCAGTATTTTGCGAGATGTGGACGGGATTCACCTGTCCCAGGACAGAATTCCTCTGACGTGTCTTGTGAAATCAGTAATGAAATTTATGATGCCTTAAAACTAAGAGAATGCTCTGTCTGTCTGAACCATGGTTAGCTTCTCAAGAACTTTAGATAGAGTAGTAGGTGGCTCGACTGCTTCGTATTTGGAAGTTTCCCGGTTCAAATTTCGACCCATACACTGGTTCCTGATTTCGATTTTCTAACTTTCCTCAGTTGCTCCAAGAAAATATCAGGATGTTATCGTACAGGAGGTAATGACTGCTTCCTGCCGCGTCCCTTCCGATTATAATGTTTGACATTATATTGCCTGAGCTACTGAAGAGCGTCGTTAAATATACGACAAATCAACACATGTAAGTAAGCAGTCTGATGCAAGATACGAGGTAATTAACCTTTTAAAGCCTAGCGGTAACTTTATGTACGACCAGGTTTAACATTAAAAAATTCTACGTTGTGCCCACATTGCGTTTATGTGTTTTGTACGGATCTCAGAACAAACAGCAACTTCTGCCTTATAAAACATTAAGAGACTGGTTTTTATAACCGAAGTCGAGAGCGTTTACAGCGCGGTACGTATTGAGTCCTTATATAAAACAGATACGCTGCGTCTTTAAAGGGTTAAAGTAACAGGTAATGGTAAATCAATCCCATTACAGGCCTGGACAGGCTGTGAGGTTTCCAGGAGTCTGAGGTTCCCAGATTGCAAGACAGTCCGCACATGAAGGTGGTAAGGTTCTCAGCCCTACGCACCGGCCGCCTTTACCCCCAGGAAATATCCCTGGTAGTCATTTCTGTTAGAGGCTGAGTCGACCCGAGGGCCACAGTGCGGCCGGAAGGATTATGTCAGTGAAAAATTCCAGTGACACCATCGGGAGTCGAATCGGCGATATGCCGGCTTTAGCGCAATGCCCAAACCAACTGCGCCACCGCGTGCTCCAATTAAAGTAAAAAAAGTCTTAATCTAGTAGCGGCATATTTTATTCTGGTTTATCCAGTATTGCTCTTAATCCTTTTCAAAGCCGTGTATTCATAAGCGTGATTAAGAGGAAGTTGACACTGCATATTGACGATTACGTCAGAAGCCCCGTGCAGTTTGCTTACCAAAGTGTCGCTAGGTCGAGCCACAGGTGGAAACATGCCGTGTGCAGCCGGGTGGGAGAAAGGTCGCTGCAAAAGCCAGAAGGTATCCCGAGAGTTGTCGAGTTTTTCTCAGAGTTGCTAAAAATATTTGGGATACATTTCTCCATAGTTAGTTCATAAATGTATATGGCAACGTTAATTTTGTTAAGCAGGTTGACAGCATTTGAGACAGAATCTCCTTCTGCACCCCACTGCTGTTTCTAATGCCTCTACACTCGCTATAACAACCTGATATTAAGCCGTAGAACAAACAGTAGCAGTACTTACAGTGTGTAATAAATTCACCTTTAATGATTGTAATATTATCACAAAGGTGTTACTGTGATTACAGACTAGCGATATGTTTCAGTGCAGTCTCGCTTAAGTAGATCATTCGGCTACATATTCAGTGGGAACACAGTGCATTGATTATTGTTTATGTGTCAGCATGTCCACATGTTTAATATGGATTCTCCGATTACATAGGGACAATATCAAACGAAACAGCAGGAAAATGTATTTAATATTTTACATCTTCAGTTCAGTTGTTTATTATACGGTACAGAGTTGGCTCTTGTGAACCATACAACGTGATTATGCTCAGAGTTCTTCGCACATGTTGGAAAGAAGATGTTTGGAAAGAGATTTTAACAGATTTTAAGTATCATCAAGTGTAATATATCTACGCTAGTTTCAGCAGATAAGGTTTTTAATATACTACAGTGATTATTCATCATATCATAAGTATGATAATAACCAAACATTCACTAATGTATTATATGCTGCTTGTTGTCTAAGAAAAGCATTCTCCCTGATGATGGCCGAATTGTTGCGGACGAAACATGTTGGAGATTATAAATTAATTGTGCATTAGTTGGTTGATTAATAAATTTGTATAGCAGGAAAGTGTAGCACCAACATGTGCAGGTGCAATTCCTAGAACACGTCTGTTCGGATAGCAGTTATATAAATAAACGTACGTTCGTTCCCAAATTGTTCAGGATTAAATGTTTACTGTATTTAACCTACGTAATATTTTAATACTCACGGTAGGCCTGTCTATAGTTCGAAATTTCGCTTCACGTTCCGAATGTTTTTGTGACTTACATTGAGTAATTCAAGTAATGTTAGGACTTAGCACTCACCCTACGTGCACAAGTGTTCAGTCATGAACTGATCTTAAGTTATTTACGATGCCATATCTGTTGCAATCTTTGACCAAGCAAGAAGGCTGTCCACAGAGAATTGACGAGAATATGGGCGAAAGCAGTGTCTGTTTTAAGGTATTGTTATGGAAATAACCTTGAAAGGCCATTGGAAGTAAAGAAAAGGCAGCGAACAGTAAGTGTGTTAGCAAGATTAGGACTGAGTGTTATTACTTGACACAAGTCAGAAATTTAGATGACTGTGTCTTGGTTTGCGACAACGTACAGAATTTTCTTGGTGGTTTTCAAAGTTTACGAGGAATATGGTCCCTAAACTTTTAGGGTAGCTGGATCTACCGAAACGCCGGTAACAACGTAAGTGCCTACATGGTATTGCAATCCAGAAAGCCTCAGCCTGGAAATTCAAGGCTGGAAAACCTTTAACTTCACAAAGAGCAGCCTTAGCACTGAGCTAACTGGCTAGCCAATTTCTTTTAGTTAGCAGGACACCGGCGTGTGATACTAGGAAATTCGTACTATTATAACTGCTTCAGAAATTTCGTCACAAATCAGGTCTCCCTGAAGCAGTGGCACGTACGGCAGGCGCCCTGGCTCGTCCGGTAGATGTCTCCCTGGCACCGGGACGCTGGTATCGATCTACACCTGCTGTCAGGTCAGGTCACTGGTCCGAGGTATGTGGATGGGCTGTGCCTTCGCACCAGTTCTGAAGCCTTTTGTCCTTCCATTTAAAGCCCGATAGCTTCCGACGTCTGTTTCAGCCTGAGCTGGGAAAAAGGTGATGTTCAGTGTTTCCGTGTAGTTAAATGACCCTGTATCAAATACAAGTTTATATAGCTGAGGCAAGAGTGAAGAGCATTACACCATGACATCATCATATCAGGGAGTTGAGGTATTGCTTTACCACTGAATGTGCCTGAGCAACGAGCCTTGCACCCCCTCCCCCCCCCCCCCCCGTCGCTTTATCCACATGGTAGGTGCCCACTGGATAAAAGGCTGGTTGAGTCACAGGTTCAATTCCGACTAGGAGGAGAAGACAGGAAAATCCTGCCCCTGCTGGGAACTGACTCCTGATCGCCCAGCAGCCTTACCATTATGCATAGGCTTAAATATGACGATGTTACTAAGAAACAGTGCATATGTCTGTGGGCAGAACTGAACTGTGCGTTCTGAGGGCCTCAGAGCGGTGAAATCAAGGAGTCCGCTCGTCTGGGATGTGACGTTGCGTCGCTGGTTATGTGGCTCCCGGTGTTTCCGGCCCAAGGTCTCGCCTTAAAATTCAAGGGTTCAAGGTCAATGAAGAAAAGAACCTTGAAACCTTGAAGCTGAATGCTACACTTTGTTCGAAACATCGGAAAATATAAATCCAGCAAAGTAGCTTTATTTTTCAGAAGACCGAAACCGTGGATTCGTCTGAACAAGGGAAGGACCCCGCACTGTGCTTTTGTAAAGGGGTGATAAACATTAGAGTTCCATTTCCTTATATTTTTATTATTAATATTACGTCAGAACGTCCCACCGCATGATTGTGATACTGGTAGAATTCACCATAGTGTAACCAAAAAAAAAAAGCTTCAGATTTTCTAGTAATTGGTAATGTACGGAACACAATCTAGAGCCTCAAACCAAGAGAACGAAATGTTAAATCATAAATCTTCTCGTGTTCGCGTTTTCGGTCAGGCGTTTTAAGTTCAAGAACGATGTTTTGTGCTTTCTTTCATGCTCCTTGCTCAATCACTCTGTACAGTGTCTGTGTATCCTGTGGAGAAAACGATTACTTGACAGCGGATGTGGCCACTGCTTTGCTGCATCAATATCCGGCTACCTGCTGAACCATTGCACCTCGATCATAAATCAGGAAACCCTAACCATGCTTCTTCCTGTTCAATAAAAATCTTACTTATTTGACACTCTGAGGTTTCTAACACCGTAAATAAGAATAGTCTTTCCTTCTTCGATGTCGAAGGAGTGACTCCTGTTGTTATTTATCAGGTGACAGGGTAATTTTAGGGCTATGAGGGAAAATGAAAATAGAAATGAAAATAACAGACAAAGAGAAAGCAGTAGGTTGATTATGTCGGTTGGAAAGTTAAATTTTTGATGGTGGCATAAGAAGACAGAACATGTGAAGTAGTTTTTGTGTCTGTTATTGTAGATGTTCGCTAAAAAACTAGGATATGTGTCATAAAAATTTTTTTCACAGATTTCTGTTCTCAAACACACGCTGGTTTCTAAGTCCAGAAGGCAAAATAATTCTATTTTGCGACAAATTTTGCTGCATGCTCTGGAAGGTAGTGACAAATTTTCTTATTTATGGAGAAGTTAAAGCAGATGTCTGAAACTTAATAATTTTTAACATTTTTATTGGCACAGTGCGGAAACACAGGTCACAGCAGTCATGTTCACATGCAGTAATGCTGTATATTCTATTTCCTATTCTGTCAGAGTTTAGGTAATACAAAAGAAAGCAACACATTAGAAAAAGGGTGCACAAATTCTCTAAAAATCTGGCAGCCTCCTCAAAATTCTAGGCTCCAGAATGGTGACACGAAGAACGTTTTATACGGTTGATCCACAAATGTCAGGCGCCAGAGTACAAACTTCAGTCCCCACGGCCACGTGCGTTAATATGAGGAAGTCATGTGACGACATTCAAGATAGGTTAAAGTCCAAAAATTGCTGCTTCCATTCAGTTCAGAATTTGTTTCTTCCCCTTTGTACAGAATTAAAAGTCTAGCCGTTGTTTTGTATGGATGTGAAACACGTTCTGTCGTAGTTCTATGGTGTTGTGGAGATTTATAAATAATTTAAATTTATGGACGTAGAAAAGAAAATGGGTCTCTAAAAATCAGCATACTAATTAAATAAACCCATTTGCACGCTGTGTCAACACAAAGAACAAAAGCTATAGCAACGAATTGATATATGTGTCTGTTGACCGAAGATTGGCGGTACGAACAAAGGTTGGCGTAAAGAGAAAAAGCCGGCTGCTTCATTTCGTGGCCAATCTGCCGCCTTTTCAGAGAGGGTGCGATCGCTGCATGAAGTCATACGAAGTTCTATGTAAAGAAGATGTAATACGTGTATTAACCGGAAACGTCTGACGTATTGTACACTGCAAAAACTTCACCACACTTTTCACGTATAGCAATTCGAAGTCAGGGTTTGTAAACCTCAAAGTGACTCAAAGGGTTAGAAATTCTATTCCCCGAATCCAAATAGAATCCCAGAAATCCAATTTCACAAGAGTAAAAACGTCAACCGATATATTTATGTTTGAAAAGTGTGATTCTCTATTTATTTTCCCCCGCAAACAAGCCGTCTTCTTTTATTCGTCACTATCACGGTATTCTAAGCAGCATAGGCCTGCTATGTTGGTAGCCGGGAGAAGGCAGAATAGTACCAACCCCGTACCGAGAGGAGGGGAGGGGAGGGGGCTGTGTACAGTACCAATTCTGCAGGGCGGGGAGGTGTTGTGCGTGGCTGTGCGAACTATTTTTCTCGTTTGCGTGTTATTTACATGATAAACTCTGTTCCGTAAGTCAAAGAAAGATCCTTTTTTCATCAAAGCTCGTTCTAGTATTCCTCTGCCACAGCATATAGTTCGTATTTTTCGATTTTGATAAGTTTATTCATATAAGGTAAGAATTAGAAATCTTGTATACATTCCGGAAATTATCCTATTAAGAAGCTACTATCGTCAAAACTTACCGTGATTAATTCAGCCATATGAGTGCTATAGTCACTGACTGACCACTTCATGTGAAACTTGGAACGAACATCACGCCACTGGATAATTTACCACTTGGGGCTTTGTTAAATAGTACAAATTTGGCAGCATGCAAACATACAAGGCGAAAGTCTCACTGTTACCACTAAGTCTGAAATATTTTGTGGGTATAGTGTTTTGAGAAATGTAAGATTTATACATATATTTCGTCACATAATGAAAAATAACAGCATTGCAATTGACGAATTATTCTGACGCGGAGACAATAACATATTATCCAGGAATGCACCCATCCATCCATCCATCCATCCATTTATCCAACCATCTAACTATCGAAGTGAATAATGTTGGTATTTCTATGTAAATACAGCATCTGTAATTAGAAATAGTAAAATGTCCCAGAAAAAGCGATAGCGGAGTACGAAGCAGTCCGCCTGTACCTGAACGTTGAATGAAGCGGCTAAATTGAGAACAAACACAGTGAAATGGGGCCAGGACTGAAGCACCGTAAAATATCCGTCAAACAGTAGCTGAATACAAACTGCACTTCCTAACAACATGCGAATACCACATAAAAATATTTTTGTTTCCAAAAGAGGTGAGCGCTCGAATGTGGTTGATATTCCTACGCTAAGGTAAACCTAAAGTTGAAGTTAAGATGCAGGCAAGCTTACGTCTGCTCACATAGAATGACTTATAAAATTACGGTTGAATTCGGTTATAATGTCATGAAAGGGACTGAATATTTTGTGTCGTTATAAAGGAGTGTTGTTATAACTGAGGAGTATAATGTTACAGTTAATATTGAGGAATTAATTTGTACCGGAGAATATCTGACGATATAAGAGAAATGTCGTATAAACCGATGTCGTTATAACCGGGTTCCACTGTACTGTTACGTTCAATTTTTTATATAATTAGGCTGAGTATCAAACACGCTTTCTTCATGTCATACATATTAGGAAACACTAAATGCTCTTAGTTAGCTTTCCACACAAAGCAGAACATAAACTGATGTTCACTGTGAGGTACAAAGCAGAAAAAAAGGGTTTTACATGATCTGACCTCTGTGGCAACTAGATGGACCCATGTACCAACTTCGAACGTGTTAAAATATTTATATGTTTTCCCGTTCTTTGGCTGTTAAAAATTGAGGAAGCGGAACTGTGATAAATATAAACATTTTACGTGCCCTGCAGATGCTGGATATTATCGGCGAGGTGCCTACAGCCTTGTAGCAGAATTCTACATTTTTCAACAAAAGCTAGAAATCTGTTAAACTATCGGCCTTTTCTAACGATTGCAATGACTGTTTTGAGATAATATCATATGTAGATAATATCATGAGTAGATAATATCATGAGTAGATAATATCATTACCTGAATGTTAATTGCTCAAGGAAGACTGACTCCCAGACAGCCATTTTCATTCAAGCTTATGCAGTTGCAGCTGCTCCTTACTACATCCTTGCCCACGAATATGAAGTGTTAAAATTTCTGATAAAATATTACAAGTCTAAGTGAAAGCACTAAAGCACTACCTGTACAGGCCTCTAATGGCTCCCAGATTTCAAGCGAGTCGGCACATGAAGGTGGTAAGGTTGTCAGCCCTATGCACCGGCCGCCTTTACCCCCCAGGAAAGATTCTTGGTACTCATTTCCGTTAGAGGCTGAGTCGACCCCAGGGCCATAGTGCGGCCGGAAGGATTATGTCAATGAAGAATTCCACTGAGACCATCGGGAATCGAACCCGCGACCTTCTGGCTTATAGCGCAGTGCCTCAACCAACCGTGCCACGGCGGGGGTTCGGAAGTCATAGTCGTTCCTTACCCTTGTAGTTTGTGAGATTTCAGGCTTTCACGTCGTAGAAAATTTAGATTGTGTTCCCCTTGGTTATAGTACCATACGCCTCTAAGTGACTAACAACGTTTTGGAGGAACCAGCATTCTCCGTCTTTAAGAGATATGTCACAAAAATGGATGCATGTCAGCAGATAAACGTCATCATTCCCGCATCAAAATATTTCGCCAACTGCAATGGTGTTATTGTCCTTTTTCTTATGAAATATCACTATAAAGTTCCATAATTTTCAAAACTCAACTGAAATAAAGAAGTGGAAATTTCAGGGGCAGAATTATTGCTGGCTTCGTGATTTCAGTTCGGTGCATCTCGCACATGCATAACAAACGCTATATCGATACATGTCAAAAAAATTCAATTCAATATATTTTAGGGGCTTCAGTAAAGGCGTGGTTAATTTTAACTGAAGGGACAGCGTAGTCGGTATAGGGACTTGCTACAGGCTAGACGGTCGATGGATCGAATCCCGGTAAGGTCTAGATTTTTCGCACCCGTACAGACTGCTGGTGGCGCCCACCCAGCGTCCTTTACACTGGGTACTGGGTCCCTTTTCCGGGGGTAAAGCAGGCCGGGCGTGGCGTTGACCACCCACCCCATCTAGCGCCGAGGTTAAAGAAAGAGTAGAGCTACTACTCCTCTGGGCCTTCATGGCGTGTTCTAGGGCGAACTTACCTTTTTAACGCGTGTACATGTAACAGGAACGTCATGTGCCTCTATATAGACTGCTAGAAATTAATTTTATTTTGCAAGTGGAATTCCCGTTAAAATAATCTAAACTGAGGGGAACATGCGTGTCGTACTGCTCGTATACTGCAGCTAAGTGTGTCCTGTTTTGTTGTGTTCGTCGACACCATAGGCGGACCCCTGTATTAATTGACGTGAATAAACACCTTAACAGTACTCCTTGCATAATAGGCGTGTCATATATCATGTTTCATGACACCTGAAAAAAAACTGCAGACATGCCTTTAAGTTCGTACAGTGTTCCTTAAATTTAGCCGTAGTGTATTTTACTCGCACATGTCATTCGCAATGATGCTTCATACCTGTAGCGTGCAGATGGAACTTCGTCGAGAGATGGCAGTAAGATCCGCAGGATTTCTGCCACCTGCCGGAGATATGTAGAAGTACAGAGCAATGGCAAGCGCTTGTGATTTTGTACGACGGAGCGGAGGTAGTAACACTGCGTGAACCGGACTACACTATGATCAATTTCACAATAGTAATTTAACCATTCATCTGTAAATCTCAAATAAACTATCATGACAATACTTCTATTGCTATGATAAGTATTATTACAGCGTTAATAATTTTGTATATTCTTAGTATTGAAGGATAATATAGTATCTTATGTGATTAGAGAACCGGATGTGAGGTCATTGTAATCAACCTATAAGGTGGAATGGGAAGACTGGAGAAAGTATAAAAGAGCTCGGTTTAGCGGTCAGGTTGGCTTCATAGAAGCCCATCTTGCGTTTGGGGATTGTGTTAGTTATTGGTAGTAGTTTTCTAACTCTGCAGAAATGTCAGCGCAGAGTCAGACGAGTGTGGTAAGTGTGTAGTAAGTGATCTCTCCTGATTTTCAATGAAGGTTGAATCCCATTTAAGGTAATATTTTCCCTGAAATAATGACACATCATCTACCATGAATAGTGTTACAAACACCATGTCCATTGCACTGACCCGAACATTGCTTGCAAAACAGTATTAAGATAAATAGGATAAGAGCAAAGACTGTAAAATATACAAGTATTGAAACATCATCTGCCGTTACGTAATTTATGTATATATGTGTGTGTGTGTGTGTGTGTGTAGAGGTGTATTTTGTGACATGGGCTTGGGTTCAGAATATCGGCGAATTTTTTCTTTATTTTGAGAGCCAAGAAAGGAAAACATTTTCTTCTTCTCATAGTTTTGGATTAATAGCCAGATAAGTTGCACCGTCGGTTGTTCAGTAACTTGACTGTAGTGAATGAACTGCTGTTTTTCGAAATTGTGAAATTACAGTTAATATCTTCAATTGTTTTGTAATAAAATCAAGGAGTGGGGAGGGGAGACCTGATTAATGCACGAGAATAAAGATTACGGTTTTGAGCCGACATTAAGTCGTGTACGAAGAAGGACAATATGTGTGTGCACAATAATTTAACTGTAGTTCCTTTTTAATGTACTGAAATCATGGACAAATGATTATGAAAAATTACGTGTTACTGTAAGTTAGGGTGAAAATTAGTGAGAAACCTTAAAAAGAAGAAGGATTTCGACTGTAGCATTTCACAGTGGAACAGTTGCTAACGCTGACATAAATAATTTTCCAGTATGAGTTTTATAAATATTCACTATTTGTTGTGCAGCATTTTTTAAACATTGTGTGAGGATAATTCACCAAAAGTTAATAAGTTTTATGGTAATTAATTCTAGAAGTTGGGGTTCTTGTGCCTATTTTGATATCCACAATTACCAATGTCTTTGCTAGCAGAAACAAATGCTCAGCAGCCAGTAAACTTGGATTACGTTTCAGTAAAATGAAGATAGTGAAATTTGCTAGAAATTGCATAGTTGTCTACTTAAAGCGTATGATACTTCAACAAAGAAGTAGGAACAAGTAATATTTCTTTGTTTATAATTTGAGAGTAACCAGAAAACACACATTTGAATATATTTTCCACAAACCCAGTTAAGGATGCTTTGTCATGAAGACAGTTACACAGTTTTATCATTCTTGTAAACAGAAGCTAAAATTAGTTTATTTTGCTTGATTCCATTTCATCATCAAGCGTTTGTGTGGGCAGTTTTGACAGAGAGAAAAAAGTACTTAACGTAGCAACCAACATTACTGTAATAATGGGGGCATTTAAATAGTCTCCTGTATGCACTTTCCCATACCAGGGAATTGCTATGGTCATTACTGTCAGTGATTGTGGACAACATGAAAAGTTTACACAATTTTACGTATATAGAATGTGAACTCAGTACATGACCTCAGTATAGTGAGTGATAACAGCACTAATTATTAGGAACCTGTCTATTGTACAGGCATCAGGTTATTCAATGATCTTTCATCTGCCATTGAAAGTGTGAAGTATGTTATAAGCGTGTTTGAGTCAGCTGTAAGGGCTATCTTCTGACTTGTGTTCTGTAGTAAAATATACTTAGTTGAAAATTTATAAGTATTGTAAGTATTTATGAAGAAAATATTTTATGGCTTAAGTATTTGGTCTCTATAATAAAATATTCTTAAAAGATTCTGCCAAAAGCTGTAAGAACTGTGTATTTATATTTGTATTAATTATTTTTTTTAGTGTGGCATGTGCTATATTCTTGGCTTAGTTCTATGGAGGATTAGTCAAATTAAAATAGATTCTAATGTTGTATCTGAATATAGGTAATTCTATCGTTCTCTGATATTTCTCCAGTTCATGATTTCATAATCATTCTTTCCTTTCACATTAAATGCCAAACATTATTGAGTGACATCTCTTTACACCAGTACCAAGCTGTGCCATGGCTTGGACAGTTAGTCACAGCCCTATCACTACAGAGGTCCAGGTTCAATGCCAGAGCAGTCACTGTGGGTTTTATGGTACACAGAGTGGCATCCCCGTACATCTGTTTTCCCATGTCAGCATCATTCCGTGAATGCCCCATATACATTCATTCATCCATGACTGACACTATATGATATCTGCATTTGACATTGTCATTAAATAATGTACTTTAAAAAATCAGTACCTCTAATACACCACCTAGAAATTCTGACCATGTCATTAAGCCTTAAAATTCCACCAGCTTTCACTTGGTGGTGTGATATGTACAAATGATATTGCAGTTCTGTGTGCGCAAATATTTAAATTAATGCTATGTCCTAACCCTCTCCCTGCTGTCTTTTCTGTCCCTGTAGTTGTTATTGCCCACCTACATTAATCACAAATTCCCTCATTTGCAGGCATTATTTTATGTCCAAATGTATGGTATACCCAACTAGTGAGGTTTTACAAGACTTGCCACAGTGTCTGTTTACATTCTGTTAGCAAATCATCATTATCCAGGCATAATCACATTGTGACAGTAATGTTACTGGTTGAATTCAGCCCCCCCCCCCCCCGACAAATTCTTAATTACCAGTCATATTCTCAGATTTATTGTACAAATACCTAATGTAATGCTTTTATTCGTCCGAATAATTTGTCTGTAAGAAGCTGCTGTAGTATATTCAGTAGAAAAGGTCCTGAACAGTGAATTTTTTTTTGCAAGGATACCCAAAAGGAAGAACTGGTTTCTGCTGGTGGTAACTCAGGCTGACCTATAATGAAAAAGTTCACACCAGAGAAGGATAGTTTAGAAAACTCACTGTACAAAGTGGGATATGTCACAGAACAATCTTGAATTATAATTGAACATACTTTTGTTCGAATAAGGTAGAGACATTAAGATGTGCAGCGCCCACACATATAAAGATTGTCGCTACATTATGTTTATAAACAGGTGAATGCAGTGTATGGCAGAATTCTTGGAAGTGACTGAATAGAAAGTACTTTATTGAGGATTGTTTTGTCAGTTTAATGAGGGTAATTTTAGATGAAACCTTAGAAGTCTGCATTACATTATGTAATTGATGTGTGAAGACCCCTGTAGTCTAATTATTTGGGCATGTAAATGAAGCCATGAGACTAACAGAATGGCCCAGTTTAAAATAAGACATCAGCAAGCAATAATTTTTGGTATTGCATCATTAAGGCATGGTTACTGAAGTAAGGAAATCTTGCTAAAAATTGCAACACACCAAAAAGTGTGGTATGCCAAATAATACTGACATAACAAGCTAAGTATTGTAGTAGAACTCATACATATTCTACTGCTAATGAACCAGGCCTGTTGTGGTGTAGCACTCTGAGCCAGTACCATCCAGCTGTTAGACAAACAGCCAGTGTCGATGAAGTTCATATTGGCATTTTCCTTCCTCTTATTGCATTCTCTGTCTTCCAAGTGATAACTTCATGGGAGGTTATCTAATCATATCTGCATGTGTGTCATATTTTCCCAAATCAGGCATGTGCCCAGCTTGTTGCAACCTCCCTTTTTAATCCAGTTCATTATTATTTGGTAAGATCTGGATCATGTCATGAAGCCTGCTTTGGCTCCACAGATACGGTTCTGTCATAACCCACTTTAGGTTTATAGACTTCTGTGATGCCATACAGAATAAAAGATGTGCATAACTTTTGTTTCTAGATGAAGCTGTATCACAGTGTTATAGAGGATGTGATAGCTGGAGTACGGGACTCATTCCTGGATGAAGGTGTTGATGAGCAGGTGTTACAAGAATTGAAACAGATATGGGAGACGAAGTTATTATCCAGTAAAGCACTTGAATTGAATCCAGAGCCTCCAGAACCTCAGCCCCCACAAATTGGTATGCAGAAAGATAGCCGAGTCAATATACCTGGAAAAGCTGGTTTGTATTTAAATTTGTCAGTTTGTTGAACATTTAAAGTGCTCAGTCACCTCACTAGTTGAATACTTTCAAAGCCCATGCATCCATATAAGTGAAATATCAGCAGAAACACCAGATAAGTGCAACAAACAACAGCAGCACAAGTTTGTTCTCCATATTCAGTGTATGTGGTTTCAAAATTAAGTCTTTGCAGTTTTACTAATCAGTGCATAATAGGCATCTTCTTTAGCATGTTTTATCAGAATCTGTCACCACATCTTATTGCACAATTCACACACACTTTCCTCAGTATTTTCATGTGTACAGATTACTGGCGGAGTGATGTACATGACAAATATGAAAATGGACCCTTATGGAAAATATCCCTATCTATTTAACCTGTCTGAAACCTTTGTTCAGGCAATTAGATATTTTCTGGGCTGAGGTGGTTGGCAACAAAAGTAGTCCTCTTTTACTCCATTAAATTGTCAAATATTAAATTGTCAGCAAAGTAGAATGTTACTTGTCAAATTCAGAGACAAAACTGTAATACATTTAAATGCAATTGTCCACTTCTGCTCTAAATTTTAAAGTAGAAAACTGTAGCATTTAATATCAGGCATTGTAAGTCAGGATTAAACTGTAAGAATGTTTTAAACTTTTTGCATTACATTCAAAATACTGTCTGTATGCAGAATTGTATAATTTAAAATTTTCTGTTTGTTGATTAAACTTTGACACATCTTCCGTACTCATAGGGTTTTCTTTTATGAGCCTTAGTAAAGAGTAGTTTGTTTGGTGTGGTAATCCTCAAAACATTTGCTGCACAGACCGACATAACATTTCTCACGCTTGTTACAGTATATTGAGAATGGTCTGTGTATGGAATTCTTCCATTACAAATTACTGAACTAAGTATAGTAGAAATTAATTAGAAATTGTATGTTATGGGGTGGGTATTTAAATTTTAGTGTATGGTGTATGCAAAAATGTATTATGTAAACAGAAAAAGATAAAATTATGAAATAAACCGAATTTTGTGGGAGATAAAACAGAGATTATGCAACTTTTTTTTAATGCAGTAAATTGTTTTGTTGCCTAAATATGTAAAATGAATTTTGAGGGGTATTTTCCTACACTTGTTTGTATTTGTGAATGAGGGCCTGTGAAAGGTAAAAAGATTAAGGATGCAGTATTGTCAAATTACATGTTCTTTTACCCCTCTTGCAGTAACCGTTGGAAACCAAATGACAGTTTTCACAGCCACCCAGCATGGAACACAGCAGATCATCAGCGCTCAACAAACACAGTTGGTTCAGCAAGTAGGCCAACAACCTACAACACAATCACAATCAATTCAGCAACAGACACAACCAGTGCAGCTAAATTCACAGCAGTTGACACAGCCATCACAGACTCAGCAAGGACAACAGGCGACAACTGTGATTACAACTGACCAAAATAAACAAGTTCCTATTCATATAACTCTACCGGCACAGGCAGGGGCACCTGACTCACAGCCACGAGTTCTCACCATTCAAGTTCCAGCCTCAGCTCTGCAAGGTATGTGAACCTGAACATAACCATTTAAAATATGTTCTTTATTGAACAGCGTGTTTGTTAGTTTATAAACTGTGGTAAAGTAAAGTAGTTCGTCTTTTACTTCAACGGCCCCACCCACATGAAGTTCAGTGTGTTACATATGATTTCTCACACTGGGCTGTGTAATGTTGTATTTTGTCTGTAAGATGGTAGTGAAAGTGATTCATAGTGTACTCAGCAAAAGTTTTAAATTTGCATTAATAGAAATACGCCACATTTGTGGTGCATTCACAGTAGTAAGTCCCAAGACTGTGCCCACTGACATCACCATATCCATTTGTACTTTCACACATAGAACTCAAGAAATCTGAAGAGATTATTATAAAACATTGTATTGGTGAGTTTCTGTAAAAACTGTTAACACATTTTCAGTTTTGGTTAAAACTGGACCATAGCAGTGGACACTAGCCATAAAGATGTACATGCATTTCTGTTTGCATGTCCGAAGAGTAAGTCCCTAACTCACCAATATTTATTTGAGCAAGGGCCATTTCACATAATATGTACAGAGAAAAATGGGATACAAACTTCATAGCCTGTATACTTTTGCTGTAAGTCTTACGATTTTTGCATAATTAACCTTTAAATGACTGGGTTGGTATTTAAATTTTAGTGCATGGTTTATGAAAAATGTATTATTTGAACAGAAAAAGATAAAATTATAAAATAAATGGCATTCTGTGGAAAATAAAACAGAGATTATGCAGTGTATCTTA
Source organism: Coptotermes formosanus (assembly GCA_013340265.1). Taxonomy (NCBI): domain Eukaryota; kingdom Metazoa; phylum Arthropoda; class Insecta; order Blattodea; family Rhinotermitidae; genus Coptotermes; species Coptotermes formosanus. Next base: position 356,164 of record BLKM01012573.1, on the reverse strand, counting down.
AAAATGCAGTAAATTTCCTTGTGTTGCCTAAACATGTAAATTAAATTCTATGGGTGTTCTTTAACATGAGTTTGCTTATGCAAGCATAGGTTGTTCAAAGGTTAAGCAAGAAGCATTCATGTGCCCGCTTAGGTCATAACTCAAGAACTGTCGGACTGATTTTGATTAAATTTATAATAGATATCCTTGCAGAGATTTCTTGAAATGTCTCAAATTTTATAATGACTGGGGCAATAGAAGTAGTATTTTAGGTGGGATTGTGAATATACTACTCTAAAATGAAGAAGAAGAAGAGTTTATGTCTGTCCATGCTCGTGCCTGTCTGCTTGCCTGATCTGCTTTTTTTATACTACTTCTAAGAAAGCTTCCAAAGTTATAAATCCAGATGCAATAACAAAGCATATGCCCTACTATATGTGCATTTCCTAACTTGTTTGGATTATCACTTCTGTGCTCATGAAACACAACATCATGTAATGTAACGTGTCTGCTGTATTTTGCATACTTGGTATAGTGTAGTTCACAATAATATCAGCATCTGTAGTTTATCTGCTTCATCACATTTCAACGAAGTATTTTGTAAGAAAGCTACAGGCATTTCAAAAAGTTCATTTTCTACTAACTAACTAACTAACTAACTCCGTGGAGCAGAGGCCTTCTTGAGAAGCTAACAGTTTCTCAGCTAGTCAAGAAATTCCCCGCATTTTATGGAACCCGAAGGTTCATTACCGCATTCACAAGAGCCCGCCACCTGTCCCTATCCTGAGCCAGATCAATCCAGTTCATGTCCTTCCATCCCACTTCCCGAATATCCATCTTAATATTATCCTCCCATCTACGCCTGGGTCTCCCAAGTGGTCGCCTTCCCTCGGGTCTCCCCACCAAAATCCGGTATGCACCTCTCTCCTCCCCCATACGTGCCACATGCCCCGCCCATCTCAGTCTTCTCGATTTGATTACCCGAATAATATTTGGTGATGAGTACAGGTCATTAAGTTCCTCGTTATGTAGTCTTCTCCACTCCCCTGTCGCCTCGTCCCTCTTAGGCCCAAATATCCTCCTCAGCACCCTATTCTCGAACACCCTCAGTCTTTGTTCCTCCCTCAGTGTGAGAGACCAAGTTTCGCATCCATACAGAACAACAGGTAAAATTATAGTTCTGTATACCCTAATCTTTGTGTTTTTGGATAGCAACCTCGAAGACAAAAGATTCTGCACCGAATGATAGCAAGCATTCCCCGACTTCAATCTGCTCTTAATTTCTTCATGAATGGAGTTTCGATTCGTTAGGGTTGCTCCCAAATATTTGAATTCTTCCACCCTTTCAAAGGATTTATTATCTATATTTATGTTGTGATTGTGTCGTGCATTCTGATTTCGAGACATGACCATGTACTTAGTTTTCTCAGCATTTACTTCTAGACCAATCTCCTTACTAGCAATAATTAAATCTTCTGCATTTTTCTTTATGCTATGTACGCTTCCGCCCAATATATTAACATCATCAGCATAAACCAGAAGCTGATGTGTACCATTCAATTTCAAGCCCTCCTGGTTTGCCTGAACCCTCCTAATGGCATATTCTAAAGCAAAGTTGAAAAGCAATGGCGACAGAGCATCTCCTTGTTTCAAGCCATTCTTAATAGGGAACGTGTCAGACAGATGTTTGCCTACCCGAACTCTGCTATATGTTTCACTTAGACACATTTTTATTAACTTTACTAGTTTCATGGGGATACCGAACTCAATGAGAATATTATACAAGACCTCCCTCCTAACTGAATCATAGGCTTTCTTGAAGTCTATAAATAGCTGATGCACTGCCTCATTGTATTCCCATTTTTTCTCAAGTATTTGGCGAATGCTGAATATATGATCAGTGGTTGACCTGTTACGTCGAAATCCACACTGATGATCCCCAATAATTTCCTCTGCATATGGAGTTAACCTTGACAAAAGGATGTTGGATAGAATTTTGTACGTAGTCGACAAAAGTGATATGCCTCGATAGTTACTGAAATCTGTCTTATCACCCTTCTTATAAATAGGCACAATGACCGACTCCTTCCATTCCTCAGGCAATTCCTCCTTATTCCAAATAGAAATAATAAGTTTATGGATTTCAGACCGAATAATCCTACCCCCTGCTTTAATCAATTCTGCTGGAATCTGATCAATACCTGGTGATTTGTGACTTTTTAGTTTTTCAATAGCCATCTCAACCTCAACCGCACTGGGCTCAGGCACTAGTGGCTCTGCCGTGTGTACTTCAATCTGCCTAACATCGTTAACCCCGTGTATATTCAACAGCTGGGAGAAATGATTCCTCCACCTAGCCAAAATACTGTGGGAGTCTGTAACCAGGTCACCCTTCTCATCCTTTACTACATTACTTCTAGGCTGGTACCCCCTCTTAAACTCATTGATACCCCTATACAAGTCTCTTATATTCTTCTTCTTACTGTTTGTTTCAATTTCATTAATTTTAGCTTTCAGATATTCCTTCTTTTTGTGCCTGAAATGTCTACTAGCTTCACGTCTTACGTTGTGCAGATTATCTCCATTATTTTGGTTTGGATTCTGTAACCACTGAATTTTAGCCTGCTTCCTTTTATCTAAAAATTCTGCACATTCTGCATCAAACCATGGTTTATGCTGCTTCCGTTCGTGTAGACCTAGACTCTCTTGAGCCGAGATTTTGATATTCTCTTTAATGTTTTCCCAAGCCCTATTCATGTCCTCACTAACATTTAAGCTTTCCAGAGCTGCAAACCTGTTTGAGATCTTAAGCTGATACTGTTTCCTAACCTCTAGTTCACTTAGCTTCTTGAGATTAAATCTCTCTACATCAAACTTCTGTGCTGCTTGTTTACTTACTGCCAGTCTTTCCCTAACTTTCGCAACCACCAGATAGTGATCAGTATCACAGTCAGCTCCCCTGAAAGATCGCACATCGAGTATACTGGAATGCCGTCTCCTATCTATCAATATGTGATCGATCTGATTGTGAGTCTTCCCATCAGGAGAGGTCCAGGTGTATTTATGAATGTTTCGGTGCGGAAACATAGTGCTCTTAACAACTAGATTCTTTGATGTGGCAAAGTTTACTACTCTAACACCATTATCGTTGCTATCCTGATGTAAACTCTCATTCCCAATAGTCGGTTTGAAAATATCCTCTCTCCCCACTTTTGCATTAAAATCTCCTAACAGAATTTTCATATGGTACTTAGGAAAATGATCAAAAACCCCTTCTAATTCCTCATAGAAGCTGTCCTTTGAATCATCACCCTTCTCTTCCGTTGGTGCATGCGCATTCAGAACAATGATATTACACCAGCGGCCTCTCAGCACTATGTATGACATCCTAGCACTAACAAACTCCACTCTCTTGATTGCTGATACCATTCTCTGGTGCACAAAAAAACCTGTTCCCAATTGATGATTTTCCTGCCCTTTGCCATAGAAAAAAGTATACTCCCCGGCTCTTACAGTCCCTTCTTTGTCCCACCTAACCTCCTGTACACCCACTAAATCTAACTTGTACTTAGCTAATTCCCTGGCCACTGTCATAAGTGACCCTGGCCTATACATGCTCCTCACATTCCATGTTCCAAAACTCATATCCTTTTTCCGTAGCTGGGGTCGTACCAAAGAATCGGTCCAGGTCCGAGGCTTTGTAGGCTGTTTCGTAACATCATAATTTTTTACGGTGAGGAGTTGTTAGCACCTCGCCCAACCCCCAAGCTGGAGGACCACCCCTTGTCGGCTGTCCGCGACTGCTTATTCAATGTATTCGCAGCTACCCTCCATACCTGGAGGCCGTTCCTCCATCCGCAACCCGAGGACGCGCCATGCCGTGGTGACAGGGACCCACTTAACATGGAGTTCATTTTCTACAGAAGGTATAATGTCTGCACTGAATTATTCAGGAAAATTAATGTAGTTCCATTTCTACATCACCTCAGGTTGTCAGTGAAACTGGAGAGACCGCTTGTAACACGTGGTTGCATTTGGTCTTTTAGTTAATTTACAGTTTGTAATGTAGCTGTCACTGCAGCATATACTTTAGTGTCTGTTCAGTAATTTCAGAGTTACAGAATGCATATGATCTGGCACATCTCCCTGTTTTCAGTTCAAATTGTGTAGAAAAATGCAATTTTTCTTCAAAACTGTACTAGAGTGTTGTTTTATAAAGACTGTACATTACTTTTTATTCTTAGTAGTTTTTAACACTCTTGAGTTTCCATTGCAGTAACAAACTTGTTAATGTTATTATAGGGAAACAATCAATGTTCATTGCGAGAGTGGGCAGAATGCAGTTTCTGAAGTTGGAGCTGGTGATCCAGGTGATAACGACTGTGCTTGAAAGGATTAACATTTGTTACAGGCAACCACTTGCATACGGTACTGACAGGACCAATAATAGCAGCCACAATGGCATTGCCACAACACCTTGCATGTTCTTTACTGCAGCAACATGTGACTGCAGCTCTGCAGGGGCAGGCAGTATCAGGGACATCTCAGATGCAACAGTTGGCTACAGTTGGGGCAGCTGTTGCTCAGAACACAGCCAGCAATGGAAACGTGGTGACAGGACGTCAGAGTTTCCAGCAAACCACTGGAACCATCAGGCAGTTAGATGGTCTACACGACACCTCCGATGATGAAGATGATGATGATGATGATGATGATGATGATCTGGATGATGATGATGAAAATGATGATAAAGATGATGATGAAAATGAAGAAGAGAATGATGGAGGTCCAGAGGAGGTATGATGTTTATGTTTCGTGTATGTAGACAGGAAGGGCTGATGTAGGTGTGAATACCAGTTATCCTGGCAAATGAAGAGTAGAAGACATGCAAATGATTGATACGTATAATCCAGCATATTTTGTGTGGTGTGTTCAGAAAATGTCACAGTCTACTTTACATTTCTTTTGCATATCAAACATCTGTTTTCAGAAATTGTTTGTAATGATCACTTGTCTTTGTGAAGAAGCCCAGATAGCATTGTTGGTATAGTGATGGCTGTGGGCAGAACAGCCAAGGAATTGTGCTTTGATTCCTGACAATAGCAAGAAATTTTTCTCTTCTTCAAAGCATGCAGGCCAGGTTTGGAACCCACACGCCCAACCACCCACCCACCCTACATTTAAGTTGGAACTTGGAGCTGTTTCTGCAGGGGTAAAGCAGGCAGGCCTGAGGCTGACGACTCACACCTAACTACTGCTGGTGTTAGGAATTAGTGGAGCTATAGCTCCATCTCCCCATGTGCCTTCATGGCATGCACAGGGACAGCTATGTTTTTGTGCAGTGTTAGAACTCCTCCTTGTGAACATACCAGTGTTCCTGGTGGCTGAAGTGTCATTGTATTTGAACTCTTGAACCACGTTCTCTGCATCAGGCAAGTGTTGAAAGTGGTCGCGGATGTGTTGTAACAGTGTTGTATAGCGTGGATACAATGTCCAGTGGACACTTGACTGTTGAAAATGGGACCACTGTACTGTCTCAAAAACACCACACACCAGTGACCCACTGATGCAGCCGCATATCCCAACACAATGGAATCTTTAACTGCATTGCTGCAAAAGCCTAAAATCTCACATAGTTCCATTTCCATGAAAATTTTAACTGTTATTTGGTATTATACTACTCTTATCATCATGTTGGCATGAATGCTGGGAATTTTTGTATTCAAACCAATATGATAAAAGCAGAACTTAGGACAAGAAATTAGACAGTAAAAGCATGAAGCCAACTTCTTACTTTGGTCTGATGCTGGTATTGAATCTTCAAGTTTTGTGTCATAACAGAACTTTAAAAATATACGCACTTTGCAGAGGAATTTCTTTTTGCGGGCAATAAAACGACAAAGGGACCATGCCGAATACGTGTGCAGTTTGCATGGTGATATCTCCTGAACCATTTGGAACTAAACGTGCAAAATTTGGTAGATCATAAATGTGCATAAGAGTTTTTCATATTACTTATTGTTACATGTTACATGGTGTTCTTGCAAAGATTATACAGAGCAAAATTAATGAAGTATGAATCTGTGCTTATGTTTTATGCACAGAAATTACATTGGTTTGTACCTTCTTGAGTGTACCATATAGACTAGACTGAAGAATCTGAAGAAGTGAGCATCATAAGTTCTTCCCAGAAGTACTTTATTTTGTGGTTAACTTTGTGTGTAAATTGAAATCCTGATGCTGAGAGGACTCGGAGAATAAGATTTGTGTTTATGTTTTGCCAAGTCTTGCTATGGCAATAACAAAATGTTCTGCAAATTTTTATACAGTTACCTCTTTATGAGAGATTTTATAGTAATGTGAGACTGACCTTGAAAATCACTTTATAGGAACCACTTAACTCAGAAGATGATGTCAGTGATGAAGACCTGTCAGACTTATTTGACACAGATAATGTTGTTGTGTGTCAGTATGACAAGGTTAGTGTAAATCATATTTGTTTCTGGTTAGGTGGTGGGGTTGTCACAAGATTAGAGTCTTATGCAGTATAATTGAATTCATAGTTGGCAGTCTTGAAAACAATGTTTGGTAATTAGCAAAGTTTCCTTATTTAATTTTATGGTTATGTGTGGTAACTTGTACTCTAAAATTAGACTTCTTATAATGTGATGCATAAGTGCATTAAATCTGTTTACAGACCTAGTCATAGATGAGTGTCATAGTACAGTATGAGAGTTTCAAGAAGTTTTGACGTAATTTTCCAGTATGGTACTTCACTATCCATCTTTATGATTCATGGTCAACCTGAGATGACTAATAGCCTGTGATATGTGATGTATTTTTCATCATGATTACTTTCCACATCTGCAAGTTTTTACCAGTTGGCAGCTTGAAATACACCAACACTTCGTGCACTTAGAAGACCAATACCAAATTATTACATCCTACCAAAGTCACTGATGGAAGGTCACTGTTGCTTTGTCACATCCTATTGTGACTCAGGCTTCTATAACTTTTTAAAATTATTGTCAACACGGAATACCCTTTCTTTTATCGACTGAGCTGTTCTAATACTATGAATGGTGTAAGTTCCAATATCATTCTTGTAAGTGACAGGGGAGTAAGTAAACATAAAAATTAAAGTGAGTTGTGGGTGAGATGGAAAACTAAGTAACTGACTGCGATTTTCTGTGTCAAAGTAAATGAGGTGCTACTTGCAGCCACTGATTATGAGCTAGGCAGATTAATTTTGATTATAGTGGCAATCAGTAATTACTAATGGGGCTGGTGTATTTAGATAGTGAGACACCTGTTTTGAAACCATCTTGTGAACCTAAGTTAGAAACATAGCTTAACATTCTTGGAATAGCGAAGACAGTGGATACATTCTAAATACAATAGCAGTAAATGTTTATGGACATTGGTTTGCATTCCATTCTCTTATCTTGTTCAGTTATTGTGGATTATTATAGGTGTTACATTTACTTTTCTTTAATTTTAACTCAATGTAGGTGTTTGGCTATCCAGAAAATATTGCCAGGCACTGCAAGTGAGTTGTTCATCTGAAAGCTGTCCTTGACACATTAAAGGAAATCCTGCTTTGTGAATAAGGACATATATGGTGCCTCCCCGCTTCCTTCCACCACCTGTATTTTGGTCTAATAATTGCTTAACTTCTTGACCACTCTAATTAAATCTGAGTGATTTTGGTGTTATAACTGCCAAGTTAACCGAACCGTCCTGCTTTGTTCTGTGTAATCAGGTACATGTAGAAAGTCAGCAAAAATCAAAATATGTAAGCAGGTTTACACCTGTTTAAAAAACACAGTGCTGTAAACACTGTCTGTGGAATGTTGTTTTCTTGGAACTGCATGTATATTTTCAGGGACTTAATTTTAAACAAGGTGGTGTATATAATTTTATTGTTGTTTGCGTTGCAGATCACAAGGAGTAGAAATAAATGGAAGTTTTATCTCAAGGATGGGATTATGAACCTGAGTGGTAAAGATTATGTGTTTCAAAAGGCTACTGGTGATGCAGAATGGTGAGAATTTGTACAAAGGAGGAAACTTTTTGTCAGAAATTTTATCTGGTTAAGGTTTGTCAGTCACTGTTACCAGTTGATATCGGCATTTGAGGGCAAAATGGAAAAAAAAAAGAATAGAAGGAGAACTATACACTTGTGGAGATGCGTGAATGTGGTTAATTTGTGTGCTTAATGAGGAGTGTTCGGAAGACAGTCTTCTGGGATGTAACTTCGTTAAATTGTACTCCACATCCAGAGTACAGGACGTAAAAGACGAAAGAAGTTCAGCAGAAAATTGTACGCTCTGGATAATTCAGTATTTTGATGCAAGCCTACTCAGGCTATTGCAGTTCACTATCACACCAGTTATTTCAGCTAGTAACATGCAACATCCTGTTGTTAAAAATCATTTTGATGTAAGCTTATTTACTCCAGATATTAGCTGAAAGTGTGCCAAAATTTTCAGCCTCTGGTTTTCATACAGAATGAATTGACTTGCATTATAGGCTGTGTTACTGTGTTTTCTCAAGCTTCTGTGTTACGAGTTGTCAGAAACCTAAACAAATGTAATTGAGAGACTGACTTTCATTTCACATGGAACCCGTGGCATTAAAATAAATCAGTTAATTACTTATGGTTACATGAGCATGAAAATGTTACTTTGTAAAAATAATAATCTCATTGTATTTTTATTGGATATATGGATGTCTGTGGAAGTCATTTAGTGTGCATTTGCACACAACCAACTTTCTGGCGAAAGATGCAGAGAGTCAAAAATGTGTTTGTGTATAAACTTGAATAGCTAAGAGGGTATATTTTGTACTTCTGTGGATGCGGCTGCAGCTGCCGCCCCCACCCACAATGGGATGTAGTGGGGAATGGATGATTTCAGTAACTTTTTTCCCCGTCCAAGATATATGTATATATGACCTGATTTCTAAGGCAAAAGAAAGAACAAGTAAAATTTGTACTATGAATTTTTAGTCATTGACAAGTGGGTTGAATATTTATAGGTGCTTAAGCAAGGAAAAAATTGTTATCAGTGTGAGAAACTGGACACATGTAGATGCAGTGTAAATAACTGTATAGTAAACATTTACTATAACAGATAGCACAAATAAAAATAGTAACAGAAAATTGCCATATTTACTCATGTAAATTCCCCACTTCATTGCACACAGTTCTTTATATAAAAACAAGGGTATGGTAGTTACGTGGTTTTTTCCCACATAATATGCAAGTACAGGCATCCCCCACTTACTGCTCTTAATTGTTCCAGCATTGCAATGTGCTAAGTGAAACAACAGTAAGTGAGGGAACTTTATCCATAAGAATGGATGTTCACAGGTCTCATCTGTACTTGCAGCTTATGCTTAAGTGATAATACCCATCAGGTATATTTCAGTACTGAAATCAGATCAACAATTACAAGTAGACAAGAGGAGTATTTAATTTTGAAAACCTTAAAGGAGTTGCTGTCTTTCTGCAATCCTGGATTTTTGTCTTTATTTTTAAAATAGATTGTACTTTGGATCCCACTAAGCCTAACACTTTGCAAACATTGAACTGGTATTCTCACACCTGATGACAATCAGCTCATTGCTAACGACAAGCTTTTCCTGTGCAGCTCTATGGGTGCTTCTTATGCATGTGTTTTCTTGCTTTTGACTCATCATGAATAATTATGGCCAAGAAAATGCAAAAAAAATAACCACATTGCAATACACACACACACACACACACAAGACAAGATGCAACTTATAAGACACTGTGCCGCTTAAAGCACAGAACTAAATTATGGTTGTGAAGTGCTGTGATATATTGCAGCTTCTTCCTTGAGAAGCATGCTCATCTCCCAAGCAACTCGACAAGCTGCTAATTGGCTACTACTGCCAGCCAACTCTGCTCAGCCATCAGCTATGTCATGGCAGTTGTGGCAAACACAGCTGTAAGCACTCAGGAAATAGTTCGACCATGTAACTCTTCTGCACAAAGTTAAAAAAAAATGTATGGCAAGAGCACTATAGTGAATCCGTGCTAAGAGAAGAGTACTATAGCAAGGGATGCCTATATTCCTGTGACGGTTGGTTTAGTAATAATGGATTTTAAAGTATTTACTTTCTTCAACTTTCAGTTTCAGCTGTGTGGGTTATGTTTACCGATGCCAGTCTTCTGCAACATGATGAGATATAACTTGATAATTTGTAGTAATGCTTCAGAGGATTTTGCTGCCTCCCTGTTCACTGCATATGTAGTGGAATCTGGATTTTATGTTTCTGAAGGGACCATTGGAAGTGAATGTAAAATCAAGGAAATGAAATTTTGTGTAGCTATTGAAATTAAATAGACTAAATTGGTAGTATGTCACATTAAAAATGTAACCTATTTCACTTCCTCCAAATGTCTATTAACCATTAAAGTTGCTGCTGCTTCACTGCTGAACCCTGTACCCTACTGTGCACAGTGCAGGAACCCGGCTGAGCTGGCAGCACTGGTCCAGGGCTCACCACCACGGTGTAAGAATGGATCAGCATCTGTAGTTGAGGTGGGTTACACCACAGGTCACAGCACATGAAATGTATGACATGAAGACAACAAGGGAGGTAGGAAATTACGAGTGTAACTGGAAATCATTCGTGCCCCCCCCCCCCCCCCCCCCCCATTTTCAGTTGAAATAACTTCCAATAACAGCAACTTGCCAATATATCAATTTAAATATATCATGGAGGAATTGGGCCAGAAGCACAAATGTAAACTGAAGGAACATAAAATCCAAGTGTCACTGTACATGGTGTCATCCCAAATACTGGAATCTTCAGAACTACAGCCGCTCTAAGTCTTAGCGCTAGATTCAGGTAAGTGACAAGTTGCAGGCAGGAGAAGAGCCTGTCTGGAGACAGCAGCGGAGACTCTGTATCCCTGCTCATAATCAAACCCCAGCTGTCCACCTCGTTAGGCATTTAAGGGAGCCATTTCAGTCATGGTGTAAAAGAATAAACCGAAAGTAATCTGTCATATTTTTCATTTCCAAACAGTGTCACAAAACAGACTGTTGGGTGGCATTAAAATTTTGTATTTCACTCACATCTGTGTCAGCTAAATATACACTTCAAATAAAGTGGACATGAGCTAGATAGCAGGAGGCCAAATAACACTTTCCATTGTGCAAGTGTTGTGGGTGTTAATAAATTTGTGGTCCTGAAAATATGTGTTGCACAAGTATTGTGGAGTACATAACATGTATGTTGATGGAGCCCTGTAATGTTTATCAAGAGAACTGTAATCTGTTCTATGATATAAAAATGCACTTGGTCCCTACCAGCTTGCACTTTCCTCATATTGAGATGAAGGAATCTGCTATGTGGTAAGTGCTCATACAAAAGTGCTGTACAAGAAGCATTACCAAAATCTGACAAAAGGCTTACAAAATAAGACATCAAGATCATGTAGGTGTCCCGTAAAGTGTACCAAACTCAAGCTGTGAAAGGCGAACAAAACTAATACTTTTAAGTCTTATCCCTAAAATACACACAGCAGGATGTTCCCCCATCTCCTAAACACAAGGCTCTGAAGGTAAGTGGCCTCAGTTTGAAGTTTTTTTCCCATGCGGAGTGGGCAGTGCCCACTGATCTGGAAGACAAGAAGAGCCTCCCCATTCCCTTTCTTATCCTGTACTTACAGGTTATCATCAGCTTTTCTTTGTTTAAATGTGCCTGTAACCTTCCATTGCCTATGTCATATCACTTATGGCCTTCCATTAATTTTTTCCTGACTATTGGTGCAGTTCATCTTTCTTTCTGCTATATCTTCTTTGACTGCCACTATATTTTTAGCTCCCAGTACCTTAATTTCTTCTGTTGTGTGTTATTTTTTGCATGTTTCCGCATTTGCGGTCCACCTAATTGAGTCCCATTCATTCATACTTTTTTTCTGTTCCTTTTATTCCACTCCCACTTTATTACTATTAACCTTCATCCTTTTATCCCTTTAATTATCAGTTTCCCATTTGTTAGGGCATACAGGGAAGGAGTAGTACTGTTGTGCAATACATAATATGAACATTTGCACAGTACATTAAAAAATAAAGAAACTACAAAGCCGTGTTGTTCTTTCTTTTCTGTCTCATTCTTCCATAAATCCCGACTGTGTGCTTCATGTTAAAATTTCATTTTCTTCTCTTCATCTTAATGCCTGATAATACCTACAAAATCTGTGTTTTTTAAATTTTGGGTTTGGGGGTCTGCCGCCCAGCAGCCCCCACCTTGGGTGCGCCCCAGTAGAAACCAGCAATTTAGTAATATAAATGAAATTTAATGCAATTCAGGCGGCCAGAGTAGCCATGTTACACCAATAAACAAAAAAAAAGCCAAACTCTTTGATCAAATGGCCGGGAAGTAGCCAAAGAGAATCAAAGTACGTCATATTACAGCGCGCATTATGTAATGCGTAGCCACTCAGCGCCGTGCATTACGTAATGCGTAACCAATCAGCATCTGCGTTACGCAATGCATAGCCAATCAGAATCAAGATTACGTCATATTACATCATATGGACACAGCCAGGAATAGAATGGAACTTCCGCCTAAACAACCTTGAACGACCTTCAGTGACCTACATTTGGGCTTTAAAGGCCTTGAAAGGGATGCAGTAGCCAATCAGCGTGAAGGGGCGGGGCAAGTTAAAATACATGCATTTCGTGCTTCATGCACAATCTATGGACACAGTGAGAAATACAACGAAACTTCCGCATAAATGACCTTGAACGACCTGAAAGTGGGTCAGTGTGCGACGAATGTAAATAAAAGTCACCTTGAACGACCTTCAGAGTCCTTCAAGGCGATGCAGTAGGACAGTCCATTACAACGCATTTACACAGGGGTGTCAGGAGGGTTCATTATCATTTAGGGGTGTCAGGACAGTTCATTATAGGCATTTATAGATGGGTATAAACTAGGTTATCAGTGAATTCCGTTTTGGTTCATATTTGTCAGTCCAATGGCAATAAAAACAATGTAAAGATACTTCACTTTATGTTAAACCAAACTTTATTCATTTCCCACAAAATGGCACATAATACAAAAAATGGGACATAACATGGAATATATAGCTCATTAAATTCTACAACTTTTATATCATTTTTCCAATACACCAGGTATTTAAAAGAAATTACACTCTGTTCCACGACATCTACGGTGACTGGTGCACACCTTTCCACTCTTGTTTTGACAGCATCTGAACACTCTGTAACAAGAGAAATAATTTAATTTTATTTTGGTTTTTATCCAGCAATTTCTGAATCAATCTATATATGATCTAGATTACTCAGGCATTTGTTACAGTCTTACTGATATAACGTGTTTCTTGGGGTTCTACCTCATACCTTCTAATCATAACACATCATTGAAGCGGTGTGTGTGAAACACAACTGCAGTTTGCACAACTTTAGCTTAGGACTCTTGTCTAATGCTAGCCACAAAAAAATTCATTTCACAGCATCAAAGGTGCAACAAGTCAATGCAAAGTGAATAAGACAGAGGCCCAAACTACTTCCTGTGGCGTTTGTTTCTCCTGTACTCAATCAGAGGGCAGACCAAACACATCTGTGTGCTGCGCAGTCACCCTACAGCAGCTGTCAGTTAAACCCAGTTAATGCTAATAAGTGAGGGCACCTGTCCGGCTCTGCCCAAGACTATCAGAACTGAACTCCACTACCAACAACTCAAATGAAGTTAGTTGGCTTGTACGTGCAAAGGGTAAATAAACCTTGTGTGGGACGACTTTACAATTTCATGAAGAGATCTTGTAGACTTACAGAGGGGTTGTCAGGAGTGTCTACTACAGGCATTTAGAGGGGTGTCAGAAGAGTCTACTACACTCATTTATACAAGAGTGTCAGGACAGTTCATTAATGGCACTTATGGAGGCATGTCAAGACATTCTGTGATAAGAGTTAATAAAGCAGTCCATTACACTCATTTACAAAGGGGTGCCAAGACAGTCTATTATACCCATTTACAGACCCCTGTCAGCACAATCTGTTACAGGGAGTCAAAGAAGAACTTCTTTCTTTGACGACTTGACCCTGAAGGTGGAGGCACTACAACCCTTTCATAGAGTGAGAACCACCCCGAATGACACAGCATCATATCCCAAAGAACTTGAATCCTCAACCTCTAACAGATTTGCTTACTTAAATAAATTAAATGAAGTGAGTTTATGTAAACGCATTTCCTTACTGACTACTTGTTTCCTACACAAGAAGTTGTCTGTTGGCTGTAACGCACAGCACTCTATCAAACAGTTACACACAATGTAATTTCAACAGTTCTTTTATCACTTTCTTAAGGATGTGACATAAGCAGCTGTCTGGTAGGCTAAGCTAAACTTGTCATGATGGCAACAGTTAACCTCTGTAATTTACCACCCATGGATTCCGAGTGTCTGCAGTTATCAATGTGTGATCAGTTTTACCAGCTGAAACAGGTTCTATGCACATCCAATTTTTAATGTGCATGTTGGAAAGTTCGGCATCTTCCCCACAACAGATTTTCATTTTTAGGGGACAGCAAGGGAATGCAAACTGAAACAAGTTTGTAGCTCACAGACTGCAATCATGGCAAGCTATTTTTGACACTCATTGTACTCACGTTTCCCTTATTGTGCACTTTTTGTATTTAGTGATGGAACAGGCAACCAAAAAGGCTATGACTGACAACAGCAGCTGACCACTGAACTGCTGGCGTACATATTATCAGTATGTGTGGAGCTACGCCTCCGCATAATCACGACATGAAACACAGGTGTAACCTAACCAGTGTCAAATTTTGTCCACATGCCCCATAGCCAAGTTAAGTAAGCAGATGTCCCTTTACAGTGACAATCACTGTGTTCAAATGAGGTAGATACTGCACATAGACAACTGTGGTCTCTTTATTTACAAAAGACTTTTGCATATGCTTTGCCCTGTGGTGCATCTGTGTATTATCAACTTTGCAGACTTGCATAATCATTACTAATTTCATGTAACCCTCCCCTCCCATCCATACAAAAATCATTCAGGGCAAGGCTGCAAAATACATCACAGTATCGTGCACTACATGTAGTGCACTACATTTCCCACCAACTTACTGCCTGGAGATGCAAATTTAGTTGTCATTTTCCTCAGTTAAATGGAATTCATATAATCACCGCATCATACTTGAACCAAATTTATGACTGTCTTCAATCCCTTTCAGCTCAAAATTATTTTCATCTTACACTAACACATTCCCTGTCCTTTTACAGTTCTGAGCCCTAAACAATGTATACCTCATTAAATAATCATGCCAAGCACTGAGCCTCAGGCCAGTACATTGTTGAGAAGCACCATTTGACTTGCACCACAGTTAAGAGCCATTACACAATGCCAAACCAATATACTGGAGCAACACAAACTTCTATGCATATTACTGCAACTGCGTTTACATGTTGGCACAGTCTCCTCCACACGCTACCCATATGGAACCTGGGCACAGAATCTGATTCCTGTACTCACACCACCAAAGCACTCAATGTTCACAGAACTACATGCTGTTTATCAGGCACACACTCAGAATTTTTCCTTGTGGGGGACTGACCCTGAGGCTATATATAATTTATGTGATTTTAAATATTATATTATAAGAATCATGTTGTTAGTATAACATAACACTGTTTGGAACTGCATTTATATACATATGAATATAACTACATGTTCCATGACTCAATCACAATATGCTATCTTCTTGTTTTTCTTTAATTTCTTTATTTTATTTTTAAAATATCTGATGTACAAGTCATCAGCATTTCAGTTGCTGATTTTGGCTGAAGGGGAAATCGTCTAAAATTTTGATAGCATAATATGTACAAGATCTGTGTTTTTTAAATATCAGTTTTTGGGAGTTGGGATGCGCCCTTGCTATTGATTAACCCAGAGGTCATTACACAACCCACACGCTTATGACAAGACAGCAACAATATGCTGGCCCCCTGTCAGTCGAATACCAAGGTTCAACTGTGCTAATACCAACACCTGCCAATAGATATGATCCTCAGCCCTTTCCACTTCCAAACCTTGTAGCCAATTTCCCTCAGGTCCATTTTAATGATATTCTAGCATCTTCTTCTCAGACCTCGAGGCAGCTGCCGTCCACCATCTGTAAGCGTGATAAATAACAAGGTAGCCTGCAGGATATATTTTGGAGAAGTCGGGGAGTCACTGCTTATACTTTATTAAATAAAAGCAACACAACAGGAAGGGGCACATTCAAGTAAAAAAACCTTTACAGAATTTCCGAACACTTCCAAGTCAATGAAAATGTGACACGAGAGACATGTGAGTTCCTTCAGACCTTCAATAGAGGCAGCAGGTGAAGCAGCACAGTTCCATATTTTGTGAACAGTGTTACTGAGGGCCACCCTCATAGCACAAAATATAATTATGGCTGTTGTGTAGGAAACATGTAAAAGTCCACGACTGCCAGGGAGCTGGAGATGAACAATAGAGGAGGAAGCTGAAATAATGGGAAAGACTTGGAGACAGGTCAAGGAAATAGCCAGAAGCACAGTCTGCTGATGTTGCTTCCTAGAGGCCCTGTGCTCCAAAGTGGAGTAACAGCAAACTGACATAACTCCACTAGAAACGAAGCATGTACAACAGACAGATAATGTTGCCTCAAAAGGTGTTCACAGGTAAAAATTATATTTATATCTACTGAACTGTATGTTACACAGATCAAAAATTCCTTTTACATATGGAACATTTCAAGTAGTAACAAATAAATCGTTAAAACATTAACACCTACTAGGCCTGCCAAACACAAAACAATGAAGTTTACACTCAGTTTCACAGCTGCTGAATTCTATGTACATAACATCGCAGTTTTACGCTCGCGAGTCCCCGGCACCCTGTCTATGGCAAGTGGACGAGCATATTTCTGGAGACCTTTGATACCTCCTCAAACATTAAACTAGCCAAAATTAACAGAATGTTTTAATCAGCCTAGTTCCCTTTGCTTTAATTGTCACACACTTAATCTCACTACTTCAAAAATTTGAAACAAACTGGTTATAATGCATGACTACACTCAGTCAAACACACTCATGCCTCATCTTTCTCAGTGTCTAACAGTACTGACATCTCTCTCTGCACACATAAGCCTGTTATTCTAACTGCCACAGTGCACAGAACGTTGAAGCAAGTTCTGTTTCTTTAAATTTCCTGTTTAATCTGTTTTACAATTTTTCATATGTTATGATTCCTAATGTGTCAGCTTTCCATCATGCCTTGCAACATTTACTGACATTTCTCAACAAATAAAACTACAAGGTGCGTCACACAAAGATCAGTTTCCTGCATCCCCACTGGCTCACATAGGAGCCACAAGCAAGGCACTGTCTCCTTACTGTCAGCATATCAGCTTTCTGCTGATAGTTTATGCAGCATATATATTACCGGCACAGTGTGTATTGACGGAAATATATGTAATGCCTAGGAAGTGTATACAATGGATACAGGTTTTAGGCAATCTTTGAAATTAAAAGCTTTTAAAACATCAGTTCACACTTTCCCTACGTAATCTACATTTTACCTACGCATTATATCACATGTCCAAACGAGTTTAGGGGAAGTATGTAACGAAAAATTTGTTCATATTGAACACACGTGTCATGTTGAACCTAACCTTACCCTAACCTAATAAAGACAATACAAATTTGTATTCAAACATTATGTACCCATTGAGAGGCAATGTATAGAATGCCTACGCACTGTGTCAATTATACTTAATTCCATAATTTACCTATGCATTTTAGGCAAAGTATACATTTCCTACGTACTATATACATTGCTGTATTTTACACTATGCCAGTAACATAAACGCAGTACTGCACAACAACACGTACAGCATTCGTAGTTCTAGTACGAAAAGCCGGCAATAGATGGCAGGATTATTCCAGATAGTGTACCAAGTTCAGCCATATTCTGTACATAAAAATCGAGCCCGGTAGCAAGTGGTTAGGATAGCCGAGGAGGTGTAAGGAGAAATACTGGTAGCTGTACACATGCCAAAAGGGGAGAAGGGAGGTGGGTGGGGCTTAACTAGAGCAGCTAGCCGATTGGGTGCAGATCTAAAGACAGCAAAACCGGTATTTATAAACGAAAAGTTTAATTTTCTGACTCGGAAAAGCTTAACATTTTTACGTCACACTAAACTAGGTACATATTTGTGATTTTTAAAATTCAAAATTCCTAAAAACCTTGACCGTCAAATTACGTCCTCCATTTTGCAACACGAATACAATGGCGGCGCGGTAGATTTATGCGCCTCGGTTCCAACTTTCCAGGAATTTAGATTTAGAAAATCACGAATACAGGCCTCTTTTAGTTTGTCTTACAAAGCTGAAGCATTTCGAGGCCAGAGAATCAAATATTTTAGCGTAACATACGCATTTTGGCGTCTTTACGACTGCACCCAATCGGCTGCCGTCATTCCATAAGTCCCTCCCACCTCTCCCTTCCCACTATGCCAAGAAACCGGGCCCAAGAACATGTCCGTATACTTCCTTGACTCTCATAACAGCCTAATACCAAGCTCGATTTTATGTGCGGAATATGGCTGAATTTGGAATACAATGTGGAATAACCCTGCCATCTAGTGACAGCTTTTCGTACCAGATGGCAGCACTGACACGATTAGCAGTTGTAATACTAAAAGCAGTCCATAGATAGCAGAGTTATTCCATATACAGCTTCATGTTTAGCCATAGCCTGCACATAAAATCGAGAATGATATCAGGCTCTTATGATAACCCAGGAAGGCACAGGGGGTGTGGGGTAGGTGGGTGGGGCTTAACTAGAGCAGCAAGCCGACTGGGCACAGCTCTAAAGACAGTAAAGCCCATATTTCTAAACGAAAAGCTTGATTTTCTGGCCCCAAAAATTTCAAATTTTTACGTCACACTAAAATAGGTATATGTGATTTTTAAAACTCAAAATTCCTAAAAAGTGTGACTCTCAAATTATGTCTTCCATTTTGTAAGACAAATACAATGGCGTCGGTTGGTTTCCGCCCTTCGGGTCACACTTTTCAGGATTTTTTACTTTGAAAATCACAAATACGCGCCTTTATTAGTTTGTCTTAGAAGTTTGAAGCATTTCCTAGGCCACAAAATCAAATATTTTAGAGTAGCATACTCATTTTGGTGTCTTTAGGACTGCACCCAACCGGCTGGCTGCACTACTTAAGTCCGTCCCACCTACCCTTTTCCCCTACGGCATAAATCCCTGTACATGAAAGTCTCCGTATACCTCCTTGGCTATTCTAACAGCCTAATACCGGGCCCGATTTTACGTGTGGAATATGGCTGAACTTGGAACACTACGCGGAATAACCCTGCCATCTATTGACGGCTTTGCGTACTAGATGGCAGCACCTACGCGATTCGTAGTTGTAGTACTAACAGCCGTCAGTAGATGACATGGTTATTCTATGTGCTGTTGAGTCATATCCTGCCCATGGAATCGAGCTTCGTATCAGGGTGTTAGGATAGCCGAGGAGGTATAAGGAGACGTTTTGTATCAGGATTCATCCATTTGGGGAAGTAGTACGTGGGAGGAGCTTAACAGGAGCAGCCAGCCGATTGGGTGCAGTTCGAAAGACAGAAAACCCAGTACATCGCAACCATGTTTGATTTTCTGGCCCCGAAAGGTTTTAAAATTTTATGCCACACTAAGATAGGCACACGTTTCTGATTTTTAAAACTCACATTTCCTAAAAAGTGTGACCCAGAAAACCCAGTACATCGCAACCATGTTTGATTTTCTGTCCCCGAAAGGTTTTAAAATTTTATGCCACACTAAGATAGGCACACGTTTCTGATTTTTAAAACTCACATTTCCTAAAAAGTGTGACCACTGAAATTACGTGCACCAGGCGCCCAGAAACCCAGCGACGCCATTGTATTTTTCTCACAAAATGGAGGATATACTACGGAGCAGGGTAGGCACAAGTGCAAACATTATGAATGACAAACAAGCAGAATGAAAGATATTTAACGGTAAACGATAAAAAGAGTAGAGTTAAATCCATGTTATAAATATGTGATAGCGCGATTCAAGGAGAAATCTAAGGTGAAAATAACTAAAAACCTGGAATGTGGCAAAGATGGAAAACATTAAAAAGTGGGAGGACACCACAGCATGAACTATTCAGATGAACAGAACTAAACGAAATACTAATATGACGTACAAAGGCGGGATTTATGGAAGAGTAAGATAAAAGAAAGAACAACACTTATTTGCAAAGTTTATTTATTTTTTAATGTACAATGCAAACATTCATATCATGTATTGCATACCAGTAATACTTCACTTTATGTCCTATGAAATGGGAAACTGATAATTAAAGGGGTTAAAGGATGAAGGTGAGAAATAGTAGACTGCAAATGGAATTAACGACACAGAAAAAGGAGTATGAATGAATACGATTGGATTAGGTGAGGGGGGGGGGGGGGGAATGTGGAAAACATGCAAGAAACTAGACAGAAGGGAAGAAATTAAGTTACTGGAACCTAGAGATGTAGTGGTAGTCAAAGAAGGCATAGCAGAATGGCAGATGAAATGCACCAATAGCTAGAAAAAAATGGAAGGCTATAAGTAAGACAACATAGGCAATGGAATGGCACAGGAATGTTCAAACAAATAAAGGATGATAATAACCCATAAATACAGGATAAAAAGGATTTGGGGAGGCTCTTGTTGTCTTCCAGATCAGTGAGCACTGCCCACTCCGCATGGGAAAAAAACTTCAAACTGAGGCCACTTACCTTCAGAGCCTTGTGTTTAGGAGATGGGGGAACATCCTGCTGTGTGTATTTTAGGGATAAGACTTAAAAGTATTAGATTTGTTTGCTTTTCACAGCTTGAGTTTGGTACACTTTAAGAGAGACCTACCTGATCTTAATGTCTTATTTTGTAAGCCTTTTGTCAGATTTTGGTAATGCTTCTTGTACAGCACGTTTGTATGAGCACTTACCACATAGCAGATTCCTTCATCTCAATATGAGGAAAGTGCAAGCTGGTAGGACCTGAGTGCATTTTTGTATGATAAAACTGATGAAAGTTCCCTCGATAAAAGTTACAGGGATCCATCAACATACATGTTATGTACTGCACAACACTTGTGCAACGCACATTTTGAGAACCACAAATTTATTAACACCAATGACACTTGCACAGTGGAAAATGCTATCTGGCTCACGTCTACTTGATTTAAAGTGTACATACAGCCAATACAGATGTGTAAATGAAATACGACATTTTAGTGCCACACAACAGCCCTTTTTGTGACAGTTTCAAAATGAGAAATATGACATATTTCTTTTAACTTTTTTTGACTTTATGACTGAAATGGCTCCCTTAAATGCCTAACAAGGTGGACAGCTGGGGTTTGATTATGAGCAGGGATATAGAGTCTCCGCTGCTGTCTCCAGACAGGCTCTGGACCCTCCAGTCACTTCTCCAGCCAGTACTGTGGACACTTCTCCTGCGTGAAACTTATCACTTATCTGAATCAAGTACTAAGACTAAGAGCAGCTGTAGTTCTGATGATTCCAGTCTTTGTGATGACACCATGTAGGGTGAAACTTGGATTTCTCTTGAATTTATGTTTGTGCTTCCTACCCAATTCCTGCATTATATATTTAAGCTGACTATAAATTAGTAGGTTGCCGTTGTTTGAACTTCTCTGGGATGCCATATTATGTCGTGTGTGGTAGGTAAACACCGATGGTCCCTTACAATATCAGTACTTGCCCACCACACTGCACAGAGCCACATCTTCATGTTTCTTTCCACACTTCACACCAGAAAGCAATTTACTACTCCTGTTTACAAGACCTTGTTCCCAGTGCTGGCTAGACCCTACACATGGGGTCAGTAAGTTGCTACTGAAGATGCCCTATTCTGTTTCTTACTAGCTTGTTCACAGGTTGCAGACTCTCAGGGAAAGTGGCACATTTCAAGACAGTGCACATTATGATCTTTACAGCTCTACAGCAATACACACCACAAAATTTAAGTCATCTTTTGTTCATGCTGTCCTTTGTTATGTATGTTTCCTACATAACAACAGTGCTGCAAGTTGCTAATCACATTCTTCTTCAGTTGGACAGTGACGTACCGGTGCCTGTTTCTGTAACAATGTACATTTTACAGACACACTTCCAAGCATTTAAATTGGCTAAATAATTACGAAAAAGTATAAGGGTATGTACGTGTGCTGAAGGAAGAGGGTACATGCTGGCCTGAGAAGAAGTGGTCTTCCTGTAGAAACTGAAGTTCTTTATGTGCACTGTCTTGAAATGTGTTGATTTTCCCTGCAGTGTAGACAAATCCTCTCCAACATGGACATGTCGTTACCTCTCATCCTGCTCTCTGCAAAACAAAAATCTGCTGTTAACCCTCATTTTAATCTTTACAAAATGTCCACATAAAGTAAAGTAATGATATACTCAACAACTCGCACAAAGCAAATTGGGAAGCCAACTCTTTTAATAAGAGTAACTACCAGTTTGTGTTTTGGGATGTACTTTTTATCTGTGTATATTTCAGGGCAACTTGCTGCATCTTACAGTGCAGCCTGTGCCTCTAGCACATGTTCTGGATGGTAGCAGCAGTAAGTTTTTTTAGATTAGCCAGATTTTGAATCGCAGTTCTCAAATTTTGTCCAGCTTTTCAAGAACATTCAGAGAATTGTGGATGGCTTTGCACTGGGGAGGATGGTGCAGGGTGTGTGGACAGAGTTCACTCTGCCACCAAGGGGCAGTGAGTTTAGTGCAAGAGTTGACTCCACCAAGATGGTGCGTGCAGGGACTTCAAATTTCTACAGCAGCACAAAAAGACTTCTCGTACTCCTTTATTCTCTCTTCATCTTACACTCTTTCTATAACTTCCCCTCCAATTCCTTCCTTCTCTACATCCTGACACTATTTCCTTAGTTATGTCTGTTCTCTTCTACATTCTCCCTACTCGTCTTGTTACCTCCATCACTTCCTGCAGTGTCATCTGGCCAGACATTACATTCACACTCTGCTTATTCATAGCTCGAAACGGCATAAGTTAACCATGCACCTCCATCAAGTGCCCATCTTAAGAAAGAATGGAGCTATAATTGCAGTCCCACTACATGCCTCCATGGCGTGGACATGAACACATTTACCTTTACCTTTTTACTGTTGAGAACTTATGCCATAATATTCTACTCATATTCTTGATTGTCTTGATTTTGCATGAGAATGTAAATATTATTCCAAACCTTAAGTACTGGAATGTGCCTGGCAATCTGTAGCACGGTGGTTGAGCATGACTATCCAGTTGATATTACCTCTACAGTACTGCCATGCTGTTTGCACTTTTAAGTACCATTTCAAAATCTTCATTCTAAACTGTTTCAGGTAAAAGGGAGTTACTCTAAAACAGCACTGGTAAAAAATACGCCACTTCCATTTACCCTGCAATTCAAAGCAGATGTATCACTGATATGCGCATTATTATGTCGACTAGGCAAATACACGACAAAATGTATTAGCCACAGCCATTACACAGCTGTTAGTGATGGCACTGACAGCATCATTTTTGCCAATTTAAATTGATAATTTACTTGCTCATATGTTTAACTCTTCCAATATTCTAATTTCAGTTTCTCATACACATTTGGTTTCTTTGGTTACTTATGATCCAACTGCATTCAGTATTTATGAACATTAATTGTTTAATCTATTTATTTCTCAGATTCCAATGATACTTACATATTTGCTTATTTTGACTAGTCCTATGCTTAATTATAACCTGTACTTTTCATGAATACATTCTGTGCACTCACAGTTCATGATCCGCTTCATATGTGTTTATTACTTATTGATCTACTTCCACTTGTTCCTGTATTACTTTAAACTCATAAATTTACAATGGCAGAGCTTATAGACAATGATTACTCTATAAAATGTTAAATATATATAAAAAACACTCAAAGTATCCTATGCGCATTTGTTATGACAAAATAAAATTTACACAACAAATCTTTTAAATTTACGTACATGCCTTTTCTTAAAGGCAATTATTCAGGGAACTTAAGATCTTGATGCTTCTCTAGCCTGTTCTCCAGGGAACTTCAACACCATGACACTCATAGCCTTAGCTATGTGGCAGTCAGGAGTTCAAGGTATACAATGTTGTCCAATATAAGCAATCTGCAAATTTCAGACACACAAAAAAGTAAAACTACCCTATGCTAAGGAAGTTTTCTTCTTGCACGTCCATTTAATAAAGTGATGAAAGAATTAAGATAAACAGTAGCACAATAAATGTGTCCAATATAAAAATATTAATTATTACATGATACAAGGCAGAATCAAGAATTGACTGATGGTGTAAGCTTGACTAGCTGTAGCTATTTTGTATTTGCATTGCATTTCAACAGATTCTGATAAGCATGAACAGCTGTAGGGTCAGTCATTATTACATCATCAGTAACTACAAGAATTTAAAACACAAGGCGTTGAAATGTGCAAATACAACAGTGTTAAAGACAGTGTTTAGGTACCACCATTGTCCATGTCCCTCAAGGAACTTCGTGATCGGGTAACGCATGCACTGCAGACCATTACAGCGGACATGCTACACCGAGTCTGGGATGAATTTGATTACCGTGTGGATGTGTGTCGTGTGACCCAAGGTGCACACATTGAAGGACTGTGATTAACGCATGAGTAACTTGGACAGTTGCCACTGCTGACAGTGTACGTTGTGCTGTGTAAGGCGAGAAATAAATTTCTTGTTAACTTTTGAAACCGCACCATTCTTTTGTGTATACCCTGTATGTGTATTCACAGTGACATTAAACAGACAAATATTTATAGAACAGAACACCTGATATCACTATGAAGTATAGTATCCAGTGACAGCAAATCTTCAAATAAAAATGACAGAATTAAAATCAGTTTTACAATGTATCATTAAACGGAAAGAGTATCAAAGGTATATCAAACAATGAAAATATGTGATTTGCAACTCTGTGTCAAAAATAAACATATGTCGCTGGAACATAAAAGTTCGCTACCACTGTGAAGTACATTAATTCAAGTCATTCATTCTGTGTTTACAAGCACCCTCAGCAAGATCAATCCCATCAGGAACATCACACGTTATGTAAGATTATGTTAATATTTTCAACCTATGTCTAGGCCCAACTAATCTCTTCCATTGAGTTGTGAACAACAGTTGGAGTACTGTGTTCTCCTCAATTCAGTTCTTCTGACATATAAGGATTATAATTGCTGAACTCTCCCATGCATGCTACATACCCTGCCCATCCCTTCTTTCTTACTTTTGTAACACTCAAATTATTTGGTGAACATTATATTTTATTATGCAGTGTAGTGCATTATCAACCATAGTACCACAATGCATATACTTCACACAATGTCTTTATTTTAAATACAAAAATTATACTTGCACATAAACTCCTTCCATGACAGTGCTCCAGTAAGTATCACTAAGTTCCTGTGGCAAAAGCTTTGCCATGATAGCAAAGAGTTCCTTCTCTTTGTTAATGCCAGTGTTCTCTCATTTTTCTCCGGTGACTTTTTCTACAGAATAATATTAAAAACAGCACACTATAATAAACTTGAAAAGGCATACAGAAAAATTTTGTGCTAAGACTGGAATAGTCACACTTGTTAAACACCAAGTACAACAGACACTCATTAAAAATGGTTTTCAACCTTTTTACAATTTGGTCATTAGCTGTAGGTTAGGATAGGTTAGGTTGTTTATTTATTTACTTATTAATTTATTTATTTATTCACTTACTTATTTCATAGTTCCTTACTGTCAGCACTTATATGTGCCATTTCAAAATACTGATTCCAATTGTTTGAGATGGCTATTGAAAAACTAAAAAGTCACAAATCACCAGGTATTGATCAGATTC
>BLKM01012573.1:305178-329883 GCA_013340265.1 Coptotermes formosanus | reverse complement strand
GGTAATCAAATCGAGAAGACTGAGATGGGCGGGGCATGTGGCACGTATGGGGGAGGAGAGAGGTGCATACCGGATTTTGGTGGGGAGACCCGAGGGAAGGCGACCACTTGGGAGACCCAGGCGTAGATGGGAGGATAATATTAAGATGGATATTCGGGAAGTGGGATGGGAGGACATGAACTGGATTGAGCTGGCTCAGGATAGGGACAGGTGGCGGGCTGTTGTGAAAGCGGTAATGAACCTTCGGGTTCCATAAAATGCGGGGAATTTCTTGACTAGCTGAGAAACTGTTAGCTTCTCAAGAAGGCCTCTGCTCCATGGAGTTAGTTAGTTAGTTAGTTAGTTAGATTCCAATTGTTTTATGTAAAAGGAGGAGTACCAAGAGAGTGACTCAAAACCAGCACATATGCCACTTACGTTTGCCCTGCAATTAAAAGCTGATGTATCACTGATATGCACATCATTATATTAATTTATTATTTTACTTATTCATATTGGTCATTAAGTTATGTTATTTATTTTATTTATTTTCACCTTTCGTAAAATACAGTACCTTGCTCAGCAACTCCCAGATTCTCATGAGGGACTCTGCTCTGTTTTGGTTTCTATATTAGATCATATAAATTGACTTTTATGCAAAAGTGGACAGAAATATTGAACAGTCACAGGAGGTGGGAACAAATCGTCTCCAACAGTATGATACGCTATGACAACCATATAATTCCAACTAAGTACACTTGCATTTAGTTGGAATTATATGAAAAATATGATTAATACACAGAGTATGAATGGCATTCAGATCCCATGACCTATTTCTTACACTCCAGCAGACACCGAACACACTATTAATGTCACATTCACCAGCCTACTGATGGAGGCACCTTCACCCCTGAAACTGTTGCACAACACAAACCTTAAATATGAGGTGCAGCTCATCACATCAAACAGCACAGCTCCAAGGTAGTGGTGTGAAGATTCTGATGTGTTACATACCTTTAGTACAGACACTTTCATATACTATTTCAGGGCAGACAGGAACCAATGCGCTGAATGCTATCTCCTCGGTTCAAACTCAGCCATACTGTAGTAGTGCCCTGGTTGTTAATCTGCGGCACAAGCAGGTATTCAGACCACAGTAAGTCCTGATTTCTGAATTACACGTATTACTTTACGGGAAGCCAACTAGCGATGGCCAATAAACCAATACCGGCCTGTCAGCTACGAGTTGTGCATCACAACAAAACGAAACCGGTTAGTCTTCAGCGGTAACCACAGGACCTACACTACTCAAAAATTGCAGGGAAGTCAAATTTAAATAGGCGGCAGAACTATTTCCGCGTGCCACCTCAGGGAACTCCACCGACAACACTTTGCGTCGTAGCTCACGGGCTCCCTAGGAATAAATCTGTCTCTCTGACCTCATGCTATTGGCTGAAGTAAAAGAAAAATCATTTTTGTGGAGGGAAATACATTTAACGTGGAGTTGAACGTTGGTGCACAAGGAAAGTATATCCGTGCTTCTATTACCAACATTGCACGAAGAAACAAAAATTTGACCGCGGTAGGAGATTTGTAATGTTATGAAATAAGTGACGAGAAAGAAGGAAATTCTGCTTTCTTCTGTAAGTGCTAATGGTCGCAGCCGTCCTGTTAACGGAACGTAATGAATATAGTGCGAGTAAGTAGACGACCAGAGATGGGAGTTACGCTATGTGGAGGATTCCGGTGTTCTGGGGCGTTTAGGAGTGATCAATGCTTCGAAACGTCGGGATGTGTTAAGCCCGTTAAGTAGTGTAACACCCGAGAAGACCAGAATCCTCAACATCGTCGCTGTGGAAGCCTCAAATCTTATGTTAGATTGCTTTTAGAGTTACAGTGCCGATTGGGCAGGTGTAATTTTGTTTTCACGATTTTTTGCAGGATATTACAAAACTGCTTTGTAAGACTGATCGCCATGCGTTAGTAAAATTAGTAAAATATCCTGGAACTGGACTACAACCTCAGCATGTTTGGATGCGAATGTTTTCGGCTAGTCAGACAGATCAGGTATGAAGAAAGGATCCAGTAAGTGTGGCTGGCTCCCAGATTTTAGTACATTCATATATGGAAAAGTAATGATTATATCTTGAATATATTTTAATATCTTCCCAACAGTGTCATAAGTGGTTTCAGCTTTCACAGCAGTTTGATGCTGATCCTTTTTTGAGTAATGGAACTGTGTAAAATTGGGTTGTGGTGCTAACATTTTTGAGCGCCTTGCCGTCTTTATCTTCATAGTGAAATGGCAACCAGTGTCTACTTTCTTGTTTTCCTTTCTTTCAAAATGTCCGCCCCATCTGCCTACCTGTATATGTCTGTAGTTACTTCACCTTGACAATGTGACAGTAAGATCTCCATGATGTCTGCATTATAGCTGACATCTGCATAACACCTTTACTCCAAAATGGGATAAACATCGTAATGTAATGTATGTAGACTTCAAACAGGGCAATTAAATTGCCACTTTGTACTGGCTGTAAGGCCAGACTGTCACTGTTCTTATGATGACTTGTTGTGTGGTCATCTGGTATCTTGACATTTTTGGTCACCACCAGCCATATTCTGTTGACTTTGTGTAAGAATGTTCTCACAGTGTGTCTGATTTTACAAGTTGTCAGGAAATTATGACATTAATGTGGTAAGGTATGCAGTTTTAAGTGTTTTGTTCTTATTAGAAGTGGTTTAAAGGTTTGCTGAGATTAGTGGAATTCAGAATTTTGCATATGCTCTGTTACAGTTATCAGTCCATTTGAATTGTTTCACATTTCATCCAAGAAGTAAAAAGGATGTCTTTGTTCACTATACTGTATTTTCTCATATACTGCAATAAGTTACACGTAACTGAAGGAGTTGTGTTACCAGACCACATGCCCTCTTTTATATGTATGTGTGCATCAAGAGATTAAGATCTTAGGTACAACATAATAGCGTTGGACTCTTATTTTAAATTCTGTGTTATAAGGCCTTTGTTTCTATTATAATTGGAACTCTTACACATCTGGTACACCCATACATGCTGCGTACAAGTGTAAATATAGGTATCGTATGTTATCCTTAAGACACAGAAGTATGTGAGAATGTGTGAAATAAGATTTCTTTCAGCATGAGGAATTGGACAAACTGTATCGAATGGTGGAGGTGGAGGTTAGAGGAAATGACCCTGCAGTGCTGAGGAGTTACTCTTGGTTTGCAACAACAGCTGCAGCAGAGTTGGGAATCACAATAGGACAATGGTAACCTTGATCTTGCTCAGTTTGTTATATACAAATTTTATAACTGTTAGAGAATTGTGTATATTTGTTGTTACAGAAAGAGTTATGGTGGATATGTGTAACAGTGACAACCTTAATGTGTCTGTCCTGTTTCTTTGTTCAACCACACTTTGTCAGCTATATGGCAACATGGCCCTCAATCCTATGTTCCAGTTGGACACCTCGTAAAGCCAATCACGAACGCCTCACATTGCTCAAGTCTGTTCACATCTACAAGAAGCACCGGGTACAGTATGAAATACGTACATACTTCCGCTTCATGCAATTTTTGCATCTCACTGGCTCCACAGCCGACACTTTCCTTGAGTATATCCAACGAAACTTGCCAGAAGGTGTAGCTATGAAAGTGACAAAAGTTGAGATAACTGCCATTCCACCACACATCAGAATCCCTAGTGAACCTCAACAATTAGCATTGTCAGCAACCATTGAATAGAGCATGAAGACTGTAGAAATGACTTTGGAATTAGTGACATAATTGTGCTTGGTAATGTATATTGAATACTAATGAAAGATGTTTTGTGTCTATATTGAGTTTTCTCTTTCCACCTTGATTTAAAGGACTTCTGAAATACTTTAACTGTTTGAATAGTAATCTGCGACAGTATTCAAGCTTCAGTATATTATTGAACATCAAGGGCATTATAACGGAGTGCTTGACTTTGAGAATGTTTATTAATCTAAATACAGCCAAGGGAGGCATGTCTGTAAGGGCTGGAGGGGCCAGACCCCACGAACATTAATACCTTGATGTGTAAAAAATAGTCTGAAAAATGACTAATTTGTAACACTTTGTATGACATGAAAAGGTCTTTTAACACCACACCAATGTTGCCATAAGGGTCTTGCATCAGGGGTCCTAGTTTTAATGCTGTTTTCCAACCAGATTGCTTCCTCTTGCACATGGCATTCAACAGATGTGATGCCCTGCCCTTGCAACTGTTTTCTGTTGCTCTCTCCGTGCACAAGTGTGAGTGACAAGACTGTAATATGAATACAGTTGGAAGTTTATTGGAAACACCATTTTTGTGCCCATCAACCTAAGAAAAGTCAGAAGTTAAAAACTTCACACTTTTCAGTTTAAAGACATACAGCTAACCCAACAGGATGGCAACAAATCAAGGACACTGCTTGCAGAATGGTTTGATGAAAAAAAACATGGTAAACTATGTGTAAAAAATAAAATGGTTGTTTGCTTTTGTTGTTTACTTTTTGGTATTTAACCTTCTAAAGCCTAGCGGTAACTTTACATACGACAAGGTTTAAGATTAAAAAATTCTATGTGGTGCCCACATTGCGTTTATGTGTTTTGTACGGATCTCAGAACAAACAACAACTTTTGCCTTCTAGAACATTAAGAGATTGGTTTTTATAACCGAAGTGGAGAGTGTTTACAGCGCGGTATGCACTGAGTCCGTATATAAAACAGATACGCTTTGTCTTTAAAGGGTTAATATGAGTTAGCATATGCATAAACTGTTCTGTGCTTAATAGAATTTACTCAGATGAAAATCAAATTATAAACCGTTCACCCAAAAGTACGTCAGCACTAAAATAATAAAACACTTAAAACACCAATTGGGGATGCTGTCCTGGCCCAGTCCTACCAAAACACACAATTTATAACTAATCTGGATCCCATGAGCAGAATGCTTGAGCCCATCTTGGCAAGTGGGATGGAAGGTGGAAACAAGGGCAGGATAAACAGGGAAGGGAAGAATATGGTCCTTTATATTACAGACAAAACATCACAATACCCATGACAGTCTCTCACAAGATATTCAGACAAGGGTTGCAGAAATAAGAATAACCCAGCAACAACAGGCGTTCTTCAATATATGTTGTTGTCAAATCAATAAAATATTTTTCTAATTGTTTTAAAGTATTCAGATACAAATGTACAACTCAGGATCCCAGGCTATATTAAGTTTATTGGCACAACAAGTTCACCACTTCTGTAATAAGTGAATTACTTGCCTCAAGATGGCATAAAACCAAACCATGCAGCAAGTTTGAACATGAAAATAAAAGAAATTTGCACAGTTGTGTCAACTGTATCAGCATAATACTAAGAATTTCATATCTTCTAAGAAATTCAATATGGGTCTGCAAACTTCAAAGGGCTTGAGTGTCCATATTCTTCACACTGAAGGTGCTTGGAAATATTTGAGCCTCTTCAGTTTCTGGAATAATGGATTTGGGTAAGTTTGTCAGCCTGAGAGCTGGTTGTCATCAACAACAGGACACAAGAAGATACAGCCTGGGTTGTTGAGTAGAGGCCCAAGTCTTCTGTTTCAGTGGTCCTTCCAAATTGCAGGATATGTATAGGCAAGGAAGAGCTGGGAATTTGAGAAAGTTTATGAAAGGAGACATAAAATCCAGCTTTATTATCTGTGTAATACACTGTTCTTTATGTAAAACAAAATAAAGCTAAAGTATTGTTACTCCAAGGTGACAACAGTGAAGTCACTTGGGCATTCAGGAGTGTCCCACAAAAACATATAGTGACATATACCATGTCTGCAAGATAACCCACGATTCTAGTGAGACAGAGTGGCATGATGTCTCTACTAGCCTTGTGGTGAGTCACTTGTACGTGAGTAATGACATCTCAGTACGAATCTTGGCCATTTTGTACTTGAAACAAAACAGCAGATGATGGTCATATAGGTTACAAGATCAGGTAGTCCAGTTTGGGCTTACCAATGTTCCAGATGAAACTGCCTCCCCTGTCTTCAGAGCATTCTTCTACCTTGGAAAAGTGTGGCAGTACATTCTTCTGGAATACTGTTAAGCGCCCATCAGACTACAAGCTATCATAACACGGGATCACATCTAAACCTTAACCATCATGAGTACTAAGTCTCATATAGTCGTATTTTCATGACTTTTGACAAGGTACTTCTTAAGCCAATGACATTACAGTCAAGTATTCTTCAGAAGCGTGTTCAGGAAATAAGATACTAATGCACTGGCATCCTTGAGAGGTACAGTGTGGAACTCAAATATAGTCTCATCATGAGAAAATGTTTTTCTTTGTCACACTGTTGCAATACATGTTACCACAACACTCCTTACAAGCACTTGTTACACAGAATAGAACTGCGTGGCAGCAGAAGACTGAAGTTCAATTTGTCCCATCTTGAACTGTAGACGCTGCAGCCAGCGAAGAAGCACTGGATTACTTACAGTCTGCTGCTGGTTGTCAGGAGGTACTGGTGGAGGTGTGGTTGGAGGGAAGTTTCGACAGCCCTGGAGCCTCACCTGCAGATGACCTGGCAGCTGCACAGATTGTTTATTGTTTAGTTAATTCAGTGATGTTGCACATGATTAAGAAGTTTTTCACTTATTAATATGGGACTTCATAGTAAATAAAATGTGGTGATGTTCAATTGCTAGCTAACCTTTACATAGGCATTAGCACAGAAGGTACATCTCTTTGCTGTAATTTTTAATCTGCAAGGATCAATCACCATATTTTATTACAAGAATAAATAAATTATATTCAGGAAATGTCCCATAGAAGCAGATTACTCCGCTAGATAGCATATACTTATGTAGTTCTTCATGCCTATCTGGTTGGTGCACATGACCTTACAGATTGCACTGCTGACATTATGCTGGACAGTTAATATTTACTGTCTGAGAACAGGGAATTTTATATCCCCAATGCTGTGGGGCTGGTATCCAGATTTTAAATTGGACATAATGGTATCATTTTAAAAAAATTGCAGAACTTGGCCAGCTGCATTGTGCATGTACATCATTACAACATAGCACTGCACAGCCAATAAGGTTTAAGCACAAGGAATATTTCATACCTGCATGTGGTATGAGAACAGAACAGGAGTCCAGATGGGCAGGAGTTTACTCAGTACTGTTGAGTTACATTCCAGTAGTGCTTCTAACAGGCTCAAGAAATGAAGATTCACCATCTCAGCCAACTAGAAGGGCAGAATATTTCAGATCAATGAACTCTTCTTGGGCCCCAAATGTGTGAAGGTAAATGCGAAAGACAAATAAGCCTGGTACTGAACTGCCATCATAGCTACAAATTAAACTATCTTACCACTTTTGAGTGGGAAACAAGCTGCAAAATACTAGGTGTTACTTTTCCCCAGAAGTCATTGAGAATGCTCATTGTGGTTGAGTGGGCTTCACTGCTTGGCAAGTTGCTTGATGCACCCTGCTCCAAGTACACTGTCCACAGCTGGAAGTAAACACAACACAGCTGTTAATAGTTACTTAGTCAAATTTCCTGCCTTTTATGGGACCAAAAGATTTGTAATCATATTCACAACAGCCCATGACTGGACTCTATTCTGAAACGGATTAATCCAGTTTGTATCCTCACACCCTGTTTCTTTACAATCCATTTCCATATTACCCTCACACCTGTGCCTCTATCTTCTAAGTAGGCTCTGCCCTTCAGAGTGTCCAACAAACATTCTGCATACATAACTCATTTGTCCCATGCATCCATGCATCTGAAATGTATCATGCATTTCTTCCTACTTATTCGAATACACTTAATGTACTTTTATCCTCAGGATCCACACATTCCGAAAAAAAAAGACAGGCAGTGAATGTATAATGTAAATTGGGGCGTGTTTTCATAACCATTGCCATGGAAGAATGTAACAATGTGTTCACTTGGTATTGCTGTTGATCCACGTGCAGCTGTCAACAACATAAAAACATCGAGAGTTGCCATGGAAACAACAATGGGATCCCTTTGCACTGTTGTTGAGCTACAAAATATTTCATACTGCCATCAACAATATGAATGCAGTGAGGTCTTCACATAAAGTGCCTAGTATTGTTGTCCGATGTTAACCCAATTCAGACTTTTTTGACAGATTTTTATAAAAGTACAGAATATCAAATTGCATGAAAATCCATCCAGCAGGAGCCATGCTGATGCATGCATACAGATGGACATGATGAAGCTAATAGGAACTTTTACCTATTCATGGGAATGCATATAAAAATTACATTATCATCATCATCTTTATGCAGGGTATTCACACTTATATACCTGGAACAAACCACGTTTCTAGGGTATACAGTCGCAGCTATTCTGTGCGTACTGTTAATGGTGCACATAACACTGTCTTCAATATTAAACTCTTTTGTGCTTCTACATTAGCACTTTCCGCAGTATGTGTGCTGTGCCCAATATAGCTGTTTTCTGTAGTTCCTTGATATCGTGCTTTCCTGATATGCTGCTCAAGTATTTTCTGAAGGATTTTGAAATGGTTCCAGTTGCTCCTATTATAACTGGTGTCACCTTTGTTTTTACATTCCACATGCACTGGATTTCTATTATGAGGTCTTTATATTTTAGAATCTTCTCAGCTTCTTTCTTTATCACATTTCTGTCTCCCGGGATTGCTATGTCAATTAGCATACATGTTCCTTTTTCATTATCCCGGATTATGATGTCTGGTTTATTGTTGGGGATGGTTCTGTCGGTTTGCACGTGTTGGATTCCATAATATGGTTACCTTGCCCACTTGACTTGTTTCTACTGATTTTGGTTTATTATTATTATTATTATTATTACTATTCACCATACTACCACCAAACAACTCTCCCCTCTTAACAGGTGATTTGATTCCCTCATATTATAACACCCATTCCACAAAGATGATCAGTACTCCCTTTGTCACAGAAAAATGAACAAAACGCCTTGAATTTGAAATTCCTGTGAGGATATATGACAACTGACATAAATGTTAACAAAAGATTTATATTTATATTTAAACTTATCATGTGTTTTACTAACTCAATAATGTTATACCCATCATGTTGCTTTGGCATGTCATGGTGTCTCATCTGATGTATTTACAAGACTGCAAGATCATGCAGCAATGACAGAGTAACTATTCTTGCCAATCTGTGCCAAATATGTAAAAGTAAAACAGTCAGCCATTGTGCTGACTGCTTTACTGACTGACTGAGTTGAAAATTCTTGTGCGCTTCAAGCCCTTACATTTTGCTACATGCTGCCCCTAAAACACAGTTTTCTCCTAGTAACATTTGAATTACTGCAGTACTTCTCATAGTATTTAGATCTATAAATGTGAGTATGCCACAGCCAGTGACTCAGCTGCTACACTTAAAATTTCCTCTTCCTAATTTCAAAAATGTACTCCACCACTGCAAGATGGGTAGAGGACAGAAAGGAAAAATGACTATTCTTTAAACTGAAAATTACTGGACTTAGTTTCATACATGTGCCCACTGTTGTGAAATTTGCTGTTCCATTAAGAGAAGGACAAAACCTGAGACTGTTGGAGAACAAGGGGCTGAGAAACATTTGTGCCTAAGCAGGAGGAAGTAACAGGAGAGAGAAGGAAACTGCATAATGAGAAGATCATGATTTGCACTCACTGGCACATATTAATAAGTAAATCATATCAAGGACAATGAGATGGGTGGGTCATGTGGCACACACGGTGGAGACGAGAAATGCAAAGAGAGGTTGGTTGTAAAAACTGAAAGAGAAAGACCACTTGGAAGGCCTAGGCCTAGACAGGGGATAATATTAAAATGGATCTTAAAGAAATAGTGTGGGAGGGCATGCCCTGGATTCATCTGGCTCATGATAGGGACAAATGACAGGATCCTGTGAACACAGACCATCAGGTTCTATAAAATACAGGGAACTTCTCAACTAGCTGATTTGCTTCTCAAGAAGGACTCCAATCTATGGAGTTCCTTGGTTAGTTTCACACCCACATCACTAGGTCAAATTAATTCCTTTAAATTTAAAACTTATTACATATCAAATTCAATTCTGGACTGAAATATAATTTCCTGAAAGCTGAACTGAGTCTGACAGAAGACCAGTGAGAACAGAGAAGTGTCTGTACCTGACAGAGGATAAAAGCATGAAATAAAGAAGACATATGGAGCACAGAGGCTTTGGACTGCTCAGCAAACCCAGCCATGATAACTTGGATGTGATCTGCAATGTGACAAGATGCTTCTTGGGGTATTGGCTGGCAATGACAATGTGACGTAGAGTGTGTTGCATGACTTGCACCTCCATGCAGGGCAGTATGTGTCAGGGAGCCTAGAAGCAGCCA
This sequence comes from Coptotermes formosanus, assembly GCA_013340265.1. Taxonomy (NCBI): domain Eukaryota; kingdom Metazoa; phylum Arthropoda; class Insecta; order Blattodea; family Rhinotermitidae; genus Coptotermes; species Coptotermes formosanus. The sequence continues at coordinate 319,478 of BLKM01012573.1, read as the reverse complement.
CGACAAGAGGCGGATGTGGCCCACACAATCTATGAACTCACGAGGCCTGAAATTGAATTAATACAGCATGTTACTGGATATGATTTGTAACTTTCAAATTCTTAAATATAACACATAACAGACCTTTCTGAGGCAAGTTCAAAGGGTTCTGAAGGATAAGTTCTACAATATGTATCCTCTTCTGTCTTCATACTGCCATTACTAACATAATAAATACATAATAGGTCTTCGCTCTTCTGGGTTGTTATGCAGCATATGTTGGCAGTTGTTTACTGAGATTTAGGGACAGACTATGGGGCCTATCCCTTGTTCCATCCCTTGAATATGCGACCAATAGGCTGTCACAAAACGTCAGTAAACAACTACCAACATATGCTGTGTGAAAACCCAGAAGGGCAAAGACCTCATCTACACTGTAGTGGAAGACAGAAATCTCGCACATATATAATATTTTAGAACAATAAAAATAATTAATATGGTAAGTACATGGAAAGACTGTACCACAACAAATTTCACAGCTTAGGGTACCTTATTCTCCTTCCATTTTGCTGTGCTAACATCTACTGTATAAGAACTGAAAAAATGTCATTCTATATACAGTGTTGTATTACTCCCTTTTTATGAACAGATTCTCACTCGTACCACATGCATTATTATGCTTACGAACTGGGTACACTTTTCATCATCTCTGTCACTAACACAGTACTGAGTTTGTTACTGTGTTACTGCATCGTCCTGTAATAACAAAACATTTCTTTCTTTCTTATCCTCTGCAGTGCTGAATTGTTTGACATATGTGAGAACAATGTATATGGCATAAATTAGTCATTTTTCTTTTAATGAAAATGAAAGTTTTACTTACATAATACTGCATGAAAAATTAAGGTTAATTCTTTTTATCATTACATGTTGAAGTACTGTCACTGCATCCTAAAACAGGAATGTGATGCATGAAACTGCCATCAGTTTTCTGATATTTGTTTTAAACAACAAACCCAATTCCACTGCCAATTTATGAAGGCTAAAACCCCTACAAAGTCTAGTTTTTTAGACAGACAGAGACATGTGAACACATAAAACACAGAAAACTATTCAGCCACTTTCTGTTTAAGCAACTTAAATGTATATACCTCTTATATAATTGTAACTGCAGACCCTGTATGTGGCTAGACAGACTGACAGAGAAGATCAAGAACTGAAAGTGGTTTCTTGAAATCTACTTCTTTCATCATGAATTTGACTATTTGCATTAGATAACAGTGAATGAGATATATACACAAATATGTAACACTCTTGGACACGGACGACGTAAGCAATGAAATGCTTTGATACGTAGGTAGATCAAATATAAACCGACCTCTGTCAATTGCAACCAGCGAATGAGCACTATTGGGTACTGACCTTGTGCGGTGGTGTGGTGGGGAGTGGGGACACTCCTTAACTCGCCGTCAGACTCTCCCTTCTCGGCAGTTAGTTGAATTCAAGATGAGTGAGAGAGAGGTGCCAATTACTATTGTGCAATGTGTTGTAATAAAGTTCCTAACCAACGAAAACATCGGGCCCAATGAAATTTGGCGTAGATTACGCGCACAATATGGGGAATCAACACTATCAAAGAAACAAGTGAAATTCTGGCATAAAGAGTTTCGTGGAGGAAGAGATGCCGTGCAAAGCACGAGTCATCAACGACGCCCAAGGACAAGCATCACCCCAGAGAATATCGCAGCAGTTCATGACCTTATTGAAGGCGATTGTCGGCTTACTGTGGTTGAAATTTGTCAGGAGCTTGGTATGCGTATCAGCTATGGGAGCGTGCAATCCATCATCAAAAACGAGCTGCTGTTTCGAAAAATTTCGGACCGATGGGTACCCAGGCTGTTGAGTGATCAACAAAAAACTGCTCGTGTTCAAATTTCTGAAACACTGTTGGCGCGCTACAAAGAGGAAGGAGACACATTTATTCATCGCATAGTGACCTGCGATGAAACCTGGGTGCATCACTACACACCAGAGACGAAGAGGGCCAGTAAGGAGTGGCGAGGTAAGGGTGAGGAATGTCCGGTAAAGGCAAAAACGAGGTTGTCAGCCGGCAAAGTGATGGCAACGGTTTTTTGGGACTTTAAAGGGGTCTTGCTTGTAGATTTCCTTCACGCTCGCAGAACCATCAATGCGGCCTATTATTGTGACCTATTGGAGAAGGTTCGAGCAGCCTATCGATTGAAAAGGCGAGGTTTCCCCATTCAAGGCATGCTGCTGCTTCACGACAATGCCAGACCCCATTCCGCAGCCCTAACCCAAGAAAAATTGGCTCAGATGCACTGGACTGCCCTAGAACACCCGCTGTACAGCCCAGACCTCTCCCCTTGCGACTACCACATGTTTGGACCCCTTAAGGAGGCGCTAGGGGGGCAGCGTTTCGACGATGATGAGCAGGTCGAGAATTTCGTGCGCAAGTGGCTACAGATGCGTCCTCCTTCATTCCACGATGCAGGAATAAAAAAACTCCCACTCCGCTGGCAAAAATGCATAGAGAAAGGTGGAAACTACGTAGAAAAGTGAGAATTTTTTTATTTTGTAAAATTATGTTTCAATAAAAAACTGAAAGCTGAGGTCGGTTTATATTTGATCTACCCTCGTATGTCTTGCATGTCATAGGATATAACAATCTTCAGTCTAATTTTGTACAATAACAACAAAGGACAGTCATACACACAATGACATTTAGTGAATCATACTGGTGGAAAATTTGAGCTTTGTACTGGTTTTTAATGTTTCCCCTTATGCATTTAGTGACATTAACAGTCTTCATGATTAACCACAGGATACTGTTCCACACTGGGTATGTAAATACTACACATTAAAGCTCAGTACGCTCACAGTGGTCTGTAACTGACAGCATACCTGAGAATGATTAAAATTATGGAAAACAACCTCTAATAAAATTTTATTTTAAACCTTGTTTTATGTAGCAATGACAAATACTTGTCACTCCAAACTATGTTCAGATGTGGCTATGCTTTCCTATGCATAAAGAGAGGTCTGCAGTAATGTTTCACACACTTCTGTGGAAAAGAAAGAAATGATAAACACAGAAGTCTGCAATGCAAAGGCTAAATACCTCTTACAAAATATTGACTAAGTACAACTCACTGCATAGTTAGCATCAAAACACACTCTGAAAACAGACTGGAAATATGCAATATATTATGATAATTTGGGCACACTAAATATTTCAATACATAATCTGTCAACTTACAATTTGTAACTTCTGTCTTTGTTCTATTAAGGAATACTGCTAACTTACCCTTGCTGAAGTGCTGAAGGAGCATTATAAAGCCAAGGAAGGTTACGAGCTACAGCACGATTATCTCGACTGTTACCTCGTGTTATCTCAAGAGCCAGGTACTGAGCAATGCCACTCTTTAATACTCCACCCAGGGTGTCTTCATTAAGCCCAACTGTCATGCCTTTGCAGTAACTCTGGAAATAAAGTTCTACTAAGTCATTTGTGAGTTTATTTCACTTGTTTTGTGCTCAGTGACAAATAATCCTAGTACCTAATACTAAAAAACACTAATGTGTGTGCAGATTTCGTTTGATTTCTATTGCTAACTGTATCTTCAAAAATGAATAAGGCAGAAATGTTACCATTGTCAGGTGTTATTATAGCTGGAATTCATTGCCTTATAATAATACAGGATTTTACAAAAAGAACTTTTCTTTAAAGATTTCATGTACAGAATATATATTTAATCACATCCCCAAGCATGGCAGCTGTCATAGGAGTTTATCACATACTAAGCCTGCATCTGCAGGGAATTCAGAAGCAATCTTCTGTCAGCACTTACACTTACCACTTTACTAGATAAACTTGAAGTGCTGATATCTGGCTTCTAAGGAGGCCTCTCACCTTCTGAAAATATTCCTCAATACACAACAGCACTTGTCTTGTAATATTAGAAACTTCTCTTTGAATATCAACTTTTAATTCTTGTGAAGAATTGGGACTGTTCAAGTAAAATCTATTTTTCAGTGTTTGCCATAAATAATCAGCATTTGGGTTCAAATCTGGAGATCAAAGAGGCTAAAACTGGCAAGTTACTGACTGTTTGCTGAATACCACTTCTAGGGCAGTCACTGAAGAGTTTACTTTGTGGGCCATGGCACTGTCCTGAATGAAGTAGGTACTTCTTCTGTTGGTTCTCTCAAGTACAGTGTCAGGTTAAATGAACACAGTGTTTGGAACTTATAGATCCTTCATGAAAAATGGGCCCTATAATATTGTAGTGATACAAAAGAACTTCACTAACTGCATGGAGATTCTTGGAACACCAATATCTCTTATTCTGGCAGTTTATGTTCCTGTTTAATGTAAACAATGCCCTATCTGAGAAGAACATGAGTCATCAAACAAGCAATCTGTTGGCTACAGAGTCTTGAAACCACCTGCAATACCAGCTTCTTGTTTCCTTGTCTACAGGAAAGAGTTGTTATACAGCTCTTTATATGGGAATAGTTTCAAAAGGTCTTTTGAACTGTGAGTGTAGGATGTTAACACCCCACTCTGAACAGCAGTCAGCACAAAGATTTTCCAGGACTTGTTTCTGTTCCGACAATTATGGGTAGTAAATATCACAATTTACTGTGTGTAGAGATGGTTATCTGTCATTTACATGAAAGTCTGTCAGTTATTCAAGTAACATGGTAGTTTTCATCATCTTATACAGTGTTTAACTACTACATATACAGACAGACTGATAGAAACAATGAAGACAAGAACCACATATGTAAAGGCTCAATATGCCTAGACGCATTATTTACCATTAAGTTACATCCACAGCTTTCATAAAAGCAATACCTGATCATTATTTCCTGCTTACTTCTGTAAACAATGTTACTTTGCTACTGCTATAATTTATTGAAACCCTGTCTATGTTGTTCTGGTGGTTCAGCTGTTAATACTACATACCTTGAGTCTGCTGAGTGTGTGGAAGTCTGCCAAGAATTCTAATGTGTCAGCAAGGTGCTGGCGCATGCATTCAGAAGCACTAGTATTGAATACTGGGCCAATATCTGGAAACAATGGGGGGGAATCTTCCATCATCACATTCAGGGCCAGTGACCCACCAGCATCCTGCATAAATGTAGACCATATTTCAGTGAATTGTGCATGTCTTATTTACAATACATTTCACTATGACAAAATATTAATAATTATGGTTGCCACTATGGTTATTAACTGTATGCAATACACTGTTTCAGTATCTTAAATGAGAAGCAGAAAAAACTGGGGAGGAGAATATGGACAATGCTACCCAAAACAGGGGTTTAGAATGAACACACATACTGCAATTGCACATGCACTTACCACATTAATTAAACCACATGAAAATATGAATTTTCATTGCTAACCCACTAGCTTACAAATATCACACACCCCCATGCAACCTGAACTGTGTCACTTCCAAGTAATTACCTGCAGAACAAAATTTATAAGCATCAGAAAATTAGAATCTGGAATTGATGTTTTGAATTTAAGTGCTTGGACCAATTCAAAGACCACCATTCTAGTCAGAATCAGCTTCTCACGTTCCTGAAAACAGACAAGACACTGCATCATAATCTCAATCGACGCAATTCACCACGTACTCACACATATGCACCTTCAACACACAACCAGCACACTACACAAAAATTCTGTCTACAACAAATTTGTTGTTCCTTTTACATCTTTCTGGCACATGTGGTTATCATTAAGAGATCACACAAAATCACAAGAGAAAGTGACAGTTGGGTCACAATCTTATGACACTGCACAAAGAACTGATTTGAGTTACTCAGCTAAAGACTTATCCACAGGCATTAATACTAAAGGGGTGTTGGCCTAGTTGGTTACAAATACTTGTACAGCATACATTTTTCTGTGATGCCTTCTAGTACCTCACACTCACAAAAATAATAGGATAGGGGTTTTACCAATAAGTAATGATTGCTGCTATTGTGGTATTAATAATTAGCTTATCTATTTATTGTGTCTTGTTCCCTTCATTACGGTATGTATGTACACATACTTTTTTGCCAATTCTTATATTTCTTTAACTAATTTTAATTGATAACTTTATTCCATTTATGTATTAATTATGTGTTGTTTTTACTGTGACGATTTCCACATCCATACGAAATTGTATTTTGATTGGATCTATGGAAAAATAAACCTAACTGACTGACTGACTGACTGACTGACTGACTGACTGACTGACTGACTGACTGACTGACTAACTAACTAACTAACTAACTAACTAACTAACTAACTAACTAACTAACTATATACTCTAGCACTGTCTCAGGTAGGAAACAATACTTATCGACAGTTACAGACATGAAATAGTGTACAATGTATGGAAGTTCATGTCAGAAGGATTATTGAATAGAACAAAACTTGCACAAAAGTGTGTTTGTTCAAGAGTATAGGATACCACACAGAATTTTAAGGGACAAAACCAGGTGGCTATGCAAGACATCACTGATGGAGATGGGACGACTCAATGGGCCAAGAGCCTATTTTGTAATTGATGATGAGTCTTTACAGAACAAATTATCATATCTTTGACATGTAATGTAATAAGCACCTATACTAGAGAAGAATGTATGCCACACTTCTATTTAGTAACCTATTTAGATTTACACTTTGGTCCTGTACAGCTGCAGCACCAATATACTGTATTTACCCAAATACAAGATGGAAAATTTTTTCCCGTTCATCATCTGGAAAATGGGAGTCTGTCTGTCTGTCTTTCTTTCTTTTTCTTTCTTTCTTTTTCTTTCTTTCTTTCTTTCTTTCTTTCTTTCTTTCTTTCTTGAATGGGGGGAGGGGATGATGAATTAAACATGTTCTGTATACACACCTTCCTAAAAATTGAAGACTGTGAAAGACTGGCATCTTATATGTACAGTTGTCCTACATTTGGGTCAATACAGTATCCCACACTCACACAGAACTTCAATAATATTTAAAGTTTAAGATATGCAATGGCTCCCACCACAGCTTTCAGTCACCCCGAAAGATGAACTAACAAACAACACTTTATGAGCCTTTACAACTTACCCTTGTGAATCCTCTGCTACAGAGGTAACAGAGGTCAACCAGGTAGTGATACTTCATCACACAGTTTTCAATGCTGTAGCTTAACACTTTGGAGAAAGGATCAAGGATGGCCTGTGGAGACAGAGAAATATAACATGTAACACTAAAATATTTACATACTGAAGGGTCGACAGAGGAGTACAGAAAGGATTGATAACCTAGAATCCAGACACGAAACTTCCATGTTTCATTCAGTCCATTAGGGTATGATGCCAACAGCCATGCCAAGTTGACAACACCAGTTCCTGCCTGATCACTGCAGCTGAGCAGCCTTGGGCATTGTTACTACTTAGACGACCGCTTCAGAACACCACGTGTTGTCGGCAAATAAGCTGGCTAGGATAGTGTAGTCAGTACAGCAACTCACTTTGGGCTGGATGGTCCAGCATTCCCATATCCATCCAGACTGACCCCAAGGCCCACCCAGCCTCCCGTACAATGGGTACTGGGAATGTTTCCTGGGGTATGAAGTGGCCAGGGCATGGTGTTGACCACCCACTCCCAGCTAGTGCTGAGGTTTAGTTCAGTGGAGTTATACCTCTGCCTCCCCTCAGTGCCTGCTTGGCATGTAATGGGACAGCTTTTCTTTTTTAGGTTATGGTATATCAACAATTTCAGGACCTTAACAGTTAAAGAATGTGAACAACTTTTTACATTTCATTTGTGCTCAGTATGATGGAACACAGAAAGACTTTTGTAACCGCCCATATTCTTGTCATCATTATTCTTTCACAGGACACAAACCAACCTCAGCAAACTGACTTGTGAGCCAGTCTCTGCTCCAGGCAATGAAAAATATTCTCTGTAATTGCACTGTAATCCTCAGCATAATTTAACTGATACCTTATAAGCAGATATGCCAGGAACCTTGAGGACTGAAACCATAATGCGAAGAAGTGGTTCAACATCATCAAGTATGGGCAGAAGAAGCACAAGACGTCGGAATAAGATTTCCAGCTGTGTCAGTAGGGCACTCCACGTGATGGACGCTGGACCCAGTCCTGCCTCCAGTGGAAGACAATCCAAGTAACAGGCCATATTGGGCAACACCAGTGACAGCATCTCTCCTGGCAGTGACTTCTTGGAATTCAGACCTTCTACCAGCAGCTGCAGTGGTGCTATTGGATTTAGCTCATTGAAATCCAATAGTGCTTGGGCCACACTTCGAAAAAATGGCATACGTGTTGAATCTGCAACACAAATATAGACACGTGGTAATGATGTTACTTATAAAACATTTTGACTAGTGCAACTAGTGCAACCAGATGCTCATAGGAGAACATCAACAACAGAATATATTTATGTTTAACTTCATATAAATATCATAAATTTTTGGGAATTAATTCATTTCATAGTCCTGACCTCTTCTACCTACTCACAGTAGGTGTCGAGGTTGTTTATTTTCACTTGATCACACTCAGACATGCACCACAGTCAGTAGGACTCCTCTGGACGAGGGATCGGCCCGTCGCAGAGACCTCTAGCTGACAACACAAACACTCACAACAGACAAACATCCATGCCCCCAGTGGGATTCGAACCCACAATCCCAGCAAGTGCTCAGCTGCACACCTATGCCTTAGGCCGCACAGCCACTGGGATCGGCTTGGAAATTAATACCAATCCCAAATACAGTGATACTACGTTCATCTGTTTAGTATATAAAGGGACATGCATTTGATGGCTAATTAGCTTCACCTTCATAGATATTGGTGAGTTGAAGTATTACAATATTATTAAGAGTTTATACCTAACTACTGATCAAAATAATTAATGTAACAGACAATTTCACTAAATGAATTATACCAGCAAGTCCACATCTGGAGAAATTAACACATGGCACAGTACTTGCAATAAACCTCATGAACATAGGTTATCAAGTACTAGCCACAGTGACCACTGTGTTTTGCAGAGTTATTTTCATCACTTCTATGTATTGCTACATGCTCAAAAATCTTTGAATACAAGGTCTGAAAACTAGATTATTTCAGTTTGATTTCTTTATATTGGCACATTTTTAACACTATCATTTTTTCTTCACAAAAAGACACCTGCTTATGACCCTGTCTCTCAACATTCATCCTTATTTTCACAACTGCTGACCTGCATAATGTTCCTAGATAGAAAATACTTTGCGTCAGTCTCACCATCAGCATGAGTCTGGAACATCTGCACAAAGATTCCATTTGGTGCAAGCTGATGAAGCACGCAGCGCAGGAACTGATGGGCTACACTAGTAGCTCCACCTGGCAAGTAAATATTGGTCTCACTCTGCCACGGATAACTTGCATTTAGAGCCACTCTGCAACATTATGACAACTTCCCTTAACTTTCTATACAGTGATTTGCACCAATGGTCACAGTGTGATATCTAACATCGCATTAAAATTGCTCAATTCTATACAAAGTACATTTGCTACGACAGAGTTAATCTAATTCTACCATTTTTCTGTTAAAGCAAACAGTATTGTATTACTTAATATTAGTACGAAATGACACAAATGGGAAGTCTCTTCACATATGAAAAACATTCAGCACAGATGGTTCAGCTGCTAGCAAAACAAGATAGAAAACAGACAGCAAGTACCATGCTCTGCAGCATACTTCAATGCGCCTAATACCAAAGACCATTTAAATGTATGGAACAGGGAATTATATTCTCTGTGCACTCTATGTGTAGGTCTGGGTGAAAACTGTAAAATGTAACATAACAGGATCACTGTTGTCACCACTGTTGTCATCATCATCATCATCATCATCATCATCATCATCATCATCATCATCACTACCATCATCATCATCATCCTCCTCCTCCTCCTCCTCCTCATCATCATCATCATCATCATCCTTATCCTTATCCTTATCCTTATCCTTTCCAGTATTAGGACCACTCAAGAGCCGTTATGGAGTTTATGAACAGTATCATTTCTTAATTTTTGAGGTCTTCTCAAACTTCTGTTTCTTTTTAATTAATATTGCACAATCTTTTTTGGAATCCCATCCATTCTTTGAGTTCTTATTTACTGTTCTATAAATTTTCTTATGTGTGGAATCTGTATATAAAATAACTTCTTCATTTCTCTTACAGTCTGAAAGGCTGTATCCCACAGCCCTTCTCATGAAGTACATTTCTGCTGATATCAAGCTTCTGTCATCATTTCCCTGCATTGTCCAAGAATCACTCAAAGTGTCTATACACTTGCATTCTTGTATGCCCTCAAACTAATGATTGTTTAAGATCTGATTTATACCAACACAACATAGTAATACAGTATGATAGAGGATGTGAAGATCTGCACTCTTCTGTGATATTACACAAAGCACAGTGGTAATTCTGTACACAAGCTTGTGAACTCCACAGCACTACTTTTATCACTGAACAGCCTTCAATGCACCAACAAATTACATAATATTTCAGAATAATGTGTCATTAAGTGGTGTTTTAACAATTTTAATAACCGGGCACTTATACTTTTAAGTGTTCAGTGTGTTCCCCTCAAGATGGTGTACTCGTGCACTGAAACACTTCAGGACTCTTCTGAAGTTTTTTACATATTTGTTTTAATTTGGTGTACAAGTTGGTGATAATATATGTTGTTGTAGTCAGTACATACACAGTATGGACGATTTTAAATTTACACAGTTTTTGTGACTCGCTCCTGATAAAGAGAGGTGCATTGCCGTAAGACAGATCAGCAGCTGCTTTCCCATTCCTCCGAAGTTCATATTAAGTTAAACAGAACCTACAATTTGGGATGATGAATGAACTGAATGACTACATATTATTTAACTTCATTCATTACATAAAATTTCAGAGAAAATTTCTCTTTGTCACTATGTCACTATGCATAAACATGAGGTGTACTTAAATGTATCTTACGTGGCCACAACACTGAGGATTTCAGGCAAAAGAGGGGCTGCAAGTGCTGGTTCACGATGGATGAAGGTGCCCAGGATAATGATACATAGACCCAACTCTTCATCACTATATTCCTCTTTCACAGTTCCACACTCTGAACATCTGTAGAAAAAATGGATTTACACACACTTCAACTTAACGACTTACATGTATGGAAATAAACCCACTCCTAACCTGCAGAAACAAGGCCGGTCCCCATAACCCTAATCAGACATCCTAATTAAGTTTACAACATTTTTCAACATTCTAGAGCCCTTCTTCCAAAATACAATACAGCATAATAAATGACTACTACTATTCCACTGCATATTTAATTTAATTTAATGAAAATCCGTTTCTGTATTTATAATCACCTTTCATACACACATTCATCACCAACTCTGAAACAGCTCTGTTTCAGATCAAATTCTGCATGACAAGCTTGCTGTGTTTCAGGATCCAGTAAAGTTCGAGGTCCACACCTGTAAAATACACCAACCTTAAAAGACGGTCTTAAGAGAGCAATGCAAAAATGCAATTATGCCACACACAATATCTATGCAACAAAAGATGTGTACATTTGAAGCCAAAGATTTGTCAAGAGCATGACTACTATAAATTCCGCGTGTGAAGTATATTGGTACGGTAAAGGCAAAGCAATCCCAGTACAGGCCTGGACAGGCCCTGAGGGTTCCAGGAGGTTGAGGCTCCTAGATTTCAAGACGATTGGCACATGAAGGTGGTAAGGTTGTCAGCCCTATGCACCGGCCGCCTTTACCCCCCAGAAAATATTCCTGGCACTCATTTCTGTCAGAGGCTGAGTCAAACCCAGGGCCACAGTGCGGCCGGAAGGATTATGTCAATGAAAAAGCCCAGTGACACCATCAGAAATCAAACCTGTGACCTATTGGCTTGTAGCACATTGCCTCAACCAACACCGCCACCATGTGCCTGAACCCCCCTTACCCTAAAAGGCATACCCAGGGGAAAACAGGAGGGCTGGCACATCTACTTGCACTGTTGGATGTTTGGGCAGACAAGACCTGAAGAAATATCCGTCCTCATGGGGTAGAGACACCAGCCACAATTGTAGCACTTAAAAATACAGTAATAAACATCTACATACATATATTAATAACAAAATATCTACCAATACACCTCTTCACAAAAACAACATAAAATATTACTTGTAGAAAAGTATGTTAAACACAAGATACAACAATTCTTCATAAACTGGCCAACTCGCCGCAAGCAACTGTAAATACTCTTTGTACATTATAAACCCAAAAAAACAAAAGAATATGGCCACTGTCCATTTCTCTCTCTATCTCTCTTCCTCTCCACAGAAGAAAGGGCGACTCTCCCCACTCCCAAACACCGCCATAACATGTGCTGGATGGACGGTTCAAAGCCCAGAGAAAACAAGTAAACCAAACAAGTATAAAATAAGACAGCCCTTGAAACACAACCCCAAATATGTACCCAAATCACTGTCTGTCCGAGCCACCAAGCGACATAACGTATCGAGAGGTAGACAGAGAGAGTAGCCTTCTATTCGAACTCAAGCCTTGAGCGATGCAGAAAAGAGAGTGAGCACACAACTCAAAAACAACATGCATCAAACCTCCCATCCCCACCCCTTCCCCAGGTAGTAGCAGGCACCCGCGCGTGCTCTGATGAGCAATCGCACGATGCGTTATCGATATTGATAATGTCCAGAGCCAATGGAAATTCTGATTGGCTCATGCCCCTGAAGTACATTCACAGTACGTGTTATATAAAGAGGTGTACGCCTACTTAGAGAAATTTCGTTCAGTTTCGTCAAAACAAGGGAAAACCCCTCAACAATGTAATGACAAACAAAACACAAATGATGACGGCAACAAACAACAAATAAATAAATAAATAAATAAATAAATAAATAAAATTATATCGTACTCATTACAGATATCAGTGTGGTGTAGCAAACTAGGATGATGGAAGATGCATGTCCTCTGGTATGTTACAATGTGTCAGCTTGTGAACAGTAAATCTACCAGTCACAACAGCATATCATCCACAAAGACTCAATCTTCAGCAAAACCACTGTATCATAAAAATGGCAGAATACTTACCAGGACCCAGGATGGCGTGGATAATCTGCAAGTGTGTGTGAACCTGCTGAAAATAATCCAACTTTTCTTGATCGATGTCTCTGAGTTCGAGCATGATCGTCTACCTTTCCTGCAATGATACATATATATAGATGACAGAACTTACACCTGTTCCAGTTATATTTTCTTAGAACAATAAAATACACAGTGAATGCAAATGATGTAGGTAGTTTCATCAACGTATTAAAAAAAATGGAACTTATACTGCCAGATGGAGAACTTCACAAGTGTTCCACAGACGCACTTGAAGTGACATAAATCCAGTGATGGCCACTAAAGTAGTTACATCATCAATGGATTAGTTGAAGCGGACTTATGACTTGGCTGCTGCATTCTGCAGACATAATCCCTTCAACCTTCCGAACTTTGTGAAAGTTCTGAATAAAAAAGTGCAAGTACTTCAAGAGAAAACTTTGGAATAATAATGTGGCAAAATGACAGGTCAATGACAAGTTCAGGAGATACATCCAGCAAGCTGACCACAGTATTTTAGAGGGTGATTCTGTATATTGTTTAATTATAAACATACTGCAAACTGCAGCAATTTTCAGTGTTTTTAAATGATGTAACACAGACATTTTCCAAATGAAATACAAAAATTGAAAAGAATCTATACATTGTTTCCACCACCACTATTACCATATAGCAGAAACATAAGCACATAACAGCCCACTGTGACAGAACAGAAACAGACCACAGTTACAAAATTGAACTTATGCACAATACACAGTTTGGTACCAACCCTTCATAAGGCAGAGCTCATATACAAGTATTTTAAAAATCCAACACTTACATCCAAGAAAATATAATGCATCTCTCTTCCAAAGATCAGTCAGTTAATGGTATTTATCAAAACAACCAATTTGTTCAGAAAACAAAACAAACCCACAGATAAAAAGTGTGTGCCAAATACCATGTTATTTACTATTAAAGCACTGTTACAACTACTGTATAAATGGTTAACATGTAACTTTTTGAGTGACTGAAGTACAACTATAAGGCAATGTTAACATTACGGCTGGCTGTAACAAACAGGAAAACATCATAACAGAGTCATGAAAGTTATATATATATATATATATATATATATATATATATATATATA
>BLKM01012573.1:183609-270392 GCA_013340265.1 Coptotermes formosanus | reverse complement strand
GTGACAACATGTTTCAGCTAGTAAATGGCCATTTCAGAGTCAATTCCAGATGTACAAATCCAAGTTTGCTGAACGTAATGCATTAAATTTTTACCTTCTACATTATAATTTCTTTGTGATTCACTATATCACAATTCTGACTTCATCAAATTTCTACAGTCACATACATTTATTTATTGACAGTCCTGTAGTGGCAGATCCCATCAACAATACTGGGGGGGGGAATGGTATGAAAAGTTAAAATAATTCTCAGATTAATCAGAAAATGTAAGTAGCACAAAAATATATTCCTTTTATACTTGAACTGTAGTATCTGAAATTTGAAAATATGGCTCATACATAAAAAAGCAAAATATGAACATATGTACTAAAAAGATCTACAGTAACATACCTAACAGATTCAAGAAGTGGTATGCAAATGGGATTATATGTGACTCTGTAAGCTACAGTGAGTGAAGTGATAGTGACAGGCCAATACCCTATCATAAGTGCATGCATATTATGACTTGAGTCCGTACATATCTTAAATAGAAGGCTATGTTCTCCAACCATTTGTTTATCAAATAGAATACTCTTTCCCCCACTGCAAATAAATATGTAGGTTTTCATGGGTATTCTATCTCCCCTCTCTTTGAGAGACAAAAAATTAGTTCTGCGATTTTGTTAAGAAGACCATAAGAATGTCCATAAGCAAATCAAAAGATCTCGCACTTGTGACTTTTCTTTTTCCAAAAGTAAAAGTTCCATGAGAAGAACCCATTTTGACAACGTGGAACACATAAAGACACGTATAAGAGAGAACGTAAACAGTGCTTCCAAACACATCCAAAAATGTTTTGAAGTGTGTAAGAAGATAATGGAGAAATGAATTACAGCCAACAGCAACTGCTTTGAAGGGGACAATCTTTGAATCCTGTGATTTTTCCAACAATAAAAGTTTTATAAACATTCTCTTCTTTCATTCCTGTTAGATCTCATACCACTCTACCTCCTCTATGGTTTCCATAAATTATGTTTGATAAATGCATTTCTGCCCATGCTTAATTTGTCACAAATGCAATCCCTGCAGTTAGCAAGGAATGACTGTTGTGCAGACTATTCACAAATATGAACCGTGGCAACACTCATAGAAGCAGACATAAATTACTCACATCAGGAGGATTGACTGGGTGATCAGGTGCCAGAAATTCTATCAACTGCAGTGCCAACTGGTGCCACATGACACTAGACTCACAGAATACACAATCATTCTTGGAGGCACACAAGTGAGAACCAACCCAGGAGGCAGATGCCATTAACTTCAATAGCTGACTAACATCTTCTGCCAAAGAAGTATGCACACCATTATGCTTCTCCACATCCTGCAGCTCCATCTGTACATATATAAATGCAGTAAAACATTTTCACGCCATTTTATTTTTTAAATTGATTCTCTCAAACCAGCATAAAAATATCTAGCATGTAATACAAATCAAAGACACAGGCCATGAAGAAATAGTATAAAGACTGCTCAAAAAAAGTCAACTTTTATAATGTTCTACAACTGTCTCTCTATTATTTTGTAAAATTCCATACTGCTCGCAGGTGTTCTTGTATTTTAGATAATCTGTGAAACTGTAGCCTCAGCACTCCCAGCCATGAGTTTAGTTTATCGTTCAAACCATTCTTACTAGTCACAGTCTTATAGTTATTACTTAATGCTGCTGCTTGAGACATATACAAAGAAAGCTGTGTACAAATAGTATAAAAAAGATGGAACGCTCTGATTTTAATTTGTTTTACAACAATATTAATTTTCATCAAAATTAAATATTACAACTTACCAAACAGTGATGCAAGAAACAAAATAAGAACACATATGCCAGATGTTTCCGTCCAGCACTGGACAATTAGGGAGCAGGATACAGTGATTTAGAAACCTGATAATTAGTGTGTAGGCTGCAGAAACTTGAAAGCTGTTTCTTCTATGACATGACGAGATGATGCTTCGTTGACACAAACCAACATTTTGCAGGAATGCTAGCATGTATCTACGAAGGCACATTGCATCATATCTCTTCCTAGTCACTGCTATGATAACCTCATAACTCATTCAGTGGGTCAGTCATCTGGAGCTCACAAAAGGGTATACTGCATTAATAGACAGGTTAAGAGTTTGAGGGTTCCCTTTATGCCTTCTACAGTGCAACTTACTTCCTTTCCTAACATCTTTTTCTTTTGAACCTTAAAGTATCCTGAATAGCTTGTACTGAATTAAAAAAGTGTTGTACACTCTTCGCTGGGACCTAATGTATCTATAAATGTACAGCAAATTATATGTCTGAATTAATTTTCCTGTTACTGCAGTTACAAGTGTTTTATTTCACTTAATAATTTGGTAGCTAAGAACACATTAAAAATTCAGCATCTGTTCTTTGTCAACATGCTGCAGGACAGATTTATGTTGCTGGGTGCTCCATCAAAATAGAATCTGTTCTTTGTCAACATGCTGCAGGACAGATTTATGTTGCTGGGTGATCCATCAAAATATAAAGAACTATATATTACCAAGACGGATAGGGCTAACCTGTTTCAGCAGAACATCCAACATCAGAATACAGCATGACAAGGTATGCTCAGCATCTGTCTCAAACTCAACATGTCGTGAAGTTGGAGCCTCATCATCAGAAAGACCAGATGTGTTGCCTGAGGAATCCTCTCTTACAGGAGATGGAGACACATCGTCCACATCTTTCACTGTAGAAATACAAGATGCTCTTCAGGGTCACTCAATTAATGAATACAAATATAAGCTTCCATTTAACCCTTTGGCACCAGAAGTCAACTACTGCTCATGTGTAGTGTGATGCTGAGAAAACTGAACATGCACTGAAGCTGTTGGCTAAGAACATGCAAAGTGATGGGCTGCCATTTAAATCCTGGGTTGTCTGGGTACTTAATCCCAGCTCCAAAGGGTCAACAAAACCAACCGAATTTAACATTTATGAATCAGATTCTTACACATTATCCCCCTTCCCTCCAGGGCAGCTTATCTCCTCTGATATAACTAACAACTTCTGCAGTACAGAATGTGATATACACCAGTTCTGGTGTTAGCTATTGGTCTTTAACTGACTTAAGGTTATTTTCCTATTCCGTAGCAAGGAGGAAAAACTTTTCCAGTCAGTAAAACATGGGATGCAGAATACTCCAGTTCTTATTGAATGTTACAGGGTATCTTTAGATATATTTGTACTTGGATCAAATGACAGGCCTTTATGAACATGGTAACACATTCCCCATTTCACAAACAAAGTTGAATAACTATCAAATGTGTAAGGAAGACCTTGCACCATGAAGTGTGTTATTTAATGACACTATCAATTGCTAAGATTATAAAGTGCCAGTGACAAGCAAATGAATGAGAACAGGACTTTTGCAGAATGATCATAACAGAGGAAACTGAATTAATCAGAGAAGAACATGTCCCAGTGTAAGTCTGCCCATCACAAATATCACATGGACTGGCCTGGGATCAAACCTAGCTCCTGCAGTGAAGGTCCAGTAACTAACTGCCCGAGCCACGCCATAGCTCTGCAGTCAGCATATTCTGCTTAACAAAGATATAGTCAGTAGTTACAGAAAGCGGAAGAGGACTGGTGTTATAGTAACTGGATGGAACTGCAAGGTCAAGTGAATGGCCACACAGCTTTGAAAATTCTAAGGTCAATTTGACAGCAATGTTTAATGATCACGTGAAAAAAAATTCTGGACATTCATGATTGCAAAAGAGTAGCGAAGGGGCAGGACATGCACACAGTGCCACCATGTTCTCCTCACACAGAAGACTTCATGAACCAGCAGGGCTTAACTCTGTGATTAGATCAATTGATGCAGATGACAAAATTGTGAAAACAAGGAACACAATACAAGAATCTCTGTCAAAGCTATACAGGAACACTGAAAATAAGATTCACAAATTCATACTTTTGAAAACAATATCCCATAAAGAAAGTGTGACTCATAAACCTGTTGTTCATGTGCAGTATATGTGATTTAATTACATTAGATTTAAATACCTCTTATGAAAAAACTGTGTTCATGTATTTTACTTGTAATTCAGTGCTACTATAGCATGTACATCGCTCTCTCAGTTACAGATCCAGCAGATAAAGCTACAGCAAAAAAATGGATAATTCAAAATCACATAACTCTAAGCCCATAATTTCAACTGTACAAAGTTTACATCAATGATATATTAATGACATCCCACAATCTACACCACCATACACCCATCAGTCATGTCACACAGTATAATCTGCAATTGACAACACTGTGCCAGAAGCATAAGGTAACCATTAGAAAACCCTAAATTCACCCACCAGGGCTGCCTCGTCTTCCACTGTCCTCATATTTATGTGTCTTGGCTGGTTTATCATCTTTGGTGTTGCCCCTCATTACTCTGACTCCATCATTAAACATGGTGAACAGCTGAGGGAGGGGAATCACTACGTCCAGCACGGTTAGAATCTGAGAACGAATGCACACATGATTCTACAAACTGCATGGAGTTAAGTTCACATTTTCAGTTAAAACAAAATACAGTGGAACCTGGTTATAACAACATCAGTTTATATGACACCTTGCCTGCAGAGTCAGATATTCTGTGGTATCAATTAATTCATCACTGTTAACCATAACATTATACTCCTCTGTCAATAACAATAACACCCATCTATACTGACATAAAATATTCAGTCCCTTTCATGACATTATAACAGAGTTCGACTGCACTTACCAAAGCAAATAAGTATAAAAGTACACAAAATACGATAAGGTACTCCTCCTTACTGTACAGTTGGCAGTAACACAAGGACAAGAACAATCAATGACTCCACAAGAAGTACTACAGGCATATTTTAAGATCAACATTCTAACATTTATTTAGAAGGAAGCAATGTAAACAGTTTCACAAAAAGATCTGTTTGACATCTAAATATACAGGTGTGCTTCTTACCTGCAACCAATTTAATGCCTGCTCTTGTACCTTGGCTGATGTCTTCTTGAAACGTATGGCTACAAAGCGGTACAATTTCTTTGCATCAAATCCAAGGGGACTCATATCAGGATCAAGAATTTTACTGCAATATTATAAAGCAACAACAGTCAGATCTGAAGTGTTCGTGGTAAGTGAATGCATTAAAATCATCTCCAGCAATCAGCCATATCAATGTTGGGTTCTAAACCAACGTTTTAGAGACGTGTCTTGTCTCAATCACAACTATCAACCAAACACATAAATCTTTTAACATCATTTTGATACATCTGATTGCCTGAAATTTCAGTGCAACAACATTACATACCTAATTAAGACTAACAGAGAAATTATAAGATCACAACTCACACTATTCAGGCACAAAACAATTACTCTCAGAAATTATATTTTTAAAAGATGATATTAACTTACTTTAAAATGTTTCAGGAGTTTGGTGGCATAAATACTCAACTGCATACCTTCTATGTGCCAGCAGCATTTAAAGGAACTCACAAAACATGATAGTAGTGTATTTGTTTTAAAAAATGTCAGTTTTTGCGATGTGTTCCACTTTCTTAGTTAAGATGCAGCGTTCCACTACATTCCTTCCCATTTCAGAAATTAAGTGAGTTGTGACGCACCCTGTGTGGAGGGAATGCCACACGAAATGTGGAGGGTAAGAGAGGGCCATCCACTCAGGCGGAAGTACCGTAGACCAATAGCATTTTAGACCAGTGTTTGTATGTTGTGATACTTTCAAAAAGGGAGATGTACAGGGCACATGCACAGAGAAGTACCATATAACAGTAGCATTTTAAGACTGGGGTTCATACATTGTGGCACTTTGAAGCAATATGCTTGTAGAACGACATACTCACAGATTGGAACCAGTCAACCTAAAATATCTCACAGACAGGAGCATATAAAGGAATAAAATTTCCTCATAATATATAACTGAAGTCTCATAAATAATGCTATGCAAATGTAGCACAATGACACTCTAAAAATGGCGTAATGTCTATCTGATTAGTAGAATAATCATTGTTCAATGCAACAGTTCTAATTCACTGTCAGCTACAGGGTTTAAAGACATTGTTACCAGAAAAGAAGTGAAAAAAAAAACATGAAAAACTTGTAAAATTATAGTAAGAAACTTATTCTTGAAGATAATTTCCCTACCTTACCTTAATTTGTACAAAGTTGCATGTGGCTGTTTACTTTTCTTTTCGGGAAGTAACTATTATAGTGTACCTAATTTCTGATTTAAGAATAAATAACCTTGTACACATATATAAGTTCATGCTGTTTTTCCTGTTCATAACATAATTAGTGACAGTAATTTGCTTCATAAATTTTATACTTACATGCAAATGCAAATTATAGGAGGTCAATATGTTGCAGCTACAGATGATTCTAAAATCAAAACAACATATATCACATCAAAGCATAATGCCAAACAAACAATGGAACTGACATAAATGGCTACCGATTTCATGGACTAATGTGAACCGACCCAATGGTTTTGTTTAACCTGTATCCTACTGAGGTGGGTATTTAAATTTTAGTGCATGATTTATAGAAAAATGTATTATTTGAACAGAAAAAACTAAAATCACAAAACAAACAGCATTTTGTGGAAAATAAAACAGAGATTTTGCAGCATGTCTTACAAACGCAGTAAATTTTCTTGTTGCCTAAATATATAAAGTGAATTTCTAAGGATGTTTTCCTATGTGTATTTGTGTGGTGAATGCAAGTCTTGTAGAAGATTAGCTATATGAAATGTACTACTGTCCTGTGCAATTAAACATGACCACAAATTGACTCATTTTATTTCTGGAAGCAGTGTTAATAAGGCATGACTTCTGCAGAAAGCCTTCAGAAATTTGGCATATGGCATAACTTGTGCTACAAACAGCAAGCATAAAAATGTGACAATATAGCCACTTAGGGATATCCAATTAGATCTTTCATCTTCTTGCCATTAATATGTTCCTCTGACCTAACAGGTGATACTAAATCACTTTTCTGCATTATATGTTTAGTTTGGAAGTGTTACATGAAAAGCAAATGCAATACATGAAACAAACATGCGCTTATCTTTGCATTCCTCTGAGCTCTTGGGACTCAGAAATATAGGTATCCAATTTTCTTGATTTTCAAAATCTTATCACCTTAATGTAACTGCACATTTAACAGCATTTTGTGACTTCACAACTGCTGTCATGCTCTTGAACAGAAACCACTCAATGATAATTCTGGTTAGGGAGAAAATACAAGGCATACAAACTACATCAACAACTTCAGCTATCCTGAATGCTTCAGAGACTTTAATGGGAACTGACCTACTATAATGGAACACTTCTACAAAAATGCCTCCATTTTCAAGTGTGACATAAAAATGTAGAGGAATAAGCTCTCTAAATCACACATAAAGAGCAATAACAACCCATAATGCACAGAATGTTGGCCTACAACAAGTTTGTATCAGCCAGTACCTAATGAGTGTACGAACATGTGTCAATGCACTCATCAACATTCTTAGTGAGCCTAGAAATTGTGGGAAAAGGGATAAGTGAACTAAAAACCTGAAGTTTCTTGGTGGGGGGGAACAACTTTTGTAAAAGAACTAAAAACTTAAAGAAATCTGTTTCACAAATTTCCTGTCACTGACCTTAGTTAGTCTCTATTCCCTCAAGGAAAAGAAAATTTAAACCTTATGGCTACTTTAAAACAATATAAGTTTGCAACATTTATTCAGTCTTATGACCTGAAAATACAAATATTTTGCTCTTTGTGTACTGGAAAATACTACAACTTATTTTTAAGTTTTCAGAAATACACATACACACATGCATGCCAACATCCATGGACACATTTCTGGCACATGCACACACACATGTTGATAACACCTAACAACTCTGCAAAAGAAAAATTATTGTATTTACCTGGCTATAAGACAAGCTTCTTGTACTTTCATTTTCATTAAAAACAGGAAGTCATATTAACAATTCAAGAAAAATGTACTCATACAAAAATAAAACTCACACAGTAATTTCTTGATACACACATATTCATGAACTACTGCATTGATGCAAAAATACTTCAAAAGAAAATAATCACTAGATTTTATTCAAAAGTACAGCCACACTGTCAAGCAACTGACAGTTATATATTTTTCAAACTGTGGATCTGCCTCTAATGCATGTTGCCTAATGACTTCAATTCATATGCCAAATCTCTCAGTCGCCACTCAACCAATAAGAATGATGATTTAAATATTCTCCTATGGATACCCCAAGGACATGTAAATTTTGAGGACTGCCATGGTTGCTAAGTACTGCTCCATGGTGACAAGGAACTTAATAAGTTAAGAGTATACAGTTTTACTGACAATAATAAACATTCATTCTTAAGTGGTATTACTCATTTTAAAAGCAGCCATGATAACACAGAGAGTATAGTGACTAGCTATGGGTTGGATGGTCCAGGTTTCAAATTCTGGCTGGAGCAAAAGACTTTACCTTCCCTCAAACCATCCAGACTGGCTCTGGGGACCACCCACCCTCCAATTCAATGGATAGCAAGGTT
This sequence comes from Coptotermes formosanus, assembly GCA_013340265.1. Classification (NCBI taxonomy): domain Eukaryota; kingdom Metazoa; phylum Arthropoda; class Insecta; order Blattodea; family Rhinotermitidae; genus Coptotermes; species Coptotermes formosanus. Next base: position 261,787 of record BLKM01012573.1, on the reverse strand, counting down.
CTTTGCTGGGGGTAAAGTGGCCAGAGCATGAAGTTTACCACTCACCTCCATCAGACGCAGAGGTTAGAATGACTGGAGCTATACCTCTACATGCCATATATGCCTTCATGGCATGGACACGGACAACTTTACCTTTTTTATATTTACTGTTATTCATTGTAAAAGTTCCTTCTAGAACTGTTTAAAATAAAGGCACCCACTAAAAAAATGGTTTACAAAATCAAGTGACATGGACATGTGTGGCCAAATAGACACAACACAGACTTCAAACACAGCCCTCTTCCTTCTTATCAATTACGTATGTTCCAATAAGCAATTGGCAATTATCAAGTCTGTGAATGAAAGTGCCAAACTGTTTGCCACTTAGGGAATATACTGTTTCTGCCCTGTACAGACGTACAGGTAAGACACACAACAATAATCAGGTACAAGTTTTAACAAATACATTTATGTAGGCCCAAAATTGCCATACTGAAGAAATTGGGTGATAGGGGGGGGGGGGGAAGCAGAATTTCTTCTGTGGATTTTAAAATATTCTTGATGAGGAAGTAACTGAACTGACCCACCACAGCAGCTGCACATACTGTCATCAACCATTCAAGCACTGGGAATGTTGGCTTGAATCCCTCTCCAGCCATGGACATATGTGCATTTTTCCTGTGCTTGTGTTGTCTTGTGTATGCAGAAGGCCTTGCAAATGGGCCACTTCTGCCATCTGCTAAGCCTGATACATAACATTTAAAATTGGAACTATTTTTCCTACAGATATTACATTATGGAGGTGGGTATGGCACCTTATACCCAAGACTGTCTTATACTCAGATAAATATGGTGAAGATAGAAACCACCACACCATGACCATATTCCTTTTGTATACAGTAAATGTACTGTCGTCACCACCTGGGCCTTGTCTGAATCCTTTCTATACACCAGTAAGTTGTAAAAACCTCTACACACACATGCTGCAACATGGGGATGCACACAATAATGTACAAACTGAAGTAGCAAGTGATGGCAGACCTCAGCAAATTTTTCAGTTCATGCAGTTCTTTCTCTGGGACATCATTCACTATAGCTTCCATCCAATGTGGCATTACATAATCCCATATATCAGAAGTAATAATTTCATAGGGCACCAAACTAAACAGCCGATTCAGGCCATCTTTTAGATGCGAAGTACGGGATACCAGCGTGTCCCTGGGGGAAGACAGAGAACGTGAAACAAAGAAACATTTTCAATTTTAAAATAAAACCATCCTGAGAGAATAATGTTACTTGGTTTAATTAATTAATTAATTATTTTTTTGCTTATTTACTTATTTATTTAATTTATTCATTAAATGTATCTCCTTACTTTACTTATTTAAGTTATTTATTTAATGTAATATATTGAATTAATTAAATTATTTACTTAATTTGTCTAATTCACTAATTAATTTACTTCTTTAATTAGTTTATTAATTTAATTAGTTAGTTCACAACAGGTTGTTCAGTTTACTTCACTTTACTTCTGTTTGGTTTCGTTCAGTTTAGTTTAAGTTAGTTCAGTTTCGTGGTGTTCACATTTGTTCAGGTTACATGAGGTTATGTTAGGTTAGGAATGTGTTTATTTTGTTTATATAATCAACTTCTTTATTTATTTAAATAATTAATTAATTTGGCTTCTATTTATTTACTCATTCAACTTGTTTATCTGTTAAATTTATTCATACATTTCATTTGTTTATTCCATTTGTTTATTCAGTGTGTTCACTTATGAAATTTACTTATTTTTACTTCATCTATTCAATTTAATTAATTAATCAATCACTAATACTATTTGTTTAATTAACTGATTAATTCAGTCATTTAATTAATCTATTTTGCTTATTTAATTTATTTATCCCCAGTGGCCATGTGGTCTAAGGTGGGGGTCTGCGGTCACTCGCTTACTAGGATTGTGGGTTAGAATCCCACCAGGGGCATGGATATCTCCCTCTTGTGAGTGTCATGTCATGTCATGTCATGCCCACTACAGGCTGTTGTGCCAGGGGAAAAAAAAATTATGGATCCATTTAATTTATCTACTTATTTAATTAACTGGTCTATTTATTCTAGTTACTTTTTCTAATTTACATTTAATTAACTTATTTTCATTAAGTTATTTAATCTAAGCATTTAATTAATAATTTTATTGTTAATTTATATCATGTATTTATTTAGTGTATTTATTTACTGAGTTAATTCATTAATCTCATTTATTTATTATTTATTTATTTATTTCACAACAGACCCACCACACCCCGAGCATCAAGACACAACCACTGCCTAAGATCCACATTTCCCCAAAATCACCTGGACCATACAAAAGTATTTTAACATAACACAAAAATTAGCTGCCAGATATAACCCACCACCCATTGCGAACAAATACAGTCAATTACAAAGCAGCAAAATAGCACATGGTAACGAACTGTATCACTAGATACGCAATGTGCATGCAATGTTAACACTGTGGTGCATCTGGATCTTTATTGAAGGAAAACGGCTCACCTGACACATGCCTTATGGACAGCAAAGATCCGGACATGCCACAATTATTGTTATACATACACTGCGTATCACGTCAGGCTCTTTCAGGTAGGCATGTACATAAACATCGTGTGTGTGTGTGTGTGTGTGTGTGTGTGTGTGTGTGTGTGTGAGAGAGAGAGAGAGAGAGAGAGAAAGAGGAATGTACAATGAGTTCCAGTATTTCAGTTTTTTTTTTTTTAAGTGGTGAAGGGCCCCGCAGCAGGCACTACGGACGCACCGCAGCCTTGAGGCTTATTGTGCAACCCTCTGATGAAGATGAAGATGATGATTATTTTTTGTATTTCAGTTTATTTTGTACCTTGTAAGCATGCTGCAGGAGCTTTTGCATCTCTGCTTCTAAACATAATATTTTTACAGTTAATTGCATATATTATTTCTATCACTGCATATGTCTGTAAGCCCAGCCTTACCAAATATTTACACACAGACTGACCTGCGCCAAAATTTTCTAATCTATCACTAATCCCTTCACAATCCCACAGGATTACTTAGTCTGCATTCAATCATAACTGGTCTTACTGAATGATGATACTGTTACACAAAATCAGCCAACCATATCTGGCCTTGAACCATATTTTGTGCCCATCTTCCTCTTCTGTCAACTCACCAGTGCCCACCAACTCGAGCATAGTCAGGGGGATGGGGTAAAAGGCAGGACACAAACACCTTGAAGTGGGAACTGCACACATCTGAGAGCCATCCACACACAAACTCCGTTTTCAAGCGCTCCAATGTACTCTCCTGATCTGTATTGAGAAAAAAAAAAACACATACATCATAACAAATGCAACTAAAATATGGTCCCTTACAAAGAAGCACTCAACTTGAGTGCCATCACGTAGAAAGCCCACGTAAGTCCCAGATTAAGGTATCTAACATCCTTTGAATAACATCATGTGGATTACACATGTGCAGATGTTTCCCCTGCAGACTAAAAACACTCTACTTTGTAAGACCTACGAGCAGGCATCAGGTAGCACAGATTTGGATATTAGGCCACCCTGGAACTTATGTACCCTGGGGAAGGATGAAAAAAATTTACATAAAAGCTCAATTTGGCCCTTAAAATAAACCAAACTGAAACACAATCACGACAACACTACAAAATTACTCAAAAACATATGTAAAATATAACAGAGAACCTTAAGTAACATGGTCCTCAGAGCGAACCAAATTAAACAACAGATACAATTCAATAAAATTTAGTGTAGGCCCACTGTACAAAGAATGAACAAAATCAGTACACTCTTATGTGGTCCTTAAGGTAAGCTGTCCCTGTGCAGGCCATGAAGGCACATGTGGAAGTGGAGGTATAGCTCCACTCCTTCTTAACCTCAGTATCCAGCTTCATGCCCTGGCTGCTTCACTGCCAGGAAAAGAGTCCCCCTTACCCACTGAATAGGAGGCTGGGTGGGCCCAGAGTGTCTCAACACTTTTGGAGGACATAAATCTCTTCCTTCTGCCAGGACTCAAATTACATGGTCCAAAAATTAATTAAAATCAATATGACAATACTCATTTAACAGACACCGTATATAAAATTTCATCACAACCTGGAAAATAACTCAAAAACCTGCACAGCTGTAAGTGAAACAAAAGTTCTGAGGTCCACGAAAGGCAAGATTTCAAGATCAAGCACCGTGATTCACCTTACAAACAACATGCAAGTTTAATTAGGATATTCACTAAGATGGTCCTCAAAATAAACTAAACAAACTCAAAATCAAACTGGCTCAACAACATTTAGGGTCTGCCATACAAACTTTCAAGAAAGTAGGCAATTAGCTGGATGATGTCACTAATGAGCAGGTGGACATACATAATGAAACTGACCAAGTGGTTTTAGAAGTTATTCTTAAACATGCCGGAAACAGAAAAGTGAGCAATACTGACTTCGAACCTGATGAACACTTGAGAGGGTACATTCATACTAGCGTCTAGTAAGAACCACATTTATGGGCTCCTAAAGTGGCTAAAGAGATGAGACACATTTTTTAACAATTCTGCATATGAAGATTCAAGTCTTTTGCCATGTGACACCGTGTCGTCAAGCAATCCAAGAAGACTGCTTGAACCTAACAATGAAAGCACTACAGTCCTTGAAGACACAAGGAACCACTCATCCAGTGTCACAGCACCATATCCTGGAAGACTTGAGTCTTCACCAACACTGCTGTGACGATCTCAAATTTCACAATTCTGTACATTTTTAACAAAAGTCTGAAGATAGTAAAAACCACATCTAACCATCAAATGTGTATGATGTAATGTCAAACCAGTGGAAAAGCATTGAAAGGAGGCGTCCTAGGATCTCTGCTGGTGTGTCTTCATGTGGTGTACACAATCCAACCAACAACCACACGCCGTAACGACCAAGTAACTGGCGTTCTTCTAGAGAAATGGGATCCTCAGTTGTATTTACATTCAAAAGTGATGCTCTTGAATAAATATCTGTTGAACTTGCATCTGAATTCAAGGGTTTTGCTTCTTTCAGGAGGCTGCAAACATACAAAAAATGCTGCTGGTGTTTACAATATCAACAGCGGTAACATAGTAAAATTTCAATACTGTGAAAAAAGACCAATAATAGATGCACCAACACCATTGCTGCCATTGCCGCCACCACCACCACCACCACCACCACCACCCAATACTGTTCCTGTCTTACAAAATTCCAACAGTGGCAGTAGGTCAAACAAATGACTTTATGAGCAAGCAATTCATCTTTTCAAACATTTTAATAATACATACCATTATTTATACAAATACAGCCAAGATACAAACTACAGATTCCTGTTCATATTCTGGAACATTTGCAGCCACATTTTATTTAAACCAAAATCAGGAATATCAAGTCTTTTGTTCATTAATAGAGCCACAGTAAATTTTCTCTCCAGGACACCTACTTTAATTGAATGAGGCTGTTCTCAGCACTGCTCATGGCATGTAATGGCCACAAACATGCTTACAACCATCTTTAATCTGGAAAACAATGTATTGCAATGTGTGGTACATGATGAAGACTAACAGAAACATACAGTCAAAATGGTCAGTGGAAGCATTCTGTTAATATATCCTAATATGAGCCAGTTCAGTCCAATTCACATCACATTCAAATGCTGTTCTGCAGGATGTAATGTTTTCCAGGTGTCATCTTTCATGTTCACAAACTTTTAGCACATGGTGGTGAGGTGCCAGACTCATGAGGGTACAGAGATAGCACATTTTGCACAATTCAAGATGCTATACCTTACAATCGCTTCCACCATGTACGTTTGCACCTCTGCATCCATATCCCAAAGCTGAGGTAAGCTACTGTGTACAATGTGGTCTCCACCCCGTCGATTATTATGTCTAATATTGTGGCACTGTAGACAGTAACGGATTGGATGATTTCCATTATAGCTTGCACATTCAGATGAGAAACATATTGATACTGCATACTTATCAGAGGCTCGACAGTTCTGAAAAATACAGACAGCATTTGTAAGAACCTGAAATGAATTTTTAAGATACATTCAGTTATTGCGGTCTTTAAGTTAAAACTCAACCATCACTGTCATTGTGAACATTCATCTCAGACCATAAACTGTGACTCCATATGAACTGGTAAGATGAAAAGCTAGTGCTTCAAGCACCATACCCCTGCATGTGTAACAAACATACACTCTTTCTTCTATGGAATTTCAAATTAAGGGAAACACTCTTAAAAAACATCCCTCCACGCCCTACATGTGAACCAGAATGATACACTGAAAAGAATGTTAAGAGGGTTGGGTCAATTTCACAAAAAATGGTCCAGTTTCTACCCTATTTTTTGAGGGAAGACTGTAAACCCTATCTTTGAAACGTTAATTTTCTCAAATTTATAGACACTCTTCCCCAACCACAGGCTCTACACTTTGGAGATGTGTCACATATGCAGACCATGATTCTCTGTATCTGCTCAGTCTTTTTCTTCAGTGAATTACCTTTAAACATATGTTTAATAACTTGTTCTAAATAAACATTCTCAAGAACCTATTTGAGGAAAAGCATGTACTATAGATAAGACTGCAATATGTGTGTGTGTGTGTGTGTGTGTGTGTGTGTGTGTGTGTGCACGCACGCGCGTGCATGCATGTGTATTCTTTTCTCCAGCACAATCAGAAAACTATATCAAATGTAATAACAGACTAACCTTATTTTCACAAGTCATGGATACCTGCTGCATAGGATGCAGGATATCAAAAAACATCTGATTGGGATGTTCGCGGTGAATTTCATTAGCACATTCAATGCACAGGTAGAGTGGAGGTGGGCTGTCACTTGCAAATGTGATGGAGATGCAATGATCGTAACATACTTTGGCTGCTTCTGCATTCCCAGAATTTGGGCACATATCACGCTGACAGACGAATGGAACCAAGTCTGAAACAGGAAAGCCACCAACATTTAGTTACATTTTTCTTCTTACAGGATCTGTTTAAGCCATACACTTCATGTAGTTAGCCACAGTCATTACAGAACTGACTACAATGTTTTACCTAGCAGATTTCATGCCTAACAATACTGGCACAGGTAATACCTGAATGTCATACAACTATCCATAGCAAAATCTGCATTACAAAGAGAAAACTGCATGTGTTATGTACCATGAATTAACTTTTCTGAGCAGCCACAATGCTGCATTTCACTAAGCATAAAAGAAAGACAAAAACCTGTAAATTTCGGTTTCCATTTCTGTTCAAAACATGACCTCAAATGTTACATTTATACCTTGTATCATAAGAAATATTTAAAGAGATATTTAACAAATTCCACAGTGGTTCAGCAGTTATAACACCAAAAATATTTCACATGATCATCACATCATTAATTTCCATTTTTGACAGATACAACAGTCAACCATATCTCACATTAGTTTAAAGATCTGTTACCTTAGAAATTTGCAGGATCCTAGATCCAATGGTCCGAATTACTGCCATGTTTATACCTTTACTGCCATGTTTATACCTCTAAAATAATCCATTTAAAAGTATGGCTTGAAGATATCTTCAATGGCATCACCCACCTAACAGTTTTCATGAACAAGTGATCAGTTTTAGGAAGATCCAAAGTCCTGTAATGCTGTTTCTCATTTTGGAACTGTACTTATTAACTTAAAAGATTTACACAATTAAACATGAAAAGTAAATTACATCTCAGTAGTCTCACATACTTTCCTCCCACCCTTGCCCATTTTTGCATCCAAGTAAAGGGGAAACTGTAACTTTATCCCTAGCAATACCTACTGGTAAACTTCTGAAGAACTACTCTGCGGTCAAACAGGTTAGGATTGAACGTTGGCCAGTAATAGAACAGAAGCTTAGCCGCAGAAGACCGTGCTCCAGAGGTACCATACGCAATAACACAAAGTAAATCCTTCACCACATTCTTCTTATTGGTCATCAGACATTCCAACAGTTGGCAGTGGTGTGCTGTTGAAATGTACAACCACAACAAATATTCAACATTCATAAATTATCATGATTTTACTGCATAAAGGTAATGGTGTCTAATCCTTAATCCTCTACAGTCCATATTCATACTAAACACGCTGACATTCCAGATAATGTTAAAAACTGGGGAATGACATAATGGTTCAACTACCATATATATAATTCGTGATTACAAAACTGAGAATAGAAGAGTATAATTTATATCCTTTATGGCATACCAAACACTTACAGAATATGTTACACAACAGCCCAAAAATTAGTGATACACGCATGTTGGCCAGCGACAATACTGGCCTGATATAATGAGAACATTACAAAGCAATGTGGGCTTAATGCAGAAAACAGTGCAGACAGGAATAATTTTTCCTCATATTTCGGCAAATTTACATGTATGTTACTAAAAGAAAATATAAAGACAAAATTTGCAGATTTAATGACATTTATATTTTATGTCACATATACATTTTTTGCATAATAATGTATTTTCTGAAAATTAAATTGAATTCCTACCATATGTGTATACTGGACCAACACAATGAAATATGGCTAGCAACTCTTGATGTGGAAACAACAGAGAATGTCATTAAAAAACTGTTAAGTAGATTTCTAGATGAAATATGCATGTAGTCAGATGAGCAGACACAATCATGCCATAATGCATTAATTGCATTACTTTAAATGCACTTCATGCAGAGAATGTACAAAAACTAGACCTTAAACCTCAGCAATTTTCTTAAATAACCACTGTACATTGCTTTGATTTTGGACAAGAGTCCAGTACCCTCTACATATGTAAATCAAAATCTTGATGTAGAAAATTGATGACACAGCTATGCATGGGGATAAAAAGGGTTAACATGAAAATTCACCTGGATCTTCAGAGTACTGAAATACTGTCATGATAATCGCTGCAACTGACTGACTGGCATAATTCTCTTGCTCATCATCACCATCAACACCACGCCTTGCTGTCAACAATACACAGTTAAACTCACAATGATTCAACTGAAGCAATACAACAGAACTGCAATGTACATAAACATCCTTTCACTACACATTAAACAGCTGCAACACCTTTTACAATGACAAAGACAAACTGGCATAACAAAATGTATTTGTTCCACTTCATTAAAAAATTCAGTGTAAGCAAAATGCAGTAAGATTTAAGCTTCTCACAGTGGTGACAACGAGACTACCGTCTTCTGGGATGTGACACCATATAGTTCAGCAGACAGGTATCAAAGCTGTAACAGAAGGTGCTACCTCTGTCTTCACAGTTAACTCTTCTAACCTGAAGATAGAGGCAGCACATTCGTCTGAAATGCTTGTAACAATCTACCAACCTAAACTGCATCACATTCAGAACCAAGTAACTCTTCATACTGCAAAAAATTAAATTGTTTGGCCTTTCATCTACAGAGATTTCACTGAAAGCAAAGTTCATTATATGGACTAGTATGCAGTCTAAAACAGTTATATCCTCATTTATGGGAATTCTGTAACAATTTTAAATTCAAGCCTAATTTGTACACAGAAATTCCCTTAACAAGCTTCTTTAAGGATTCAGCAACAATTTTATTCATAAAACTGTTGTCTTACTTCACCTGCTTCAAGATTTCCAATTATCAGTTTTTTCTGTATCTAAAGACTTACTGAACAAATGAAAGGGTAGAGTTACAAAATGCAGCCTACTTCATACTTAACAAAACATGTAAAGCTGTACACTAACAGTGCTTTCCACACTACAGCTGGACATGGTTCTAGTGTAACAACTTACTTATAGTGAATGGCAGGATATAAAAGCAGAGTGAGTTTACAATTTCTTGATGCAATGTACTGGGTAGAACTGCTATCAAGGAAGCAGTCATATATGGAAGAGTACCAATCATGTCATGATCCAAAAAAGGAAGGAGGCAGCCCAAACACTGTAGCATAGCCTGGCCAAACACTGTAAAATAAGACACCGTTAATAGTAGTCTTACAACACTAATGATCAAGATATGACAACATTCGTAATTCAACTCAGTTCTTCACTCACTTATGTGCTGACTCAACAGCCTAACGACCAATTACAAAATAGGCATGAGTACACAAAATTAAAAAGTGGTGGTGGTGTCTTAAACACATGCAGGGAAATGCACACTTGCACACACACACACCCACATGCAAGTGATTGTGCATACATAAAATTATTTTGATTTGAAAACCTCAAGAGTGGCACTGGCAGCTCTTGGTATAGACAGGAAAATAATATTAAAATGAATCTCAGAGGAAAAGGATGGGCAGAGATGGACTGGATTCAGCTACCTCAGAACACTGTCCAATATTAGGGTACTGTGAACTATGAAATGAACTGTTGGTTTCAATAAAAGTATGAAATTTCTTGAGCTAAATAATTATTAGCTTTCTGAGGAAGATCCTTCACCACGGAGACAGTACATTAGAAATTAATGTGTCAAGCAGGTCGTAACAACATTTATTATGAACCAAAATGTACAAAAGCTTTGAACAGGAATGAAAAATATTTGAAATAGCAAATTTACCTGAATATGCCCAAATCCTCCACCCCCAATTTCATTATCAGAAAAATGTGGGTGTCACCTTATAATCATGCACAAAGTTAAACATGTTACATATAGGCATTTTACTGGGAAACGGTGATCATAAATAGGGAATCTATATCAAGGTAAACCTGGTATTACAATTCTACTAGCCAAAATTCCAAATTTATTGTGTCAAATGAGTGCTGTATAATTTCTGACAGGCACTAAATATAGCTTCCTTAAGAACTTTCCACTGTAACACAAATCTATCAGTAACAAATATCCATCCATCCATCCATCAATCTGTAAGCATCTAATTGGTCTATGAGTGAAGATATTGCTGTCTATGAAAGAAATGAAACCTACCTGAATATTCTGCAAATACTACTGCTTACACTAATCAGTTCAGCACACACAAAATGACCTGTACTGTATACTCGTATGTAGCTTATCATGTGGGTATTATTCATGTCTCCCTAAACCAGCATTTTCATCATAACAAGAGTTGTTTCCTTCCCTTCAGACACTTACATAATAAATGTGTTACTTACGAGGATTTCTAAAAATGTACGTAACATTATGTTGAAATACCTCTCATAACATGAACAATTTCTGAACACCTAGGTAAAAACACAAATTTTTGTGTCTCACTGAGTTTCAAACATCTCCTATAAAAATATTTTTATAAAGCACACTGCACAATTATAGACAAGTGGGTTATGTAAGTGGCCAGCATGTTTAAGTTGTACTTCTGAAGCCCTATATTCCAAACATGATCATATATGCCCCTTCACTTTTTATAACATAAGCATGATATTCTGACACCTTGGATTTGAATTTTAGTTTCTAAAATGTCACTCACTTACAGAATATACACCACAAACCTCTGCCATTGTGTAATAAAAATAAAAAAAACTTCAATAATGCATTGAAATAGATTGAACACAGTGAACTCTCATTTTTGACTTCAAACAATCAACTGGATGTAACTGGCAAGGCAGCCTAGTCTGTTTTCAAAATTGGAAGCAGAACTGTTACATCAAAGATATAGATTGAAGAGAATGAACAGATTCCCCAGAAAAGAATAAATGAGATATAAATGAAAGGTTGACAAATCTTCTAACCTGACATACAGCACTACCACACGCTACTGTTACTATACAAACCATACAATCCATACTGAATGAGTGGTACAACATCTGTTAGTTGTACGATAGCATTGTAAAGTCCCTTATAATCCAAATTTGGGTACAATCCAAGACGTACAGAATCCTTCTCTTGTGACTTCAACATTTCCATGGGAGAGCTTGGAACATCCTTTAATACAGCTGCCAAGCAAAATTACAACAAAAATCATATCATGAACTGAACTTTACACTTTTCCACAAGACAGAAGTAATACTTTTGATTTGTACCACTGATCTAATTTATTTAAAATATCAAAATCAATTTCAAATTAAAATAAGTGATACTCATGAACATGAAATCAAAATCAAAAACTTCAACTTACTTCATCTACATCAACTTACTTTACCAGCAACATAAAGCAGATATCCATTCACAATCAATTGTAGTAGTAACAACAAACCCCAAAACAGACCTGTTAATCATCATACCATTTCACTTCAAGAAGGCATAATTTTTTCTAAGGGCAGATAATAGTATAATGTAGGTAGACTTACTCAACAGTGTCTGGGAAAAATACTTCAGTGTATTGGCTACATCGACTCCAGATGGAACTGGCATGATATTATGTAATAACCGTAGTTGGTAATCATGCAGATTACGTATTCTTGCAGTAACTGAAATGTTAAACAAATTATCATTACACTAATTTAATAACTCTACAATACCCTTGCCCATAAGCATGAAGTTTGACACTGCAGCAAAAGACTTCTTGTGGTCACTGTGTCACCTTTAATAATGTTCAGGCCAGTTAGACATATTATGGAAGTTGAAATCTGACACAAATACAGCGTACATAGGAATAGCTAATATTCCAGTGTTAAGTCCCAAATTATCACCCTTCAAATACAGTAAAATTCCTTTAATCCATCATCTGATAATCCAGCAGTTGAGATAATTCAGAATATTCAACAATCTAGCACCTGTCCAGTCCCACTGGTGCTGGATTAACAGAAGTTTACCGTACTAAGAGTCAAGAGAGCTGTTCCCAGTGGCCACGCAGTCTACAGCATGGGCCTTCAGCAAAGTGCTTGCTGGAACATTGGGTTCGAATCTCACCGGGGGCATGGATGTTTGTCTCTTTGAGTGTTTGTGTGTTGTCAAGTACAGGTCTCTGTGACAAACTGATCACTCATCAGATGAGTCCTACCAAGTGTGGTGTGTCTGTGTGTGATCTAGAAACCTCCAAAAGGAGGTAGCCTAGGCCCAATTTGGGCTGTTGTGCCAAAGGAGAAAAGGAGAGTCAAGAGAGGACACTCTTTCATTATTAAATACTTGGATTCAACAACCCAACTACAAATTACAATGTCACACTCATACAAAGAAAACTAATGTCTGTTTTTAAAAGAAGATATTTTGCTGCCTTACAAAATTCTAAAAATGTTTCTCAGTCTTCCACAACATATACCTGCATCAAAATTTATGACCAGTATTGTAATGCTATAAGTTATGTCTAACTAACTGGCAACATTAGCTGAAGAATCAAGGCTGCCAACATCATAGTCTGCCACTAGATATGATAGTGAGCCAGTTTCATCTACCTGTGACCTTACCCTACTTCCAGAAGATTCATCTTAATATTATCACCACTCTCTGTGGTCCTCTAACAAGAACTTTTCACAAAGCATTCCCACCAAAATCCTATACTTATTTTGCACCCTCTGCATAAGACAATATGCCTGACCCACTGCACTCTCCAAGACTTCATTTACCCTATTAATATTAGGTTACTTGTAGTTACTTCACCCTTCAATTCAATGAAAATGTAATTTGCCTGTTTTAAATTACCAACAGCAACATTTATTAAAAGATACAAAAAAAAGCTACGATATTTTAAGACACTGCCACTACATACAATATTTTACCTCACTTTGCTCCAGTACATGGAAATCACACATGGGTGACACTTCTACAAATCTGATAACATTTTACATAAAAATGGGCAAAAATGTGTATGTTCTTTTGGAAAGAAGACATCATGCTAGTATACAATTTTGAAAGCTGACGGTGTACCTGACATAACTGAGCAGTACAGACAAATTGCACGTGCATTCATCGAAGTGTGACATTTATACGAAGAAATCACAAAACAATTCAACAGAACATTATTCCACCTCAAACACTTTACAACAATCAGATAATTAAATGTTATAACTTTTGTCAAAATCCTGTGAACAAAAAACCAGATTTTCAAACCATCATTTGTCTGTGGGCACACATTAAATTTGTAAGATACTAGCTTGACCAACATCTTGTGGCAGTGAATCATAGACAGTAAGAACTGCTGAAACAACACTTAGAGCAGAAAAACATTTTATAAAGAGAACATGCCCTCTAGGGCTGTTACAGAATTGAGGAAATTTGGAGAACACAAACTCAAGATATAACATAATTTACACAACACAGAAGAAACTCAAAAGAACATGACAGGATTCCAGGGTGGATCTCAAAGTATACACTCAAAAGTAAAACAAGTTTGGAAAGACCTCTGCAACAATGGAAGAATGTCTTGTAAGAAGCCTCTAGAAGATTTCTACCAAAGGACATAGTGGAGACTATTAACAGAAAACTCCACAAGCACTTCAGTTACGACACACACACATCAAGCCGCTTGGATCCTCAAGAACAAGATTAATTCAAGAAGCTAACCCGTTTCCCAATTTTGCAAATTTATTGTACATGTCATATGTAAGGGAAAATATTTGTACGCCAATGTTTATATTTCCCCCCACCAATTACATTCTGGACAAGTTCGAGTTCCTTCTTCCAGGTTCACACTCCAAAAATACTAATAAAAATGGTTTTCGACGTTTCGGAGACTACATATTGCCTCCATCGAGACACTCCGCTTTCTACCAACAGAATGCGCTAGAACACAGAAAATACCATACACCTGTATATGGATCGATGTAAAACCTGAAATTTTGCCTACACACATCAGTCTGTTAAGATAAAGTGTATGTCACAAGTTATCACTTAATCATGTTTCCCTTTCATCAACTTACAGGTCGCTGCTCTTGTCGCCATGGTGGTTATAATTCAAAATCAACCATAATAGAATATTTACTCAACTACAGTTTAAATTCTTATGAACAATAGTTTATTCTGAACACAACATATTTGTTCTGAACACCCATCTATCGACACACCAACACCTTCAAATACGTTGTTCGCGGCCACACGACTAAATGTAAACGAATCTTGATGATCACTTCCTACGCACATCGCCTATGCTAGTTTCCTGCGTACATGAACGACAGTCTTCCCTCCTGCGTTCATCAATCGCACTGGTTCGCTCGCCGAGGACAGAGTTGAGTCCCAGCAGGACTGCGCATACGCGGTACTCCAGCCCATACGTCAGGTCCAGCCTTCATAGCGCATCATTCATCCTGCGTTCAGAGCCGTATTTCGCGATCGGTTCAATGTGTATTGCTTTTTTATCCGCTGTTTTAACTCAAGCTCACACAGCGTCTTACTGAACACTTAGTGTAGTAAAGTCTGAGGTGAGGCAAGGAAATTTAACGTAAAGGTACAAAGTAACCCTGTGCAAGCCGCGAAGAGATGTAAGAGAGGCGGAGGAAAGCTCCCATCATTCTTAACCTTGGCACTAGATTGATGTGACTAGCCTCACGCCCCGGCCGCTATATCTCCGAGTAAAGAGCCCCCTCCCTTGTAGTCACTGAATAGGAGGCTGGGCGGATCCCACGGCCGGTCTGGACGGAAAATATCCCCCACTTGAATTCGATCCCCAGGACCATAGCTTTCATATTGTTAACAAATCATTGGCTCCACGGATTACCTACGTATTGATCTCGAAGTCACTGCTGTAGTTGTTCTGCAATCTATCCACAGAGATAGAAACTACAACAGTAGCGGCTATCAGCGATAACAGCCACGAACGACACCTAGTCGGTGCATGAGAAACTACTACTGACCGCAAAGTTGGCCCCCCCCCCCACATGGGGGCTGGAGCACCGATTCACTTTGGGAAACATGGTAGTGCAATGGATCTTTCTATTCTTAACCTTTTAAAGCCTAGCGGTAACTTTACATACGACCAGGTTTAACATTAAAGAATTCTACGTGGTGCCCACATTGCGTTTATGTCTTGTACAGATCTCAGAACAAACAGCAACTTTTTGCCTTATAACACATCAACCCTTTAAAGATGAAGCGTATCTGTTTTATATTAGGACTCAGTGCGTACCGCGCTGTAAACACTCTCCACTTCGGTTATAAAAACCAATCTCTTAATGTTTTATATGGCAAAAGTTGCTGTTTGTTCTGAGACCCCTACAAAACACATAAACACAATGTGGGCACCACATAGAATTTGTTAATGTTAAACCTGGTCATATGTAAAGTTACCTCTAGGCTTTAAAAGGTTAAGAGATTGGTTTTTATAACTGAGACAGAGACCGTTTACAGCGCAGTACCCACAGAGTCCTTATATAAAACACATATGCTTCATCTTTAAAGGGTTAATGTAAAAACGGATACATTTAAGCAATAATTTGTCCCTCATACCCCTCAAAACATCAAAGTTCCTCAGCAACATCAGATTTCCCTTACAAGGAAGTACAAATACTTCAGCCAACCAATCCAAAGCAAGATTACAAAAACATACTTGACCATTTTAAACTGTTATATAGGTACACAAATTTATATCAATCGATGTTTTGGAAAATCATGGTTGGGAACTTGATAAAAAAATTTTTGCATCGCAGATATTTGTGTTCAACCCCATAACATTTGCTCATCTATACATTTTACATGAAGTCACCTCAGTATACATGATCCTTTCATGAAAACTGCAGGAGCTGATTTATGACTTACAATGACATAACATAGTTACTGTTTAGTGTAAAATAAAAAAATATCAGTATGATAATGTTGGATTAAACCTTGTAACAAATTTTAATCCAACATTTTATCACTGTGATATTTTTTTCTTTTTCTACAAGCAACAACTATGTTATATCCTTTTAACCTATATTCTTACACAAGCTATGGCTTCATTAGGTGTTAAAATATAAATTGTAGGTGTCACTCCCTGATGATGGCAGTCAACTGCCACAACATTTAGGAGGGAATACCATATGTATACATGCTTTGTATGTCCAAGTAGTTGGTCTTTTAATAAAATCAAGATCAGATTTCATATTTGACCATTTGATGTCATATTACCAATAATGTTGTAACAGCAGATTGTTGTGCTTGAAATTGTATTTTCACATTCTTCCATGCTTTCATATATTCAACTGCATCTTTGGCACTGTACTCCTTTCAAAAAATTACAGGATAACATGAACATGTTTTTCAACTCCTTGCCACAGTGAGGCTCAATATGGACAGCAGAATGTGAAATTACTTTCCAGAATTCATATCTGAAATAGAGGACTCAAAGAGGCATTCCATACCACCATTGTGACTCCTCCAAGAGGCAGCAATAAAGGCTCTTCTCACTACTGGAAGCTATGAAGCAGGTAATTTTGTGGTTCAGATAGTCAACAGAAGTGTGCTTTGGAATAGATATTCGAAGTTCAACTACCTAGTCACTTTTCCCTCTACACTAGTGTCAAGCTATATAGTGATTGTGGCTTGCACAGAACTCACAACTATTCTAGCCATCCCAGTACTCTGGCAATTGCGATGTGAAGTTTTGAAAACAGAGAACAGTTGCAAATTCTACATATAGTAGGTGGCTTCCAAGTTTGGTAAAAACAAAGTCTGTCAAAATCACAAAGAGAAGCAGAAAATTTGGCACAAAATGCACAGACAGGGCACAGTACAAAACACACCCTAAGAAAAGAATCTCAGCTAAGATTCACTTTACAACAACCTGTTTCTTTATAGTATTACTCACCAGGATCTCACAAGATGCAAGTACCTCTACATCCCACCAATACAACAGATAGAAAACACTTCTCAATAAAACTACATACTGTTCCTGAAACAGAAAAATAAAAGATAGGACATACCACATTCTGGGATAGCTGCACCTTGCCTATCAGAGCCTGAAGTGATCCTGATGAAACTGCATGTCGAAAGTCCTTGCATAAATTTGTGCGACCCTTCCTAGTTCCATGAAGATTGGCTCAACAGAGATGGTGCATAAAAGGCTAAACATGGGTTCATCAACTTTTCCTTGAAACATAATTTACTCCAATTTATATCTACAAACTTCCATATTACATGTTCAGGTTTTGTTAGCACTGCAGGGAATGTGAACACAAAGTCTGAAAAGCTATATACTTTTATTTGTATTCTTTACAGTCGATAAACCATTTATACAAAATAGGTATGAGGTATAAAAATGCATTTCCATAAATATGTTGTGCCTACAGTCTACACGTCTAATATGGACAGTATTGCCTTTCCTATATGCTATTTCTATGTAACACTGGGGAATTAAAATAATTACAAGTTACTGGCAAAAAGGCTATGTAAATAGCCAAACCATGCAACACACCATCACAAAATTTCTCAGGTTAGGATTTTTTATTTTCTTGTAACTTCATCACCTGCCTGCACTTGCATATTTCATAAAAATAACTGACAACAGTTATACAGTCTCCCAGAATCACATGTCTTTCAGTACAGTCTGATGATCTCACTGTAAAAATTTCTGTTTGTTCTTCCAAGTTACAGGTTTTAATTAAAGACACACCAAAGCACATGAATTATGTACGCTGCAGACGTCAAGTTAACCAAAGATCAGAGTTATCTATCTTTTGTGGAATATTTAAATCATACTGCTTGATCTTCTACCTGATTACTTCCGACATAGGACAAACTGCTGGCAAAAAACAATTTTGAATAATAAAATGAGTATCTGAGATGTGCACTCTTCTGCATTATAACCCAGAAGAGTGCAGATCTCATCAGCATTGCGGCAGAAGCCTGAAATCACGAACATGAGTATCTGCCTTCTACCTTTGCATGTACGAAGTAAAATTCAGCTTGGGATTTAAATGAAAGATCATAATCTTTGGATCCCTAGTACAAAAGTGGGGCTCATATGAGAAAGGTTTCACAATTTATTCTGCACATTATTTAACATGCAGAGTAAATCAGTACAGTTTATGAAATATCAACATAACTTACGTGATGATGGCAGGTAATAGAATGTTCAAAATGATCCTTTACAGTAAGGCATCTGCACAAACTAGCAGTTAGAAAATGAACATGAAGATCAAAATCACAATATGATTTGCCTGCCTTCAAAACATGTTTAGGTGATCCGTTAATCATGCTATGACTTGTTTCTTCAGTTGTACACTTGTACATTTCACAAACTGTTTCATTCTAGTTCTCAGGTGTGGCTGCTTCAGGTACAGTCTGCACTATCATCTTTCTGTGTGCATCATACACATAGTTGTTTGATTTGAAGATCTTGCTCTCATAAAGTGGCTTCACATCATGAATATCAATTAGCCTTGCCTAGAAACAGAATGTCTCATAGTAAAGAACAATATATATGTTACAAGGCCCTTTGCTACAACATTAATGTTAATAATAATTAATACCATTCATTGCCATGTGAGCATAAAAGTGTGATGGGAATGAAACACTTCTCACATTTAGTATTTAAACCTTCAAATACTGTTCTCTTGTTTATCTCTTGCTTTATGTCCAAGAAAAAATATTAATCCAAAATTCATTTTGAATTTTACTGTCAGATCACGAACAATACTCACTCGATCAATGAGATCCTTCTCGCTGACTTCAACAACTGCAGCATCTGGTCCTTGCACACAACGAATGTATGTCAGCTGATCCAGTGCCATCTGCCGTAAGATGTAGAACAGCAATTCACTGTTGTCCTTCTTAAAGGACAGATATTTCTGGAAGGTCTGCAATAATTCAATTTCAACATTTGAATACTTCTGCTTGTGTTTAACATTTACACTCAAAGAAAGAAACATACCATACTTATCTAAACAGAAGAAAACCTTTTTCTTAACTTACGTTATTAGAAACATGCATCCTGTTACCAAAGTTAAAACAGTGAACTGCTTCTCTCCAAGACAGTTTGTATTAAAAACTGCACAAACCCCTGCATATGTTTTGACATCATTATCAACTGTGTTACTCAGACGTTTGTACACATAGCCTACAAGATCGATCTCTACACATGCCAGTAATTCGCCAGATGAAGAATGTCTAATCAAAGCTACATGCTGGAACCAAATGTGTGTGAAGTTTTGACAAATTCTATACAACAAATAATATGGCATCTTCACATTTTAATATCTTGTTCATTTTAATATTTTATTGTGTGAACAGTGCTGAGATCTTATGTCAAAACTTTCAGTGTGTGATATTTTAACATACGGATGAATGAATGGACCTGTGTACTGTT
Organism: Coptotermes formosanus; assembly: GCA_013340265.1. Taxonomy (NCBI): domain Eukaryota; kingdom Metazoa; phylum Arthropoda; class Insecta; order Blattodea; family Rhinotermitidae; genus Coptotermes; species Coptotermes formosanus. The sequence continues at coordinate 241,640 of BLKM01012573.1, read as the reverse complement.
TGATAACCCCCTGATCATGACAGTATTTTTGTCAAAGCATATGTAGGGGTTTGAGCAGTTTTTAATACTAACTGTCCCATTATTGTGCATTAATTGGTGTTAACTGGCTTATTGATTCTGTAGTCCATCTCTTGCGATGCTCATTTCAAGCATGTCTGCTGGTACAGAAGCAACTGCCTCCAGAATGTGCCATTTCAATTCGTTGATGTATCTTCGCAAAGGTGGCACACACCCTTGACTGGGGGCTCTTGGGGTTCACTTCATCAAAAAAGAGCCCAATTGTCCTGCTCAACCAATCCAATGGTTTGGCAAATGCTCATTTAAGTGTGCACGTACAGATCTATGAAAACTCAGAGGTGCCCCATCTTCTTAGAAGAAACTTTCAGTTCCTCTATCAAACAAAGCATACATCACTGTACTTTCTAAGAGTCATTCCAAAATACATGTTTCTGAAGGTGTTTACTTCTTTTGCGAGGACCCTGAATACTTCACTATTTTCTTGAAAACCTGCCTTGAATACATTCAACATTCCACCATGCTTCTACATTAAACTTCTCAGTTCTTACTTCATTCACACATGATTAATGGGTCCACAGAGCCATAACGGGTAATTTGTGGGCAAAATGACAGCTTAGCAATTTTAGTTTTAATGATATTTTCACACTACAAGAAAGAGCTCAAACTTACACTTTTCATTGACTTCATGACACTGTACTTTTGTGTCTCTACAAAACTTTCCAACATCATGCGAATAGCCATATTCACGTCATCTTCTTGAACATACTCCCGCAAGTGCATGCGTGCATTAGCCTCAGCCATTCGAATCATACTCTCAATATGTCGCACTGTAATGGGAAGGCTGCCAGTTGCCTGAGAACAAATATCAACAAGTATCCTGTCAGCTTGCATTCTTAACAGAAAAGCTGTAACCTGATTTATGTCAGCATATTTTTGAGGGAAACACAACCTGTGAAAACAAACTCAAGAATGTCAATGTACTTATTTGTGCAGGACAGAAAGACAAAACGTTACACTGTCAAGTAATTCATTCACTTTCACTTCTTACTACCATCTACGACTTACTTCCAGTGACATTTTCTGAAATAAAGTGAAACATGCAAGTAATTCACTGTTCCTATCCTATTGGAGGGAAACCAATCCTTATGCTCAATTCTGCCACTACAAATTTACACAGCTGCAGTAAAACACCATGACTGAGATGAGTTAAGAAACAAATTTATACAAGACAGTCACCTAGTGTAGCTGGATATCTAACTTCCAACTTTTCTTTTTTATTCCTATCTACTATGTGGCAGCTGGTGAATTGTGGCTCAATTCCCAGCAAGGGCAAGAGATTTTACCTTCCCTAGAACACCCAGACTGGTTCTGGGGCCCACCCAGCCTCCTATTTCATGAGTGGTGGAAGATCTTTCCCTGAGGGTAATGTGGGTGAGGCATGAAGCTGACCACTCACCTCCATCTCTTGCCAAGGCTGAAAATGTGTGAAGCTACAGAACTCCCACTAATGCCTTTATGGGACATATAAGGAGAATTTTACCATTTCCTCCAGTGTACTTGTAAATTAAAACCACTTTCAAAATCACAGTGCAATGTTACTACTTTTCTTGTTATCTGTTTAACAGCCCACAAATTTTTGACTGAAAGTTTTTTAAAAGCCAGTAAGTCCTAAATATTCCAGTAATTCCTACCCTCCACAAAACAAAATCCATAGGCTTGAAATTCTGAAAGAGAACGTAAAGGTTTTTCAACAGTTATTTGAAACAAACTTTATGAATACCAGTTTCCACATTTTCAGAATGCTGCCTACTAAGTGGATTAGCAACGTAGCATCTGCAGAAGACATCATCATAAGGCATGGACACCTATCAAAATTACAAGTGATTCCTCTCCCAGCTGGCTATACCTCTTTGCCACCATACCATTAGCAATGTACCACCTGCATAAGAAACACATTGAGACACAGATGCCTATCAAACTTACAAGCGATTCTTGTCGCAGCTGACTGTACATCTTTGCCACCTTATCCTGATCCATGCGTTGCAGTTTGGGATGCACATTCTCACGAGCATAAACAATGTACTTCTTAAGTAACTCCTGGGGGATAGGCTGTACATCACCAAGTGCTGGATCAGAGGGCATCTCATCTTGTTGGCTACCCCTGTTAGGGTGATGTTTCATGTGTGATGCCACCACAAACTGTGCTAAGTGTTTATCTTGCATTGGATCCACTTCATCTCGTACAACACACAACACATCAAACCTTGACAGAATTGGTTCTGACAAGTTTACCTGAATACATAAAAGTGGTACATCAATGTGATAATGCATTTACGTACACAAATTTCAGGATAAACTGAGAAGTCTCTTTATGCGAAATTAATCTAGTGCCATTAATGGTTTTATAAAAAAAGGTCTGAAATTCAGAATGTTTCAGTTCATAAAAATTTTATCCACTCCATATTCTTGTGCAAAACTTGCAGGTTGCTATGTTTAACGACTAGGTTTCGGTGTTTCCTGCCTCACAATTCCATTAATGCTTTGAACTCTACACAGGTACTTCCCAATTTCATGATACATAATACTTTGGGATATGTCACTTCAGCACAGAACTAAACAGGCCTACTCACATTTTCTGAGAAGGTCATGCTAGCATCATAACGACCACCAATGGGGTTAGAAGCAGCAATGACTGAACATCGAGCCTGCAGGGATGTCACAATCCCAGCTTTTGAGATTGATATGGACTGCTGTTCCATGGCTTCATGGATTGATGTCCGGTCCCGATCGTTCATCTGAAAAATAAAACCACTGTCTCTGTTCCTTGCCACACACGTGCTACAGAATACTTCAAGTAACTCACATCTTCTTCAACTGGACAGATACTTCAACACAGCAGCCCTTTCAAAAAAAGAATCATCACAGCTACTGCATGTGTAGACACACATACATGATCCACTCAATACTGTATGTGACAGAAAGATGGAGCTAAACAGTGCACGAAAATTGTCATCTGGTACAAGAATATAATTTGTAAGTAGCAGCACATTTTAGTATACAAACATTTACAGTTGTTACAGAATGGTCAATGGACTGCCCAGTGGTTAAAATAGGGTGCCAGTATTCTGTCCCAGCATCAACACCCTTCAGTCAGTCATAGCACTACAGAGATTGTCTTATCACCGGGCATAATGACTGCAAACAAAATAAAATAAACAAGCTAAATAAAGAGTGTACACAAACTTCCAGGTGTCAGGATAGCATAATTAATATGGTGACTAGGCTATGGGCTGGATGATGAACAAATCATGGTTTAATTCCTGGCAGGGGCAAGAGATTTTTCTTTTCATCAAATTGTCCAGATGACCCCTGGGGCCCAGCCAGTCTCCTACTATACAGGTACAAGGACTCCCTGACTGAGACGAAGGCAGAGTGTGAAGCTGATTATTCACCTCTTCACACTGCCAACATAAAGAATGAACAACCTCCAATATCCTAATGCACCTTCACGGCACACACTTTTTTATGTTATTAAGGGTTATATGTTCCACATGCCTTCTATCTTCACCCCTGTGGGGATGACCAATATGCCAATTAACCCTTTAAAATAAATACTTACTGTATCTATCACTTGCTTGAACATTCAAATACTCTACATTTTTCCCACAGGGTGTATTATGTTTCATGTGACTCTCAAAACAAAGAACAATGGTTTTACCTAAACAGCATTATACAAAAGGTCCTTGTAATGGAAACACACGGTTTTCTATATGATAGGAACAGAATTTTTAAATATTTACATAAATTTCAGATTTCAAAGTGTTATGAGGAAAGCGTGTGTACCTTGTCAAATTCATCAATGAGGCAAACACCCTGGTCAGCCAGGACCAATGCTCCAGCCTCCAAAGTCCACTCCCTTGTAGCAGGGCTGCGTTTCACATAGGCTGTCAGACCAACAGCTGATGCTCCCTGACCAGTAGTAAACACTGCTCGGGGTGCTATTTTCTCAACATACTTGAGAAACTGAGACTTAGCTGTGCCAGGGTCACCACAGATGAGTACATTGATATCTCCACGTACCTTGTGTTTCTGGCCTGGACAGCAAAACACACATACACACACACACACACATAGTCACACAACCAGACTTAAGATATATGTTTCCCAGAAAGGCACACAAATGAGTAAAAACAACTCAACATATGAACAACATTGAGCTTTGTGCTATTTATGATATACAATTTTAAGTAATAAAATCTGCAACAAATTTAAGTTTTGACACGATAATCACAGAGTACTTAGATCTTGTCTTTATGCAATCCTCCTGCTTTTCAATGCTGACTGAATGACAGTAACTGATAAACAACTCATACAGATCTCAATTACTAACCAATACAAAGGTGCATATAATTACGTAGTTTCCTCTAAACGTTACTGTGCTCTGGTGATGGCTTAATGTCACGGTGAAACATGTTGCCATATTTGTTACAAAAAATTAACTTGTTTAAGAAAATTAGTGGCACTGACTATCTTTCTTAACAAATAACACAAGTGTTACAACAGTGGTCAAAGCCTTACCTGGATTCTTAGACTCTCCACCAAAAAGAGCCAGTGCAATGCCTCTCTTGATATATTCATGGCCATATATGGAAGGACCAATACTGGCAACAATTCTGTCTCCAATTCTGTGATCTTTTGAGAGGCGGGTAATGGCTGCAACATCTTCATCCGTCAACGACTGTACTATCTGCTTGCAGTCCTTTACTATCAGGTGATTGGCCATTATAACAGTTGAGAAAACAGGAAAACCCTGTTCTGTGTTCAGGGAGCCATCATAGTTGTTAGTATATATTCCAGTCACATCAATCTCATCACCAGGTTTGCATCGGTCACACAAATCTGCTAACATGATACAATCCTTGGAACGAGGAATTCGTCCTGCTGGGATACGACCTGGAGACTCCTGCAGGGTAATTTTCTGATAATTGCGGTAGATTGTTTGCTCCATGTTGATCTAGGCAGAAAAGACAGGTGCAACCAGAGACGCATTTCTAACCTTACAACGTAGTTTTAAATGCAATTGTGAATCAAGAGGCAAAATTTAGAGCAGTGCATGCCTGGAGTTAAAGCTTCACTAGGACTGTAATGTAACAGTCACAGTCACAGTAAGTCACAGTCTGCTGCACAATCTAATGAAATGTCCGTTCATGATCAAAAAATGACTTCCGTGAAACTTATTCATTGGTTAAATGACCATAAAATTGTTGGTTTTAGTTCAACCATGTCACTTTGATTTATTATACGTACATACAACTGAATAAATTTGTAAGGAAACATGCCTGTGTTTCAGCCACTGGAAATTTTCCTTTCCCAACTGATTCAGCTACAGCAGAATAAGCTGATGACAGGACAATGTCTCTACAGACACATTCTTTACAATGCAACATTACGATGTAACTGCAGTTATATACACCAAGGTTCAGTGAGGTGATTATTAAGTAGGTACATCCCTCTCTCACCATGTTACTTACCTGCATATGGAGACAAAGTCAGCCTCCAAAGCATAAAACATAACTAAAGTACACACAATGCACAATGCCCAGAGACCCTCTTATATCATGACACTGATCATAAACACGTAAAATATGTTTCTAACAAATAGCCACACATAATTTCACCAATCACACACCAACTGTCATCAAAATAAAATGTACAAGCACACATCACACAAAATTTCAGGACTCTTGAGAAAGATGTTTGATCTGCAATACTGGTTCTCAGCTGCATACAAAGATGGTTTATGCAGATACAAATCAGATGCCTTTATACAGCTAATTAGTTCCAGATGAACGAAGATTTTATTCTTCCACAGACAAATGTGTTTCATATCTATAATCTCACCACACACCCAGAAAATAAGTGTAGCATGAAGTATGCAAATTGGTAATCACTGTGTTAAGTACTGCACCAAAACCCTTCACTACTGTTTAGTCCAATTTTATGACTTTCTTCATATGTACACTGAAACATGAGTCAACAATAAACCAGACGTCAATCTGAACATGCAAACAAATGCATAGCTGACATGCTGTCATGGTTGTTATAGAAACACAGTATTTCTCTTACCATGAAAGGACCATTGCTCTGACACTCAGGACAAGAGCCTGGCTTCACTTCAGCATTCTGGGACTGAACAAATGGCCCTAACACATAGCCACATTTGTTACAGTCATACTTAACAACTGAAAGCTGCGGAAGAACACCTGTTGTTGCTGTCACCACACCAGTGGTGCGAACAAACTGGTTCAAATGGATCTTCCTGTAACAGCCAAACATTATAAGGTGTTAAATCATGGATAAAATATTTGATAGCAACAGTCTAACATAACACAGAAGTTTATTCTGCAACTGTTTCTTTCTAGACACTACGCCATCAATCTGATCAGAAAACAAAAGCAAAATGTTTACTGATGACAGCCCACTATCACAAACACACAATCTTACATGTATGAACCTGATGAAGTTTGCCTTACTTTTCTTCTACTTTCAAAGACAACAGCCATATTTACATGTCAAAGTTGTAAATATGAGACTCATGACTTGTTTTCAGCATGCTTGATTAAAAAAATACATCCCAGTACTGATTCTGGGCTTTCCCAGTGCTTCAGTGCTGATGCTGATCCTGATTTTGAGTGATGGCACCATGTGGTAAAAATTTATGCAACAGTATCAAACTCCTGCTTGGTCTTATGAATCCCCTCCCAGACAACTGATGCCAACACCCAAAACATATAGGCCATTAATTCATATAAGCACATTATTCACCACAAGCAGTGTTACAGGATTTGAGCTCCAGGTAAAATAATTTAACAAAATTGAAAATGAATTTAATGCATATAAATAAACCAAGGCAGGCTGCACTAAACCCTAAAATGCATGGAACCACAATAAAGTATTACAGCAAATACTGGGTACTAATGTAGCAAACTACACTGCAACATCTACAAGACTACAAATTGATTGCTACCACATAAACTATATACACAGTTAACTCAGCTAACTAGAAATATACAGCAAAAGAAAAGTGTTTCCAATGCTTACGTGTGGCATGCAGATAAAGCACCATGCATTCATAACTTCGGCAAATCATGGAGGCAAGCAGTCAGCCACCTTCGTGCTTTGGTTACTTTACGGCTTATACCCAAATGGACAGGATACTGGGTGACCTCCAGTGTTTTGTGTGAATATGCCAAAGAGAGAAATCCTGCCCCTGCTGGGAATTCAACCTGTCTCCAGCCTTTAGCCAGTCACATCATACACAAAGTTCATCCAGCATATGTCAATAAAACTCCTCTTCACAGGTTAAGTCAGAAAGAAGAATTATCCCTATATGCACTGACCTGAATGTCCGCAAATCCTCCACAAGAGGCAAATCAGAGATTCGAACGTGGATGTCTGTTGTTACACGACTGTAGCTGGGGAAGATACTGAGCACCAGCTGTGTGGCAACTTCATCAAATATGGCTAGCATTTCAAACGGTGCATCTGGCAGAAAGAAGGCAAGAACCTGCTCCTTGGATGCTAGTATAGGAAACTCCACCACAAAACTTGACCTATTGTTCTCACACATACGTCGTATCCGCTCCTTATAGAGGTAATGACCTTTTGAGTTCACATAATTTCTCAAAAAACTTTTGAATCTGTTTGCAATTTCAGTGCGAGGTCCCAGCATAGAAACCCACTCTTTTACTGAGTGGCCTTTAGTGTCTTCCAGATTCTCAATTGACTCAATCATCTGAAAGGAAACTTACATTTGTTACCCAAAACCTCTATTCAAACAATAACTTTTAATGCAAAGCATAAAATAATACCATTTTATACTTTCACAAAAGGATAAAACGAAGTTATTCTAGTAAAATTAATGCATTAAAGTGATATGCTTTGCACATCTCTTACATAACTTTTGTGTCTAATACACAAGAAATTTCAAGGTTAATTAGCGACAGCAAACCCAAATCTAAGAACTATCAATAACGGGACGTCTACTGTCCCAGTCGCTGCTCCAGGAAATATACTGTTTTTTTTGTCCATGTTCTAAGGAACTTTGGTTCCAGCAGAGCTGCAGATGTGAATTTTGCAAACCATGTTACAGCTTCTGCAATGTTCAAGGTCACGCACATAACAGTATGTAACAGGCATTGCCATCAAAAATGACAACACACAGCAAAGTCTGTAACAAGTATGCATGCCAAACCTAATATTGAGCTCAACACTTACTCAAAGTGCACTCAAGTGAAATAAACATACTGTAGATTTAACCCTTTAAAGACAAAGCATATCTGTTTTATATAAGGACTCAGTGGGTACCCTGCTGTAAACACTCTCCACTTCGGTTATAAAAACCAGTCTCTTAATGTTTTATAAGGCAAGAGTTGCTGTTTGTTCTGAGATCCATACAAAACACATAAACGTAATGTGGGCACCATGTAGAATTTTTTAATGTTAAACCTGGTCATATATAAAGTTACCACTAGGCTTTAAAAGGTTAATATTTACTAATGATGTTTGCTAGACAAACAAGAGGGCATATACTACATAGTGCCCATAAAGAGATTACAATTATTACAAAGAGACCACCACAACCGTGCAACAGGAACAGCTTCAGATTTGTATACAACAATGGTGAAGTAATGATGTGTACTGCCAGACCACACAGGATATGTGACACTAGGCAACACACAAAAATAGGGTTAAGCAAAAAATAGAAACACCAGAACAAGTAAATAATGTACTATAATGTTAGAGTATGGTACGCATATACTAAACATCCAAGTTCACAAACAGTTGTAACCTTTTAATACAGATATTATCAGACATACAGGTATCTTAGTAACAACTGTAAACATACAGCTAAATTGAACCAAATTTTGAAACATCAGAAATAATGACAGTGACAATGACGTGCTAATGGCTGAAATGCATTTCCCACATTTAATTACCAAAGCATAACAAATGCTGGTTGATTAACCTTTTAAAGCCTAGCGGTTAATTTACGTACCACCAATTTTAACATTAAAAAATTCTGCAGGGTGCTGACATTGTATTTATTTGTTGTGTGTGGATCTGAGAACAAACAGCAACTTTTGCCTTATAAAACATTAACAGATTGGTTTATATAACCAAGGTGGAGAGTGTTTACAGTGTGGTACGCACTGAGTCCTTATACAAAACAGACATGTTTCATCTCTAAAGGGTTAAGACTGTTATCACAAACATCACCCTGGTACAGTCTTTTTACTACTACTACTACTACTACTACGACTACTACTACTACTACTACTACTACTAATGGGGTTAAATTTTATTGAATTTCTTCTTTGCTCCAGATATGACCACTAAAGTACTGTATGTATGATTTATATATTTGTAGCAATGTAAATGAAATATTTATTTACAGGAGATTTGACCAAACAGCAAGACATAAGCCAAACCTGAGATACGGTCAACATAAAACAGAACTTACTTCCTCCTCATCCAGCTCACCAGCAGCTGCTTTCTCAGCCCTCTGTCGCTTTCTTCTTGGTGCTTCCTCTTCGTCGCTGTCCTCTGCAACACAAGCAGACTTACGGGTAGTACAAACAGTAATTCACATTTCCACCTCAATCAGATTTATGTGATAAAACTTTTCCTTCCATCCAATGTATATGAATATTCCGAGACATAACTCAGTTTACACTGACAATTACCGATACAACAATGTTGCTTAAAAAAATTTGGGATATAAATTCCACAAAACTGGGTAACGCAGAATAAATGGAGAATACAGCTATTGAAATGCACACCTAACCCTTTTTCTTCTTTGTATATGAAGTACCCTATGCAGCCATAACTCAAACTATACATTGCTGAGTGCAACATGGCTAGGGAATAAGATGGAAACAATGCACAACAGTGTTCATACCCTAATTTAATGTACTATCCTGGCATTTGACTGAGAGAACTGAGAAAAACCACAGTTAGGACACCTGGTCTCTGGGTTAACATATGAACCAAAGATCTCCCAGAAAACATGACTGCTGCAATGTTAGATTATTCCCCTTGACACATACCATAAGGTTCAACATATACTGTCTCCAAGGAAAGAACACTTAAATGGTTATCAAATGCTGACAAACAGGAGGATTTAACTAACGGACATACAGGTACACAACATATAAAGAGCACACTAATACGAGACACATTCCATTCACTTTTGTTGCTTATCCTGTTAAATTTGTACCACAAACCATACATACAAACAATGAAGGCAAACCACAATTACATGAGTCCATAATAACATAATGCAATGCATACCATAGATAAGTTCCAGATCACCACGCCGAGTAAGAATTCCCTCCTCTCTGTCCCTCCGCCTCATGGCAGCCTCAGCTGCTGCTCGATCGGCCTGAGAAATGTCATCATATTCTTCATCATCCAACACATCAGGATCATATCGATCCAGAGCTGGCATTGGACGATAGTCCCTATATTAAATGAAACATTAATGATAGTTACTTCTCAAATATGACAAGCAGCATGTGATTCATTTCACATGTGTACCTAGAATTTCAACAAAAGCTACTGACATAAAGGATGTTCCACTAACTGATTACAAAATGCTGAACACATGAAGCATTTTGTGAATTAGTTACCATATAAGGTGATTAAAACTGCAAATATATATACAAAATCACTTACAAACAGGGACTGTATACTTACGGCTCCTAGCGTGCTCCTCTAATGTCCCCATAAAGACGTACCATACCTAAATGCAAACCATTACAGTTACCCATTACTTATTGAACCACATACTGACCATGGCAACATAAAACAGTACTCAGAACACTGCAGAAATACTGTCAGATATGGAAATGTTTTGTAAAACAAGTCCATGATTTAGCACCCTTATTCAGAAGTTGAGAGTTTCTCTAGTCCAGTGATTCCTAACCTTGCATAGAAACCAAAGACTCATTACGATATTCAAGACAGTCCACTACTGAGCCCTGCCCTGAGCCAGATGGGTTCTTTCGAAACCCTCACATACTATTACTTTAAATTCCACTCCAATTTTACCTTCCCATCTGTGCCTAGGTATGCAAAGCAATCTCTTACCTTCAGTATGTCCCACTAAAATTTTATAGACATTTCTCACCTCCTCACATCTAATCTGTGCCCTACCCATTGCCTCCTCCTTTCCCTGATCACCGTAATATATGGTGCGGAGAACAACTTATGAAAAGACAAGAAATTTTTGTAAGATTCATTCCCCATTCCACTTCCTATGGAAACATTAGCAACTAAAGTAACAAAGAGAAATTCAATTTTTATATTGGTGATTATTGACATATGTCAAGTTAAAGAGAAATTCAGTTCCCTTAACCCTTTAAAGACGAAGCACATCTGTTTTATATAAGGACTCAGTGCATACCGCGCTGTAAACACTCTCCACTTCGGTTATAAAAACCAGTCTCTTAATGTTTTATAGGGCAAAAGTTGCTGTTTGTTCTGAGATCCGTACAAAACACATAAACGCAATGTGGGTACCACGTAGAATTTTTTAATGTTAAACCTGGTCGTATGTAAAGCTACTGCTAGGCTTTAAAAGGTTAATGCACATTTATGACCAGGTCAATGAATTTGATGTCTTCAACACATTCAACAAATAAACTTGGCACCTAAAGCTCTTCAGACATCAAATGGACCACCTGTTTGGTGCATCCACATAAAAATAGCAGGCCTACTTAAGTTACAACCATAAACACTTTCATCTTCAAATAAATTCACAACAACTTACTTATGCATTTAACATGATTGCTGTGCATGTTGCACACTTTCATATCTATTTTATTCTTGGACTTCAAACAAAAACCAGAAGAACCATCTGGCACAAGAAGTGCTCCTCTAGCTCTATTAATATGTATCTCAGCATCAGAGGTCCACAAATTTTTAACTAATCTAGACGGGATCTCAAAATTCTAGGTGCCAGAAGGGTGACACAAAGGAAGTTCCATGCTGAGGACTACAACTATTAAGCACCACTGTACAGAATTTAGTTGCCCAGGTAACCTGGCACCTGGGAATTGTGTACCTCTGCACAGAATTACTTGTGATTTAGAAAATTTGTCCTGGCTAATCTTTGTATATGAAGAAGGTGATAACACTGTAGCCAACTAAAATGTAAGAAACTATATCTCAGTATGACATTACAGTGAACTAAAATACTTAGAACAGGAATGGTAGGGTTGGGTTACAGTTAGTTATCAGACTCAACAGTGAAGTGTCTCACAATTTAGGTCCTTCTAATCTAAGTAAACTACAGGACAGCAAATGTCACCATTACGATGCACTTTTAGGTGAAAAAAACCATTTCTGAAAATGTAACATGGAACACAATACATAAGGATAATGTATTAGTAAGTAATCTTACGCTTCCATATTATCTCCAAAGAGTTCTTCTCCATCTTCTTCCTCCTCATCATGCCCTCCATCCCCTTCCATATCTCCTCCAAAAATTTCACTCTCGTCTTCAAATGGTTCCATATCTGGAGCTGGAGAAGTTACCGCTTCAGGGCGAATGGCCCGTTCTGACATTGGAGACCCTGGTTCACTCTACCATGAAACATAAATAATGAAATGACAGCAGTGCCAACAAGACTGGGTGAAGCCGGTAAAAATTAGAAGGGCCTGGCGGTCCGGAAAGGGGCCCGGGGCTGGACTATGTTGCACATGTTTTTGTATATCTCTGTAGCATCATTATTTGCCGGCTGTAAAAATTAATCCTTTCAGACCAAGCCCCAGTCACTCTGCAACGGAGTCATTCCGGCTTATTGTAAATATTTCTAGCTCGTAAGCCTTTTCTAGAGGGCCCGTACAAATTTTTTCACTGCGGCCCGAACCCACTCAAGGCGGCCCTGAAAGAGCACTTTTTAAAATGGTATTACTTTCGGACTTGATGGTTATGGAAATGTAAACAAAGGATATGCCTGACTGGAAAATACGAAACGTATAAATTTGGACTATATACGAAACACGTCTATATTTTTGCATCTGAACAAATTTAGAAGTAATAGTAACTAGTGGGATTTCAGTACTTACAGACATTGCAGCTGACAACTAAAAACCTTCACTAACCCAAACTTCTAGCCCGTCGAAACCTCACGCTCAGTAAAATTGCGCGGGAAAGTAAATGAAGAGTGACGTCCGCAGCACATGAGGTACCAACCGGATAATGATAATACTCACTAAACTTCCGGACGTCAGTTATAATTTAGTCTTTCTGAGGTTAATAACATTAATAAAACCCCTTTTACAAAACTTTAAATTAAAAAGAAGCGTTGAGTCATATATTCTTCATAATTATAGGAAAATCGTTCCATAAATAATATTTACACTTTGCACTCGCAAAGCAATAGGTTTAATGTAGGTAACAGGGTATGCACACAGTAACGTCCTTGGTCCCATTGCTCTTTTTGAAACATTTATTTCAACAATTTTCTAAGTGTTTTAAATGTTCGATGAACTGTGTTATTTAACAATAGTATAATCCGTGTTAAATAATCTTCCATCCTGCTGTACGTTGGTGACACTGTTAGCATCAGGCCGACGCGTTGTTGCCAACTGAAGGTAATAGACGGAATAGTCAAAGAACGGTGGCTGTTGTGTATTGTGAACACATGTGAAAGGACTCTGACTATATTGGTATTCTATAGCAATGCCACCGACAATTCAAACTGCCTTAAGTCCAGACAAACGTCCGACAAGACCTGGAGAAAAGCGGTAGGTTATACTGACTTCTAACCTCACGACATATACCATTACGTGCACATGGTAATAGATACTTTGCTGATTGGAAGTTGCTTGTTTCAGATCTGAGTTGGTGTGTAGAGTTAAATATTGTAACACACTTCCAGATATACCCTTCGACCCTAAGTTTATAACATATCCGTTCGAGTCCACCAGGTGAGTTTTGACTTATGAGTGCTGATGAGGTTCTGACAGGCATGATATGGGGTTGAGTTCTAGTTTATGACACCATGTAGTCCTGCAAATAGTTACCACAGCTTTGGAGGAACTCCCATCCTTCGTGACTGGGCCAGAAACAATATTCGAGACTGTTCATGCAAAACGTTGCAAACATCTACAAAACAACCTAGAAAACCACAACCTGTTTGGGGTGTAACTGTCAGTTGATATGAATATGAAAAATACAGACTCGGCTTACATATATTTTTATAAGAAATAACAGAAAATTCTTTTATGTGTTTTTATAGAGAGTTCTGTTTCTACTGTTGCCCACTGACCTACTGTATACTAACTTCATTACTTGGGGTTATAATTAGAGCAGTTTTTGCAAGCTGTATGGTGGAATTTTTTCCACTCTTTCAATTCCTGTTACATACAGGCTGCAAGGAACAGAGGGATGAGATTTGTTGTTTTTATGAGTATTTGCATCCACAAGAGAACAAATTAACCAATTTTCATTAGAACTAAAGGGTTTGGGCTGAGTGTTGGTTTGACATGGAATGGCACAAACTGTATGAATGTATGTGTTTTAGATTCATCCAGTATAATCCCACATCACTGGAGCGCAACTATAAGTATGAAGTTCTAACAGAACATGACCTTGGAGTTACTATTGATCTCATCAATAGGGAGACATATGCCAGTGATTACAGTGCTCAATTGGACCCTGCAGATGAGAAACTCTTGGAAGAAGATGTTCTTACACCTCAGGACTCAAAAAGGTTAAGTGTTATTCTTCTTTTTGGTTACTACAACCTGGGTGTTCAAAGGTGGAAATAATAACTACACCTGAAGAGTTTACAACAGATAGTTAATGCCTAACTCTGCATATTTTGTGATGATGGTTTGTGTTTAAATGAACTGTTACTGTCAGAAAAACAAAAGATTAACACAATGGGTTTAACCCATTAAAGTTGAGGTTTTCACATGTTTGAAAATGCAGTGTTGCAGGAATTATTTCTGTGTAATGGTTTGTTATCTGTTTACCTAAGAAGACTGAACAGTTGACTCTGTGTGTCTGGCATTCTGCAGGAAGGTCTTTTTGAAGTTTTATATATGGTTTGTTGAGCAACAGCTACAGCTGTGAAGGTTATGTAGTGCTGAATGACTGAATGGCTGCTAAATAATGAATTGGAAGGGATGTGGAAGGAAACATTCGTGGTCTGACTTAAGATACTGTCCAGGCATTTGTTTGGAATGATCGGGGAGCCACGAAAATCCTCATTCTGGCCAACTCAGCTGTGGACCAAGATTTTAATCTGGGAAATCCTGAATATGAAACAGGAGTGCTACCCTCACAACCATAATTCTCATTTTTGAAGCTTGGTGTGAGGGACAACCCATACCCATCATCCTGAATTTCTGCCTGTGTGTGTTGTTTGTGCTTCACTCTGATTTGGCACTGTAAGATTTCTAAATTAATATGCTCTTTTTCCTAGATCACGCCACCATGCCCGAAGTGTGTCATGGCTACGCAGAACTGAGTATATCTCAACAGAGCAGACTCGCTTTCAGCCTCAAATTATGGACAAGGTTGAGGCTAAAGTGGGTTACAGCATCAAGAAAAGCTTGAAAGTGAGTACATATTTTGTTCATATTACCATTCAGAAGTTAGGGCAACAATATCAGCCAATTTCTCATATGTTATGATGTCCAAATTATATTCATCAACACAGTGAACTCCAATTCACTTGTGTCTTCCATGTTACAAATTGATTTTCAACCCTTCATCATTCCACGGGCATCATCTCATACTTGTGAATTGCTGTTGCTTACTGGTGTGATATTTTGGGAATGTGTTCTTTAATTGTGCCTGCTTTTCCATTTATTAGTTATGTAAATGTGCGAAGTGTCATGGGCAGGAAGGTAGCATTCTAGCGTCATATTTGGGAGACCCCAAGAGTCAAATTGTGGGACAGAGACCAGCTATTCTGATGGTCTTTGTATTTTTGCTCAGTCCGTTGAGGAAAATGCCATGGTAGTACCTCAGATTAGGCCATAACCAGTTCCTCTCCACAACCTTTCCAATGTTCACTAATAATAGCACCATTTAACTTAAATAAATCACAAATAAATAAATAAATAAATAATAACAGACATGCCATCTGAAATCTGAAGTTAGAAGGTGATTGATGATTACTGTTTTCTGAAATGTAATGTTGTCTGTTTTGGTCAGTAGGTATCAAGATGCTGAGAAATGTACTGCTAAAGGAAGTTACTGTGTGTGTTACAGGATGAAACACTGTACATGGATCGTGATAGCCAGATTAAAGCTATTGAGAAGACATTTGAAGATTCCAAGAAGTCAATTGAAAAGCATTACAGTAAACCAAATGTTGTACCTGTGGAGATTCTCCCAATATATCCTGACTTCAAGGTACGCCAGCAGAAATTACTGATTATAAATTACATGGTACTCTTCATTGTCAGTGCAACTGAGGGCAGGCATCTTGCATTCTTTCTGCACACATAGTGCATGATGACCGGCGATTCACGCTGGTACTCTGTGAATTCAAACTGTTCAGACATCCACACATTCCATTTGTGTTTCAGATATGGAAGTACCCATGTGCACAGGTAATATTTGACTCAGATCCAGCTCCTACAGGTCGGTCTGTTCCTGCGCAAATTGAAGAGATGTCTCAGGCGATGATCAGGTTTGTTCATGCAAGTTTGGCAAGACATGGGAGCCAAGTACACATAACTCATAATTAACCATGTTCTTGATTAGAAATGTTATCAGAATTAATCCAACTTAACATGCATTCAGCACTTGCATAAATGAATATGGTACCTTTCATTGTTGATGAGTGACTGTGTTAAATTAATTCATATAGTGAAGAAGACGTGTAATGAAAATATTGAAATTTAGGGTGCCCACATCAACAACTATGAATATTGCTGTTTTGTGGGGACCATGTAGTGGGGTAGACAGGTGTCACACTACATGTTACCACATCATAGAAAACAGCATTGTTCATACAGATAATAGGTTATTGAAGAACTAGTTTGTTGTAATGCAAGTGGTATGAGATCTGCATAAAATTACAGAATGCAGATCTCATTTATATCAAGGTGGAAGGCTGAAATCATGCAATGCAAGTGGTGTTAAGATCCCTTTTTTCAGTCTTTACATTGAATTGCCTTACTTTCAAATATAGAGAAGTACCTTTAACAATCATACTTGTATGTACAGGGGTGTGATGGATGAGAGTGGTGAGCAATTTGTGGCATATTTCCTGCCTACTGAGGAAACGCTGGAGAAACGTCGCAGAGATTTTGGTAACACAGTGGAATATGAGGATGACGAAGAATATGAGTACAAGATGGCTCGAGAATACAACTGGAACGTGAAGAGCAAGGCATCGAAAGGCTATGAAGAAAACTACTTCTTGGTCATGCGGCAAGATGGAGTATATTACAATGAGCTGGAAACTAGGTATGGCTGTAAAGCAGGGATCATGTATAAGTTCACCAGAACCTCCATATTGCAAAATACACAGAGCCCAAATTGTCGGTCTGTATTTTATGGAATTTATAGATTTTATGACTGTTAGAATGTTCTGTATCTGTTGGGATCCAAAACCAAAAGTAGAGGATTTCTTCTTTTATAAGTGGCATACCCTGAATAAGGGACTTGGTTAGTTCCTTATGATTTATATACTGGATGACATAACCTTAAAATGTAGACACAGCTTCACACATCAAGAAATATTTTGTCCTTTGGACTAGCATACAGCACAAAACTTTACAAACCAGATGATTTTTTGCCATCAGGGTACACGTGTGATCCATGTGGATTGGTCTGTACCTTCTAGTCAACACACAAGCCGAATTTCTGGCCACCTAATGGCAGGAAACAAGCAGTTCTGTGCAGTAAGTAATATTGGGCTGGGATTAAAAGGAGAGAAAACGCAGTCATAATATGTAAATAGCTAGCCTGGAAAATACCAGTATAATATGAAGTGAGTCTGGAAAATACTGGTCATCATATGAAAACCTGTAGGCACCATTATGACTAGCAACATGGGGTTTGTTAAGCCCTGCTTTACTGAATTACTTCATTGCAGGGTACGTCTCAGCAAGCGCAGGCAGAAGATTGGCCAGCCACCAAACAACACACGTCTTGTAGTAAAACACAGACCGCTCAATGCACAGGAGTTCCGCATGCAGCGGTATAGAGAACGTCAGCTGGAACCTCCAGGAGAGGAAGAGGAGGAAGATGAGGATGAGGAAGAAGAAGAACAGAATCAAGAAGATGCTGGTGAACAAGATGCTACAGTTAACAATGACCAAAATGGTGCCAACAAGTCAGGTTGGTCAGGAATTAAGATTTTGATCTTTTGGGGTATGGTGCTGCATAGTTTGGTACACATGTACCTAGCTACTGGCTATACAGTCTCCTATTCAGTGGATACTGGGGAGTTTTTCCATGGGATGATGTGAATGGGGCATGAAGGTGATCACTCACCTCCATCTGTTAGCACGATTAAGAATGTATGGAGCTGTAGGCCTATCTCCATTTTATCATGTCTTCATCATGTGGTGCATAGTTATGCACAGACAGAACTTTACCTTACCTTATTCTTTCAGACGAAGAAAGGGATGAGGAGGCTGGCGCCACTGCTGATGGAGAGAGAGAAGGGGAAGAAAGAAGTGGCAGTGAGAAGGCCGATAGTGACCGTGAAGAGGAAGCAGAGAAGAGTGAGGCTAGCCCTAAGGATGGCAGTGATGGAGGTTTGTTTTATTCTGTTTAAATTGTAAAGACTATAAACATTTCATGAAATTCGAGTGCTGCAGAGTAGCCTCGGCTCAGTGTGTGACATGTTACTAGGAACCTGTGACTGTTACGGATACAAATGTGCTGGTGACTTTTCTTCTGTTGATTTGGTACCAGTATCTGACAGGACATGAAATTTTTGAAGTATTTTTGATTTGACAGAAGCAGGTATGTATTTTCATTTAAATTATCTGTAGTAAATGAATATATGAATTCACAACACCAAAGTCAGTTGGCAGAATTTAATTGTGCTGCAATATATTGTGTTGTGCCAACTGACTTTATTTTTTATGAAGTAATATATTCACTATGGGAGCATCAGTTAAAAATTACTAGTAGTAAACATATTCAGATACAAACATTCTAGTCTAATGATATTGTGAATTCCACGACTTAATAATAATAATAGTAATAATAATAATAATAATAATAATAATTTGGGTTCAAGTTATAGCCAGGTCCTAGCACAGGAAGTATAAATAGTGGCCTAGATTAATTGAGTAATTATGGGATTTTTTTTTGACACTGTATCAGCTGCTGAGATGCTGTGACTATGTATGTGATGTGTTGTATGCTAAAATTATTCTGAATTGTGAATCAGGAGGGGTGTGAAATAATACACTCATGACCATTGTCTTGGTTGTGACCTGGAAGGCCCGACAAAGACACAAAAACGTCAGACAGGCTAGCTTAACGCTGGCTGAGATTTGAACCACATCTCTCCTGCATGCGAATCACATATTTTTGTAAGTGTGCTGAGTCTCAGCACTGTTAAAATCACATAAAAAACCAGAAGTGGCATTTCCTTTTTGCAGCAAGCATATTGTCAACTGCCATATCAGAAGTCTGGTTTCTAATTCTCTTCACTGAAAAAATATTCCTTTTATACATTACATTCTTTATGACGATACAGCTGCGTTTTAAGGGGTGGTATATTGTTTGATAAACTTTTACTGTCTGGGAAGGGGTGATTGTAAATCTCCTGCTACTGCAGTGGGTAATGGTATGGCTCCACAGTCCATCCTGTTTGAGAGACAAAATACTCATATTTGTAACGACTCTGTTTATGGACTCTGATGGTCATCTTGCATGTAAACATACAAAACTGAGTGTTTTAAATGTGATATACCATCATCATAATCCTACAGAACTAAAAATATTTCTAACAGATAAATAGTACATCCATCTTTAGGAACTATAATTCTTGATTTGATTTATTTATTGCTGTTATTTCAGGTGGGAGTGGGAGTGAGGATGAACAAGCCCAGTCAAAGAGTTCAGGCTCCCGTAGTTCATCCCGTTCCAGTCGGAAGTCCCGTTCTCCATCCCGATCCAGATCTAGATCAAAGTCTCGATCATGTTCTCGATCTCGCTCGGGGAGTCCCAACAAGAGTGGCAGCGGCA
Source organism: Coptotermes formosanus (assembly GCA_013340265.1). Taxonomy (NCBI): domain Eukaryota; kingdom Metazoa; phylum Arthropoda; class Insecta; order Blattodea; family Rhinotermitidae; genus Coptotermes; species Coptotermes formosanus. Next base: position 221,377 of record BLKM01012573.1, on the reverse strand, counting down.
GTGGCAGTGGCAGTGGCAGTGGTAGCAGTAGTGTCAGTGGTAGTGAGAGTGACAGTGGTGAGGGTGAGAAGTGAGAGAAGTCAGTGTGTGAGAATGTGGAAGTTTTGAATGTAAATGCAGTTGAATTGTCTATAAAACCTTAATCATGTTGCAATATACAGACAATTGGTACAGGGGAATGTCTATCCTTGCAAGTATTGAGGTTGAGGTAGCCTGTAATGTTAACAGTAGTATACTGAGGGCACAGAAGGAAGTGCCATGGATCTGCCCTCTTCACATCTCCCTTGAGCTGTTACAGTTACCCCTCCAGCATACTTCCCTGTATTTCCCTTGAGTCATGTATCTGTGCACATCACTGTTTCATCACCTAGCTCGCTTAAACCAGGAAGTCATAACTCTGTGGTGCCACAGATATGAATAACAGAGAACCTAATAGGAATATATGTTCATTAGATTATTATAAGAAATAAGCAATTTCAGTTCAATGCTGTTGCTAGTATAAAATTAAAAGGACATGATAAAATTTAAATCAGAATGAACCCCGTAATCTTTTTTGTCCTCTTTGTGAAAAACTGATGTCAAATGAAAAGCCTTTCAAGTGTTTTTATAGGTGAAAGTGTGAGAGCCTGAGGTTTAAATGAAAGGATATTATTAAATTGGAATGAAGAGAAACAGGCTGTTACACAGCAGGCAGTGAGTCAGTACAGTTATCTGTTATGCTATTTTCTGACAGTGAATACCATTTGGGCTCCACAAAAGGGAATTTCACCCTCTACATTGGGTAGGTAAAAGAGGTCAGACTAAGATAGAAAGATAGAGGGACTTTCTTGAACCATTGGACAAATGTTCATTAATACCATACGGTATGGTATTGGTCAATGCAAAAGTGAGAATCTTTCAGTAGGAAAAAGCTTGATCATTTTCTCAAGTAACAATATTTTTGCAAATAATGAAGATTACAGCAGAAACACAACAGTTAGAATTATAGAACTGTGTGGAACAGTGCTAGTAGTTTGGATAGGAACATTAAATAGGCACTGTATATGTACAACTTCTCATTTATCAGATGTTGCACATGCACCATTTGATTCTGTCCTTTACATAGAAGGCAAGTCAGTTCATAAAGAAACCTACCTCAGCAAACACTTATGGGTAGGTTATAGTCTTTTAAGTTCAACACCCCTGATAGCTTCCTCTCTCTGACTGGTACAGTAGCTTGAACAGACAACAAAACAGAACATTTCTCTCTGGGGCACATGAACATCCATTACCTGCACTTTTGTGGGAAAGAATACATATGTATGTCACTGTAACAAATCTGAATGAAGAAAAGCTCTAAATACTGACACTGTAAAATCATGTGATCAGGCAAGGGTGTGCATATATGAAATCACAAAATGAGCAGCTGATGCATGTTAAACAAACAGCAGTCCACAGTTCTCTCACTTCTGTCTCTACAGTGGTGAGACCCTGAAAACACACTGAATGGTAGAATTATATAAAGAACAGATGTTTGAAACAAACATGTTTGAAATATGCATATGTATCAGTCACATCACTTGGATTTATTGTGCAAGTACAAGTAAATTGACAAATGTGCTGTTATGACTGTTAACTGTATATAACAGAACAAGTACTTTGTCATATTATGAACTACACTTAAGCACAATATTACGATTTTAAATAAACTGCATCAATAACAGGTCCTTTCATTTCAACATGAAGTACAAGTACAAAGTTATACAGTTATCTAAATCAGGTCATTCTTATAACAATCTGATTGTAAAATACCATCATATTATGAAGATTACTGTCTTGTGAGATGTGATACCATGCAGTTTACTAGAGAGGTACCAATATTTCGTAGGAACTTGCTGCCTGTGTCTCAGGGCAGAAGAGTAAGTGGCATCAGAAATAACAGCCAACGAGGATATGCAGCAAAGGTGGACAAATGGGAATGGTGTAAATGCACGGAAAATTGTGCTTATTGTGATGGGCAGCCTCACATAACACTACATAGTCTGGTAGCTGAGTATGAACATTTCAGAGGAACATATTGCCTTCATCTTCAGGGTAGACACAAAATGTTGTAACCCACCATCAGAATACAGTGTGTCATAACCCAGAACAACACGATATGAATCTTCACTGCCATGAGACCTCAAAACATAACATTATTTTGGAGGACACTCTTCACTATCCCAGAAAAGTTAACATTAAGTCAGGCCCAATAAGGATATAATATTGTCCTTAATGCCCTCAACTGCCATCCTTAAAAATCTATTAGAGTTCCAGAAAAATTTTGTACATTGTATACACATGCCAACGGGGATGTCTAACATTAAAAATATTTATGTTTAAAATACTTTTAATTTAGAAATGACTTCTCATCTATGGTAAAGTGAGCAGCGTAGTTTAATTATGAAAATACAATTTTTCTGTTATTTTAGTATCCTGGGGATAGAGAACCTCCATCCAATGGAACCAATGGAATAGATTTCATAAGTTTTGTATTTTAACTGATGATGGAAGCAAAGCCAGCTTCTGACAGATGTAGCTGTTTTAACAAAAATGAGACTGGAAAGAGTCAAGTACATGTCAGCTCAGTAATACACAAGTGTCGCAAATCTTTATACTTTGCTTCATCACTTTCAACTGACAAGAACCTCATGATGTTTGTTCGTTCCCTGCTATCTGTCTCGTTTGTGGTGCTGCCTCTTACTCTGCTTTCTGCTGTTCTTGCGTTCCATTTCAGCACCACTCTCTCTGTGGGCCTTACTAACACCATCTTCTACAGTACTGTGTGAAGAAGTTGTCTGTGGGACTTTCATTACCACACTAAGCACTGAAGTTGTGGGTGGGATGCCCTTGGAAGGCTCATCATTGTCGTCTTCATAATCATCTGGGCTTCCATTGTCTTTTGCCGTGGCTACCAGAGGGGCATGGGAATTTTCATGGACAGGATTTTTATTCCCTCCCTTACTGCATGAATCTCTTTTTTTAGAGTTACTATTTGAAGGATGGGGTTTTCTCTTCTTCTTCTCCTTCTTCTTCTGTGAATCATCGCCTGAAGAATCAGAGGCGGACGAATCACTCAAAGTTGATGAATCAGAGGAGCCACTGCTTGAAGATGATGAGCTAGAACTACTGCTATTAGAACTGCTGCTGGAATCAGATGAGTCACTGGTGTTGGAAGAAGAGCTGGAATCATCACTGTCACTGCCACTGCTGCTGCTGCTGCTGCTGCTGCTGCCACTGCTGCTGCTGCTGTTGCTGGAGCTACTCGAGTCATCCAAGTTGCTTGAGTCAGCCTTCTTCTTTTTCTTCTTGATCTCAGTTGCAGACTTCACCTGGTGTTGCTGCCTACAACATAAAGGCAGGTGCTGCTATTTATGTGGTAATGACCATTGATAACATGTTATTTATTAACAATAAGGTGATCAGTTTTTGTAATTTGTTACTTCATCTGCGAGTTGTGGAACCATTCCTCTGTCATTCCCTTTTCAATAAGCTCAGACTGGACAATGAAACATAAGCATACACAATGCAACATTGTGTCACGTACCACAACACTCAAATCCTGAAGCAAATACAATATTCACAGCAGTATTCACAAATACATGACATTATCAAGAATACACTAAGTCCTCTGATGAGGTGAAATGAATGTATTCTAACTCCAGGAACCGATATGACATACTTTCTCACATAAATGACTAATTACAGAATGCATTTAACATATTATGCCATCAAAGCCTGCTACTGTAGTTAGCCAATCAGTCCCTATGGAAAGTATATATCCAACTCCCTTGCAGCAGATTGATGACATAATGAGAAACTCAGGTAAGCCATTCCATGAAATTAAATACGACATAATTCAAGTTATCCATCTCAGCAATACCAAACAGACCGAACATTATATTCATGGTACTGAAACTGTACGTAAAATTAGGATAAAATATTACTTCACACCACTTTGCTATATGCAGTACAAGTATTTTAAATTATTCCAATCACATACACCAAGCCGACATGCTGTGATTCTGTGACTCCTACACGCTGTGCTACTGAAGAATCATAATATGATTGTTGCCAAGGACAAGAGATTTTTATCTTCTCCAAAATGTCCAGAGTGGTTCTGGGGCCTGCCCAGCCTCCTTTTCAGTGGGTTCTGGGGGTTGCTTTCCCTGGGGCTAAAGCAACTGTGTCAGAAGCTGCACTCGCCTCCAGTTACCGCTGAGGTTAAGAATGCATGGTACTACTGTTAGTACTAGTACAAATGAGGTGAAGTTTTCCCTGTCCTTAAGCACCACCTCATGAAGTATGTGGTAGAGTGGAGGCAAAGCTCCATGCATTCTTAAATTTGGCTTCAAATGGAGACAGGAGATCAATTCAAATCCTCAGCTGCCTTGTCCTGCAAGAAAGAGCTCCTGTGTTCATTGCACATAAGGTTGGATGGTGGTCAGAGCCAGTCCATACATGGTGATGAAGACAAAAAAATTCTTGTCCCTGTCCAGAGTCTAACCCTGGTAATCCATGTTATGGCCATTTAGTTTATGGAATTAAATTAAACCAGTATAGCTTGTACTGTAATATCATTCTGTGATATTTTCCTGGAGATGCTAAATATCACAGGAAACTAGTCAAGTCAGCCAGTCCTGGGCTACAGCAGACAGGCCATTTGGCTATGCTATGAACTGTCACAACTTGCTAGGCAAGTTAGCCAGCCCTGAGTTACTGTAGAGAGGCTAGTCAGTTGTGCTATGATCTCTTACCAGCTGCTGTTAAGTCAGCCAGCCCTGGGCTACAGTAGAGGGGCTAGTCAGTTGTGCTATGATCTCTCATAACTTGCTGCCAAGTCAGCCAACCCTGGGCTACAGTAGAGAGACTGATCAGTTGTGCTATGAACTCTCATAAGTTGCTGCCAAGTCAGCCAGCACTGGGCTACAGTAGAGAGGCTAGTCAGTTGTGCTGTGATCTCTCAAGTTGCTGCCAAGTCAGCCAGCCCTGGGATACAGTAGAGAGGCTAGTCAGTTGTGCTGTGATCTCTAAAGTTGCTGCCAAGTCAGCCAGCCCTGGGATACAGTAGAGAGGCTAGTCAGTTGTGCTGTGATCTCTCAAGTTGCTGCCAAGTCAGCCAGCCCTGGGATACAGTAGAGAGGCTAGTCAGTTGTGCAACGACCTGTCATAACTTGCGGTTGAGTCAGCCAGCCCTGGGATACAGCAGAGAGGCTAGTCAGTTGTGCAACGGTCTGTCATAACTTGCGGTTGAGTCAGCCAGCCCTGGGATACCACAGACAGGTCACTCAACTGTGCTATGATCTCTCATAACTTGCTCTCCAGTGGACCTGAATCATTAAATATTTCGCACGTGCAGCTGCATCAAAGAGCCGTAACAATTACCAAACCAGGAAACACACATGGACGTCACGTAACTGCTTTCGTATGCAACTATGCGGTTCTCACTGCTGTGGGAAACAAGCCAGTCAAAACAGGGCTATACAAACTGTTTCACATTGCAACCTGCACTTGCCAATGACACGAACTTCACATTAAATTGAAATAAGTTAATTCAGCGCCAGCCCAACATAACGTAACACACAACACAACACAGAACGATCTGTGGCCTTAGTTCATTATTTTCACGTATGGGTTGCGTGTGATTACGTGTTTTCGGTGGTCACAGACACTTGGAATGGCAGGTCCAGCATCCACAGAGCAACCTTATTGTTTCTGTAAAAGGTAAAGCAATCCAATTACAGGCCTGGACAGGTGTGAGGGTTCCAGGAGGCTGAATGTACCAGATTTCAAAACAATCGGCACATGAAAGTGGTTAGGTTGTCAGCCCTATGCACCGGCCGCCTTTATCCCAAGGAAATATTCTTGGTACTCATTTCTGTTAGAGGCTGAGTCGACCCCAGGGTCTTAGTGCGGTGCGGCCGGAAGGATTAAGTCAATGAAAAACCCCAATGACGCCATCGGGAATCGAACCTGCAATCTTCCGGCTTGTAGCCCAGTGCCTCAACCAACCGCACCACCGCTTGCCTCCCCCTCCCCCTTCTTGTACAGACCCTGTATACTTAATATTCACTGCTTTCTAGTACCTAGACAATCACAGTGCGCAACGTTAGGAACACGCTGACAGTACGGTATCTGTACGTTTCTACACGTGTGTGTGTGTGTGTGTGTGTGTGTGTGTGTGTGTGTGTTAGAGTACTGTCCGTACGTGTAATGCAGTCTACTTTCACACTGTCTATATTTGCGCATAACTACCCTAACAGTGAAGCAGCAGAACTCGATTCGGAGCCAGTCTGAGTTACCTCGCACCCATACACCCCATCTCGGTCCGATCGCTGTAATCATAATATCTCATAGTCTTATAGATAACATTTTGCAACGTGCTTGTAGTACTTTACAATGAAGGATAATAATTAGCCTCCCTGTCCAACCCCCAAGCTTAAGGATGGCATACCGATGCCCCGTGACCCGTTATCCAGTACACTTGTATCTGCAGCTACCTTCCGTAACTGGAGGCCACGCTAACAAGACGCACGCTTAAGACGCGCCTTATTCTGACGACAGGGCGCACACTTAGGCTACATGCTGCACTTCCGTACAATAACTTTCTATAACCAAGCAACACGGCTGTTTGTTTTACACAGCTGAACTCAAACGCGCTGTCGCTTGTGTAAACAGTTACTTATTTCTGTCTACGTAAATAGTTTTACCACAAATTATGTATACAGATCCAAAACATCCAGAAAACTGACCACCTAAACCAGTGGCCCTCAAACTCTTAAATATATGCCAAACCCTTGTGAATAAATATGAATATTTGCGGCACCCTGTAAAGTGAAAGTCCATTTTTTGGGGGGTACCAAACGAAATAAAACTTTTTAAAACAAACTTTTATTTAAAAATAAAATATTTACATACATAGGCCTATACGAGAAACAAAATGTTATTCCTGGTGATTTACAGTGAAAATAAACCCCGCATCGACTGTGCATAGAGAGGGAGAAAAAATAAAAAAGCCATTACAATTATAGAAATCATATTCACCAGCTGCATAATAAAGGAAATGTGCTTGCGGAGCACAGTTTGAGCACCACTGATCTAAATTATATACAACATAAGAATTCACTTATTACCTCGTAAAGAACACAATTCGTGTCCATTTATAAAAACCAACCCGGAAATGGTGTTTAGGGAAACGCCTGCTGTTTATTGTCAGAGCCATAAACAAGCGCGTCAATACACGGTCTTATTTTCAACTGCGCGTGAACCCACACAATTCGTTCCCACAGTCCGGAATCCCGTTTCTGTTGGAGCAGCAAACTCCTCTCCCCTGCAATTTATCTGTCTTCTTTTCTGGGCATATTTCGTACAGTTTCAAGTGGTCCAGCTGGGTTCAGGGCGGTAATTATAGGCAACAGACGGAATTCCATTGGGTACGAATTCCGCCGCTGGGAGAGGTAGCGGTCGCCTGAACCCTAAACTGTGCCTGCAGGGGACACCGCAGGACATGGTCTTCACCATTGAGAAGGTGACGTGTGTCGGTACTGAATACCGCACAATTAAAGCTGATCCACACCAGTGACCCAGGGGTATTCCGCGTCCTTAACACTGGGATACAAGTTAAATGTGCCCATTGCTTCTGTTGCGAAATTTAACGAAGACAAGTCGAGTGTTATTTTGTTACCAACATGCAGAATCACGGGTCAATTCGTCAAGTGAGTAAATTTCAATGGCCAAAGCGAAGTCCAATTTCTTCGACTGACGTGATAGTATAATAGGTATGGTAAAGACTACATGCAATAACCAGTGACAGTGTAAAAATACGTAAGGAAACAAGAGGACCGTTGCTTCTAGGGGCTGTTGTTCAGGAAACCAATCCGCAACGTGGTACCGTAAGCATAGCTTAACCCCTTAAAGACGAAGCGTATCTGTTTTATATAAGGACTCAGTGCGTACCGCGCTGTAAACACTCTCCACTTCGGTTATAAAAACCAGTCTCTTAATGTTTTATAAGGCAAAAGTTGCTGTTTGTTCTGAGATCCGTACAAAACACATAAACGCAATGTGGGCGCCACGTAGAATTTTTAATGTTAAACCTAGTCGTATGTAAAGTTACCGCTAGGCTTTAAAAGGTTAAGATAAATTTTCCCCCAACGCGACTACTTGCATCTTGTCCAACACTAATAACCCCTACAGCAGGTACACCACACTTATCAGCCAGATGTTAAGCCAGCACGCCAGAACAGATAAAAATATCTGAACCAAGACAGACATTTCGTAGTCATTGGTCTACGGTATCACAAAAAAGCTACTCGATTCGCCGCATTGTGACATGGAGTGTATCAGAAATAGACTCATACATATTGCACATCTTAAGAAAAACAGTGAAGGCACTTTAAAAGCTTTACGTTGTTTGTGTCACTCAACATGCAGTGAAGTAAGCAGCTACACTGTTAAGGCGCGCAGCAAATCTCACAACTGTGGGAAATATCACTCCTTCACTCACGCTTTGCCAAGTCCTTCATCGTTGACATTCTCAAACAGTGACATTTTCTTCCAAGGCGTCTTCGCCTGTTCTGCAGGTCGTTCAACATCGTGTATCCTACCTTAAGCTGAATGAAGAGTCCGTATGCTGCATTGCGAGGACAAAACAGTACGATGACAATGACAAATTACTCGTATATGTCGAGGCACAAATACGGCCATAGACTCATACGCGATGTTTATTTGGTGGAGGCGAAGTCACGCAAATGAACGAGCCCATTTGGCCGCACGGTACGCAGAGAGGCCCAACCCAATAACCGCTCTGTCTAAGGCGCGTAGGTCTGCGGCCGCTCTTATGATGGGATGACGGGTTCAAATTCTGCTACGGGGCATGCATGTCTGACTCTTGTGAGTGTTGTCAGGTACAGGTCTCTGCGATGGACCGATCCCTCATCCAGAGGAATCCTACCGAATGTGTGTCATTAACTGGGACCAGGTGTAACAATAATCTTCTGAACCTGCTATAATAGGTAGAATGAGGTTAGACTGAGAAAAAAAGAAAAGATATGTAGAGAGAGGTTAAGCAAGCAGGTTAATGTATAGTTGGGCTTTATGTACAGTCAACCGCTTCGTACCGGTTACACTGCAATTTCAAGCACGTTACTTGTCATGACTGCATTTTAAGAGTGCCCCCCCCCCGCCCCCATCGCAATACCGATCGCCCCATGCTTTCATCCTGTTGTGTGCAGGCATGCCACGATCCCTGGTACGAAGTATAGGCCGATGCTGACGCTGCGCACAACTCGTGTATCACTCAGTTCTGAACTAACCAATTAACTCATTAGCAAAGAGCCCGAAGGTTCAACAGTGAAGCCAAATATCCGAGCCGACTCCCAGGACGCTGTAAATAGTATTTCGTGAAACGTGATTACGACTTGGCCGTCAAGTTGGAGTTCAAGTTGCGGGTCACGTGCAGGTTTCCTAAAGAAAAGTTACGTCTCGGTTGGAACTGGACGTCCGTTCATCGCCCCAGTGGAAATTGCATTAGCAATCGCAATTTTCTTGTTCCCGTTAGCTTCCTCAGAACTTTTATGTCTCTCGTCCACCGAAGGGCTCTCCACATGAAGGCAGTAAAACTCGCAGGTGTCTACCTCATACAAAATCATTGCTTTGTGTGAAAGTAACACCGGTGACGTCACAGCCGTGGTGAGACGTCTCAGCCACCTGTTCCCATAGTTACAGTTATACCGATACAGTTTGATCGATATACGGCATCAGTATATATCGATATACGGTATCATTAGATATCGATCATCTATAAATCACAAAGTATTTAGAGTGTTTCAGAATCCTTTTTAATAGTGTTATTTGAGTAATTAACCCTTTAAAGACGAAGCGTATCTGTTTTATATAAGGACTCAGTGCGTACCGCGCTGTAAACACTCTCCGCTTCGGTTATAAAAACCAGTCTCTTAGTGTTTTATAAGACAAAAGTTGCTGTCTGTTCTGAGATCCGTACAAAACACATAAACGCAATGTGGGCACCACGTAGAATTTTTTAATGTTAAACCTGGTGGTGTGTAAAGTTACCGCTAGGCTTTAAAAGGTTAAGATTAATGTATAAAACCAACTTAATGCACAAGATACAAACACATATCACTACTCCTACATGTTTTGGCACGCCTGTGTTATCCCCAGACTGTTTCACAGTTTAAAGCCTGGATGTTTAAATGCACGGGTTTGCAAGCACACTTGTGTCACAGCGCTTGACAGCGCCCCCTGTACACACATGTATAAAGTGAGACTCTCAGTCTTGGAATGTAAATTGTCAAACACGTGTTTTTATATACGTATTCTCTCTACCCCTTTGTGCAAGGGTGGGACAACAGCAAAAGCCTTCCACGCGACCCCAACTTAAACCGTTCTCCTTTAGGAGTTCGTACAGTGACGGTATCCTCTGTCCTCAACATACTTACACAGGGATTAAACAGTCCCCAGAGGCTGTAAGCTTTGTTCTCGCGATATGTTCCGTACATATGGCACGTACAATGATAACGTGATATTTCGGTATATCTGGTCTCTAATTCTTGGGCAGGTCTGTGGAGTCGGTACACAAAACTTCCGACTCCGACTCTGACTTCCCAATTTTTTAAACTCCGACTCCGACTCCTTCGTAAAATCTCAATATGTAATAATAACGGTAAACTTGCAAGACATTTCATCACCACCACGTGAATCATAAGGCTACTTTTTAGACTTATAACCTATATTTAAGTATAAGTCTAATGGTTATTGCAGCTATCAGGGCTCTGAATTTGGAGTATCTAGTTAAGATTTTAAATTGAGGTCGGAGTCGGTACATTTTTACCGACTCCGACTCCGACTCCACAGCCCTGCTCTGGGGTTAATGACGAGAAGTAACATTTTTGTCGAATATTTTGTGTTTCTGATGACTAGAAATAAACCTTTTTATCGAATACCTTGCGTTCCTGAAGATAAAATAAAGATTACGAAAAAGTTAGAAATCGCACAGCGATAAATTTCCGTTATTAACTCCAGCTACCAGAATTTTCTAAATGACTATTAACCAAACCAATAGATCAAAATCAAGGTTTCAGACAAAACGCGCATGCGCGACAGAATAAGCGAACTCCTATTATCAGTTTCCCAATTTTATGGGGACAGTCTAAAAGCGGCAGAATGCTGCAACCAGCAGGACTTGTCACTGTGATGACATTTCCACACAACACTTCAAATGACAGCCTGCTGTGACAATATAATTTGCTGAAATGTTCACACCATCAGCTGCAGTCGTCCTGTATTCAGTGTTCAAAAGCCTCACGGAACAGCAACTTTTACACTACAATTATCCCTTACACTCAAACAAACACACACATACATACACACGCACATGCACACGTGCAGCATGTATGTAACTGACTCTTTAAGGCGTCAACCATCAATGACAGTAGGCCTACAATCACAACCACCACCATCACCATCACCATCGCCGCTACCACTACCACCGCCGCCACCACCACCACCATCACCAAATGCCCAAAAAAATACACTGTGACGGTGTCAAATTCGACCCGGTACGACAAAGACTGGATACAAACCGTGCATTAGTCGTTGCTGCGTTCGAAAGAAATGCGGATTCAAATATCAGCATCAAATTATACCTGTAGACTTAATTAAAACACTAACAAATCGTACACTGGAATACACAGCTTCCTCCCCCCCCCCCCCCCCCCCGCCAAAAAAAAAAAAGACGAAGGGTAAAATTGCAGTTCAAGTACACACAACTATCAACTCGCCTTGTACGTTTGGATTCAGCAACTTCTTCGGCACAGGTGTGATGCGGGTCAGTATATCTACAGGCAATTGACGTTACATGAACGTACATAAAACAAGACAAGCAGCTGCCTCATTTCATGGAGCAGAGACCCTCTAGAGAAGTGAACAGCCGAAATTCCCTGCCTTTTAGGAAACCCCAAGGTTCTTCACAGTATTCACAAGAGACCGCAGTACAAGGAATAATTGAATAACCACATACAACTCGGGAGCTGGCAAACGGTGAAGAGATCCTACAGCAGAGCTACATTATGGAACAGTGGTCCGATGTTGATATGTGTTCATCTGAGACAATTAATATGAGGGCAGGCCATACTGCGAACCACTGTAATTGTTAAATATTTGTTGGGGACGAACTGACACATTCTGTGGTGGTATCAGGTGCTGATCAAAGAGACGTGGTTAATGCCGCGTGGGCAATACGATTACACCCTCCACAAGTGCGGAATGCCACTAAATGTATCAGAGCGGCATTAAAAGCCTGCCAGATAGCTGTCAATTACGAAGCGTAGCCAGATATTTTTGACCAGTGGAAGCAAAAATAATATTTATCCATACTTAAGCTTTTAAAGCCTAGCGGTAACTTTACGTACCACCAGGTTTAACATTAAAAAATTCTACGTGGGGCCCACATTGCGTTTATGTGTTTTGTACGGATCTCAGAACAAACAGCAACTTTTGCCCTGTAAAACATTAAGAGATTGGTTTTTATAACCGAAATGGAGTGTTTACAGCGCGGTACGCACTGAGTCCTTATATAAAACAGATACGCTTCGACGTTAAAATATAAAACAGATACGCTTCGACGTTAAAGGGTTAATCTCGCAATAAAAGTTTACTGCGTGTAAATTCATTACTTTGAAACACAGGCCTACAAGTTACATATTTAACAGCAAGGGTTCCAAGATATCTTTGCAAAGCATTCCGTAAAAACTTCGCAAAAAACTAATTACTAAATGTATATAAATTTCCCGCCGATACCAGTGGCCGCGCGGTCTAAGGCGTAGGTCTGCGGCGGAGGGCTTGCTGGGATCGTCGGTTCGAATTCCACCGGGGGCATGGATGTTTGTCTTGTACAGTGTTTGTGTTGTTAGGTAGAGGTCTCTGCGCCGGGCCGATCCCTCGTCCAGAGGAGTCTACCGACTGTGGTGTGTGTCTGGGTGTGATCAAACGAAATCACAAAACCCTCGACACCTGCTGTGAACAAGTAGGTAGAAGAGGAAAGGACTAAGTAAAGTAAAAAGTACATAATTTTCCTTTTATTGTAAACGTTTGAGTAAATTTCCTTACACATACTGACCGTTTAAAAAAGATAGGCATATGAAACGCAGTTCTAAGGAGAATATTTGTACCTACAGGACAACATTACCGGGTTAATGCTGAACAAGAGACAACTAGCAGCCTCACTTTTCGAATTCTCCACGCGTCACTCTAATTACAGTGATTTAATTAAGCAAATTGATGTGGGCGAACCGACACCAAACATATCACCAACACGAAAACCACAATAAGAACGTTTCGGGTGCAGAAACTCACGGAAAGAAAAGACGAAAATCGAGAAAAATATTTTTAAAAATTAAGAAAAAAGGCGCGTGTCGTGTGCGGCTACACCTGCTCGCAGGTGACTGCGCAAATGTTCCAATAGAGGGCTCCCGTGGAGAATTTAGCTCATTAACGCTCAGCGGTGGGCCTATATATCTGAAAGGTAAACGCGAAGTTGTCCCTGTGCCTAATTAAGGGTCATGCCGTGGTAACATACGGCGATTTGTTGGCAGTGCATAACACCGTGCATTCGCAACCTCGACAACAGACATTGTCATTACATTTGCAGGCGACGGCCCCACGTGTTACGATGGACATTTGAACACTCTGACAGGCCTTCCATTACCATTATATACTTATTTTAAGCAGGGCACTGTTTGTTTGTCGTTAGTTTCCCTGGAGACCAAAGAATACGCTAGCACCATAAGATGGCAGCAGTAAACTTCAACAGTACGCATGTTTCAGTTGTTAGTACAGTATCCACTGGTGCTGAAATTAGATAACACCGATTACTCTATCAGTCCGTCTTCACACTACTTTAACGACGTCTTCTTTACACACGAATTCCTCAGCTTCTTCCTTCGAATTTCAAAGGCATTCAAAGAGTACTACTAATCACTCGAGTGCTAGATTTACGCTCAGCCCACACGCGACCTTCTTGGAAATAAATTTACACATAGTTGCAATAAGTTATGCGCAGCTTGGTTAGAGTCAAGACAAAACGTGTCTGGTACTTCCAACTTCCCTTCTCTTTAGCCACCGAGAACCCTGCTGAGAAAGAAAAGTTATAACCTAAATTAATTCCAGAATACTCTATTTGAATCTAGATAAAAGACACCTCGCCATTCGGGAATGCATGCTAGTAAAAAAAAAAACACACAGGGCTAGTGACTGACGACATGTCACCCAGACAGCCCGCAGTGTAAAGTGGGAGGAGCGCGAAATTAATAACGAACAGGGATTTGGGATAAATGTGATGTGAAAGGAAGAGAATTAGAGGTGACAGCAAAATAACGCAAAAAAGGGAAGCAATTGGTAACAGCGGGTGGAAAAAGTTGATAGAAGTTAATAAAAAGAGGAGGCGTAAAAATGAGAAAATGGTGACTAGACGTAGGAGAACTCACCACAGCCTGACACAGCTCGGTTCGAGGGTAACAAATCCCCTTTCCACTCTTTAAAGAGTTAAATTGCTGCTACCGCCTTCAGATTCGATGGGAATAGTACTTTCTCTTGGCTACAAAAGTGGTGAACAAATTACAGAGCTCCATAAATTATCAGATGGACCCTTCATTCCGCATTTACACTGTGAAAACAATTTGTCTCCAATTTCCAGCGTCACGTTTTCATCCGTCTGTCCCCGAGGCTCCTTTTATAGTTTCGTCTGCTTACTATGGGATCTGTTTCAGCGACCTGACATGTCATTAATCCATATCAGTACATCTAAACTAACTACACGGATCACAGCCTTTATGGAGGAAATTACAGTCGCACATCAAGTGAAGACATTTTCGTGCCTTATAAAATTCTAAGGTTCACTGCCGTGCTCACAACAGCCCGCCACTGGATCATATTTTGTGCCAGATAAATCCAGTCCATACCGCAACATGTCACGTCACCAAGATTCCTGCTACCATGCCGCTCCGTTAGTCTTCTTTTGTGGTTTCGTAACGGTAATAATATTTGAGGAACGGTATAAATTATGAAAATTCCTCATTATGTACATTTTTCCCACCATACTGTTGCTTCCTCCCTCTTAGATCTAAATATTTTCTTCAGAACAATATTGTCAAACGTCCATACAAAACAACAGGCAAACTAGAATAAGAAAGGTATTATACACATCTGTCAACCGCACCACACTTGTGATGTTCTATATTATGTTATTCGTATACTCAACATGTTTCGGCGACTGCGGCCATCATCAGGTATCACCATAAAAATACCAGAAAAAATCAATTTGTTGGTATAAAAACCACCTCATAACAAAATGTCTAAATTAAAATGTAAACAAACCTACTCTAATGTATCCGTAACTGTGTCTTATTTCTGTACGCCGCACATCGCGGTACAGTAGGCAACACTCATGCTTCGTGCTCACGAGGTTGCGGGTTCAAATCTTGGACCAGAAACCAGGTATCCTGAGGTTGTTTGTGGTTTTTTTCCAGTTCCGCCACGAAAAGTTTGGTACAGTACCTCAAATTAAACCACATCTTTTTCAACGCAACACCCAAGAATCATCCTTCTTCGACTGCATACAGTCTCAGTTAATTAAGCTACAAATAAATGAGTACATTCTTACCTTAGTGAGAGGTAAGACTTCACACACACACACACACACACACACACACACACACACGCACACACACACAAACTAACACAGACAAAATTAAAGTTTTCTATATTTTAATCTCAATGATCTACCCACTTCTTTTATGTAACAACCTGTTTCAATTAACAGACTGCATTCAAAACTGCCTGCATTCTATCGTCATTCTTGATATTACGCAATTTAATATAGTCAACTGCCGTCCACGTTTTCTCTTCTAGACGTAAGGTAGGTCAGTCTAAACTCAACAATACATTAGCGATTGTTACAACGTTGTAGCATTTCAGTGTTTCCTTTTGAACGTTTATAGTTTCACAGACTTCATCAAATACATATTGTGTCTATGCTGGTACTAAAGACATCTGAGTTTTGAACATACATGTTGCCCAATTACCCGCAAAACATGTCACTCGCGAAGCTTCTTTACAATCTTTCTACCAAAATATTGACTCGTTGCCTAACGAATGCTCATCCAACCCGACTTTGTGCTTCATGACTGCGATGTAATATTCAAATTGAGATTAATCGCCTCTCTCGAAATACTAAACCGTATCTTAACAATTTACATATTCAGTACATCTTGGACGGCTCTAAACTGTTCCAGGTTATCAACATAAAATTCCGGCATTTTCATCCTCAGGACAAAAACTCATGATGATGTAACAATCAATACGGAAACAGCAGATACAACGCTTAGCACAACAAAGCAGGAAGATGAGGCGGATTTTAACTACTGCAGCCAAGTGCTAAAGTTAAAAATGTGTGGATCTATACCTCCAGACGCCATACATCTTCATGGCACTGTACTTGGTTGAGCACAGGAATAAATTTAATTTTAAAGACGTGGATATTCACTGGAGGTTTTAAATCGAATGTAACTTTACACCACATACCCTTATTAACTATTTATTTTAAGTTACGTCCATTTTAATTTGGGTTTATATTTGCAATGGGGAAAATGGGTTTTTATAAATATTTGATAAACACGTTACAGCCATAAGCAGTAACCTATACGACATGTTCATGGCAGTGAAAATTCACCTTTTGGTCTCCTGAGTTATGACAGCATGCAGTCTACCTGAAGAGCGAGGCAATGTGTGGGGGTTCCAACCTACTCAGCCTACGCGGTGGTACACACCAGAACGCTACGCATTAACCCTTTAAAGACGAAACGTATCTGTTTTATATAAGGACTCAGTGCGTACCGCGCTGTAAACACTCTCCACTTCGGTTATAAAAACCAATCTCTTAATGTTTTATAAGGCAAAAGTTGCTGTTTGTTCTGAGATCCGTACAAAACACATAAACGCAATGTGGGCACCACGTAGAATTTTTTAATGTTAAACCTGGTGGTGTGTAAAGTTACCGCTAGGCTTTAAAAGGTTAAAGACGAAGCGTATCTGTTTTATATAAGGAATCAGTGCGTACCGCGCTGTAAACACTCTCCACTCCGGTTATAAAAACCAATCTATTAACGCTTTATAAGGCAAAAGTTGCTGTTTGTTCTGAGATCCGTACAAAACACATAAACGCAATGTGGGCACCACGTAGAATTTTTTAATGTTAAACCTGGTGGTATGCAAAGTTACCGCTAGGCTTTAAAAGGTTAACACGGAACAGGAGCCGCACTTATTCCCCACACGGGTTTCACTGTGCACAAGATCCTCATTCGCGAGCACTTCAGAACACTTTCATTTCGTCAAAAACATTCTGACGTCTTGATATTCCTGGACGAGAGACCGCTGCCGCCATGTTTCTTCTTCTCGTAATGGACACATATCCATCTCCTGTATACGGACTAACAAACGAACGACATTGGATGTGCTTTCCGTCACATCACACGCACAAACACAACACACATTTCGATTACATTAAATATTTCAGTAAAAATGTTGCAGAAACATTAGTCCTCAAAAGTCTTGGTGAGTTAACAGTGTTAAGAAGTTTAAGAGTTACAAGCCACCCGAGTGAGTGCCTTTTGCACGTTTCCACTCCTAAACCAGAACAGATGCTACACGGAACGTAGATAATCATACCCAGCCAGGAGTCGAACTGAGATCCCTGTATGAGCAAAGCGAGACAGATACGGTTGGCACGGTTGTGAGAAGTTGGGGAGTCCCCGTGAAAACAATATTCAGCAGTGATAACAGACCAAATTAGACCCTACTATATTCCGAGAAAATTTGTGTTCTAAGTTATTCCTGTCTATTGGAACAAACACGGGATTCTCTTTCTTGGAGGAATCATCAAAGAGGCAGCTGTGTGTCCCCATTCCTGCCCTAGGCATGTTATGAATATTCAGGTCCCATAAAATACTTTTATACCACCGCTCTTTACCGTACCCGCGGAGGACCACCAGACTGCAACACCTATCGGTAAAGCCTTACAGCACACCTAATACTCACCCCTAATGTGCTTTCTGGAGCTTTTACCATACCAAATAAACACTTATTTACATAAAGAGATCACCACTTGTGCATAACTTTGTTATTATATTTACAAATAAAAAGAGATGCAACAGTACGGAATCAAGAAGTACACGCTAGGACTCATATCCCTTACTCCGAAAGAAAATAACTCCGAACGTCTATATAGCTTGTGGTGTATATGTGTGGGAGGGTGCGTACTGTGTACACACGTGTAATATACTTGTATACATTAACCCTTTAAAGACGAAGCGTATCTGTTTTATATATGGACTCAGTGCGTACCGCGCTGTAAACACTCTCAACTTCGGTTATAAAAACCAGTCTCTTAATGTTTTATAAGGCAAAAGTTGCTGTTTGTTCTGAGATCCGTACAAAACACATAAACGCAATGTGGGCACCACGTAGAATTTTTTAATGTTAAACCTGGTCGTATGTAGAGTTACCGCTAGGCTTTAAAAGGTTAATAAATCCATTCAGCCTCCTATTCAATGGGTACTGGAGTTCTTTCTCAGGGGTAAAGCGGCCGCGGCGTGAAGTTATCCACTCACCTCCATCGAGTGCCAAGGCTAGAAATAAGCACAGATATAACTAACTCTAGCCCCCTATATGCCTAAATGGCATGTGTAAGGTAATTTTACCTTTAAATTTTGATATTTTTCCTGTGGCACAACAGCCCAACTCGGGTCATTATTGAGGGTGCTAGGTCACACACAATTAGACACACACACACAGCCGGTAGGACACCTCTGGACGAGTGATCAGCCCGTCACAGTGGCCGCTACCTGTACAACACACAACACTCACAAGAGACAAACATCTATGCTGCCGGCGGGATTCGACACCACAATCCCAGCAAGCGAACGGCCGCAGACCCACGCCTTAGACCGCGCGGCCACTGGGATCGGAGAATCCAGTGTTAGTTTTAATAAATTTCGTTCCACTAACACGTCTTGGACATTATACTTTCCAACAGCTACATAATGCAAAACTGCAATTAACTGAGACTCCAAACAATGAGACGTGCAAGCCCGTAAACATAAATGTGAACCGTTTGTGCTAAGTGCGTTTTAGAAGAGGTCCGAGTCACGTCGAAATACGCTAAAATCTTTGCTTTCATAGCCCTACTAAGTTAATAACGGTCTAACAGTATCAGAAATAGCGTTAGGTACGCGTAGCAACAGCGATTTGCACTCTCAAGCACAAATGCCAGGTGTCCTCGCAGAAGAGCACGCCAACACCATCTCCAAGTCTAACAATTTTTTTGACCGCCAGGTAGTCGAACAGCTCTGCAAAGATAATATTTACTCAAATGTAAATTTCGCAATGGTTGTTATTTCTGCGGTACCTGCACAAACGCCACTTCTCCCCACGTACCTCTCACAATCTCTCCTTCTCCAAACGCCACCCATTCCCACGACATCGAGTGCATCACCGAACTACGCGTAGCCTTCGTACCTTCACACACGACTTCCGCTGTCACAAACATTAAAACTCTTAACCTTTTTGCTACCAAATTTCCCGCTGTATTTGCTAAACAGAAGTTTGGCTTTAGTGCAAGCCAATTCATAACATATACAATTTTAGGCAGCAATTTTTGGGCACCGTGACATCGACTTTACAAAAAGGAACCACACTTTGGCCGATAATTCGCAAACTTATTATCTAATTCATGTGAGGTAACACACATGACTTGGAGGACTCGCTTTCAACAAACACCAAAAAACATACCGTAAGTGTTCAGGCACGTCTATAGCCGGTAAATGAAAACTAATTTACATGTACGTATGTTGCAGGATGAATGCATTATCACCATAAAACAGAAACTAAAAGCCGTAGTTCTCACGGTAGCAAAGTTCTGCTTTACGTCTCACAATATAGTAATACGTGCGCCGATAAAAGTATGCAATTCAACAAACAAATATCTGCGCATATTAGGCTTGTGTTACACGTAAATAGGACGGGTATTGTTCTATAGTCCCTTCTGATTAAGACAGCAGCAGAATTTCTAATTATTTTGCTAAAATGTCGGGCGAATTTTTTCGATTCACCCTATAGGTATGTATTCTCTTCTGTCCCAATTTTGTGTTTCCGGGCACAATGAAGTCCTCGCGCTTGCCTTGGGAAGCGCAAACAAAATTTATAGCAGGCGATAACCGTTCAATGAATATCCAATGTCAGTGAATCCAGCTGGCAAGCCTCTTCGACTTTACCGCTCAGGTTATTGTTACAGATGGAGCCTGCATGGGAAGCCATGCATCATGGAGCGAAGTAAGAACAAAAGCGACCAGATTTATACGTTAAACGAAATTTCGTCTGCTCTATAAAAGAATAAATTCCACAGGAATTTTCTACCACTCAGATATGCAATTGTTTCACAACGAAATTCCAGCTCCATAACATGAATAAAACACCACAAGCAGCGCTATGATCTATGAGTTTGCATATTGAATCCCTTCTGTACGTCGCCCCAATTCGTGTGCGTCGCATTCCATTATCAAGAGTGGGAAGGTATGTTCCAACACAGAGAGCACAAATTTTGCAAACGCTTTAGCTCTGAATGGGATTAGAGAACCCCAAAAGGATGTGAAAAAAGCGGTGAGGTCACATTTTCAGGTACTTTCCTAATATTACGGGCACAGGCTGAGAAAAACTACGAAAATCTGTGACAGTGCTCCGGCCGAGGTTCAGACTGGGTGTCTCTAGAACATAAGTCTTGTTAGTTGTAGGAGTCCAAACCATTTCAGAACATTTTTCTCCTTACATTAATTAGTCAACTGTGGATCAGGCGATGATGATATATGCTGGAAGTGAATACATCCTGTTGTTTTATGTGGGTGTGAAACTTGGTATCTCATATTGAGAAAGCAATATAGGCTCGAGGTGTTCGAGAACACGTGGCGAAGAACATGTGGGCCTAATAGGGACGAGGAAACAGGGGACTGGAGGAAACTGCATAATGAGGTGCTTCATCATTTGTACTTCTCACCAAATATTATCCGCGTGATCAAATCAAGAACAAGGCGACGCGCGAGGCATGTGGCATGTATGGGGAAGAGGAGAGGTGCATACAAGGTTTTGGTGGGGAAACCTGAAGGAAAGAGATGACTTGGAAGACCTACGCGTAAATGGGCAGATAATATTAGAACGGATTTTGAAGAAATCGGTTGGGAGGGCGTAGACTAGGTCGATCTGGCTGTGGATAGGGAGAAGTGGCGGGCTGTTGTAAACACGGTAATGATCTTTCGGATTCCACAAACTGCGAGGAATTTCTTGATTAGCTGTAGAACTATCAGCTTCTCAGGCAGGACTTTGATCTAGAGAGTTAATGAAGATGACTCAAGATTCAGTTAAGGCCTACCAGATGACAATCCATCACATTAACAAGCCAATCGGATATCGAACTCGAAACATTTGACCAGAATGCCGTGTCGAGCTCGTGTAGACTGGATACAGCCACTGTATTATGGAGCTGTTTCAGCTGCGGCTGCTGGGTTTAATTACTTTGCATGGCAAAGCGCGAGGCGGACTGTGATTTCATAAGAACGCTCCGCACGGCTCATTTACGCTCTTGTGTGTTGATGCTTGAGGGACGAGGCACCGCACAACGTGAACTAACGCGGGCTCTGAGCGCGTTTTGCATTTAAGTAAAGTGTACGTAGTAAGTGGAACTTCCGGGGAAGAACTTATAACTTTACCGTACCTGCATTATATAACAAAACCACAGACGCTGAAAATTAATAAGCAGGCGCGTTAGTGGCCTTTTTTTTATGCATTCGTCTTTGCTGGTACAATTTCCACTACCCGAAAGTTGCTCCAGATACTGCACCATCGCCCCGTTCCTAACCTTTAACATTGCAGTATTTCGAATCTCAGAAATGATTACTTACATTTTAAGGCTGCACTGCAAAGATACCTTACGCTGCATTCTTTTTACTCACTTGCTGAATTTCTGACGCATAGCAAGGCTAATCTTTATGGCTATAAATTGTAACTCTGTAAGTTGTATTTTCTTGTTTATGATTTGTATTCAAGGTGTTTGAAATCGTATTATGATTCTAGCGTGACTTTTTAATATGTGATCTATGTTTTGTTATGCGGATCTGATTTTGTGTGTGTTGTTACTTGCCTTGCTTTCCTTGTGTTTTCTGTATTGTACTACTGTGACTCCTTTCATATCCCGCTGTCGTATGACAGTTCTTGGATCTATGAGATGTGTGTGTACGAGAGAGAGAGAGAGAGAGAGAGAGAGAGAGAGAGTGTGTGTGTGTGTGTGTGTGTGTACGTATGCAAATGTTCAACAGACTATTTACACGCAGGTCCTACAGAAAGCAGGAAAAAAATCATATGAAAACGTAAATAACAAACCCTTCGAAAATACGACAAAGTTCACGTGTTTGGGAATTACAGCAACAAAACAAAATTTCACTCACAAATAAGCCGAAAACATGCATGATTTGAGGTTCTCACAGCGGTGACTATCAATACGGACTTCTGGAACCTGACGCGGTACAATCTGGTACAAATCTGCCTACGTTACTGTATACGAGCTATTTTTCACTGCAAGATGGGTACCACAGACGTGCGTGCTTATACAGTACATCCACCATACCCCACATTTCGAGGCAGTCTCAAGTACCTGCAGGCTGAGGGCGCACCATTCACAGGTGACAAAGGGCCCACTTAAAATGTCTAGTGACAGGGATCAGAGGCTGGCTTCTGCGGTCACGACATTGAAACTGCGAAACCTGTGATTGACGAAAGTGACTGCTATATTTCCAAGACAAATTCTGCTACGTGGTGTTTTCCGCTGCGTAGTGTATTGATTTACACACACACACACACACACACACACATCTTCCCCATGAATGCTATATTCTTTTCCGAAGTCTGGTTGAAAAGATAACAAGGATTCTTGTACCAAGTTTTTTATATCTCTGTGCCCCAGAGGTATTCTGGGAAAACTGTTGTAAAGGAGAGCATTTCTTCCAAACTCTTATCAACCCATGCAAGAGGGATTTGAAGTCAGCAGGGAGCCCTGGCCATGCCAGTTATACAGGCTACTCGTGGTCGTCGAGGAGTCAACAGAAAATGTATGGTCTTAAAACCAGTGACGATATTTCAAACAACCGCACGAGAGATCGTGGCTCTTAACCTCTAACACAAACGCGCTGAGCGTCGACGAAGTCCAGGGAGATAAGGCTACAGTATACAAGTATGCTGCTACTGAGCGATCCGTCGACTCGCGCGATGGTGAATAAAGTGCCACTGGAAAATTTAACACCTAAGCAATTGATGCGTTTGTGTCCAAAGGCGTAATGTTTTACATAAAGCCAAATGTAATTTGTGTTTAAAGCTCAGTCCGTGGCGTTGTAACAATACTTAATACCAAAAAAAAAAATTATGTTCTCAAAAGCACTACATTATCAACTCGCGAATTATTGCAAATCACAGAACACAATGTCAATACTTAACGAACTGATTAGTGGACTCAACACAGTATTCTTGGACACCCACATTCACTTGCCAGTCAAATGCTTCAAAATTCGTTTCCCGACCCATTTATGTGGCTCACGGAAATAGCGCAGTCCGTACAGTGACTAGGATACGGCCTGGACGGTCCGGGCTTCAAATCAAGGCAGGAGGAAAAGATTCCTCTCTTCTCTAAACCGTCCAGGCCGCCTCTGAGATACACCCAACGACGCGGTGGAACAGTTGCTTGAGAACTGCACTACAAGCCGGAAGGTCACGGAGTCGATTCCCGATGGTGCCATTGAAATTTTTGATTCACATAATACTTCCTGCCGCACTACGACCCTGGGGTGGGCTCAGTTTCTAACAGAAATGAGTACCAGGAATATTTTCTGCGGAGTAAAGGCGGCCGGTTCTTAGCGCTGACCTTAGAACCTTCATGTGCGGACTGTCTTGAAATCTGGGATCCTCAACCTCCTGGAGCCCTCAGGGCCTGCCCAGGCCAGTATAGGGATTTTTGTACCTTTTTTTGAACCTACATGGAAACTGTTGTGCGTGTGGTGTAGGATAAGTAGAAACAGATGATTAATAACACCAACCTACGGTACTTGCAACATGCAATGTATTTACGTTAATAATTAAGAAATGACAATAGCGTTATATCCTTCTTACATTAATCTCGCCCTTTCGCGCGAAATATCCGTCACTATTGCACACTTCTTTTACCATCCATGTTTTGCTTGGATCCTTCCCATGCAAATGTGGAGTGATCTTAAAATTAAAACAGGAAGAACTCTTTTAAGCTCCACAGAACGTGCCGGCTCGCTGGTTGCAAGCAGTACACCCAACTCTGTTTTTTAGTTGCTCTGAAAATGACGCCATTAAAGAACATAATTTATTTGGGGCAGTAGAGTACATATAGTACACAGCGTACCTGGCTGGCCTTTAAGGCACTGGAGAATGTTAAAAATATTCTAGCAGAAGAGAAGAGGGGGAATACTTAGACAGTAACTTCTGATATAAAGGTTTATGAGTAATACGCAGAAACAATTACAACAAAGAAACATGATCAAAGTTCACTACAAACTAAAATTATTAAGAATGTTTTAAACATTTACCCGCCCCACCAATCTCCCATTAAAAAGTTATTTTGTAAAAGAGTCTGTGCGAATGCAAAGTTTCTTGTCCTGTTGAGGCGGTGGGAGGTTCAGACTGCAGCATTATTACATTCAGTTTTTACTGTAAAAAGCTGTTCTTATATTAAACAAGGCACGCAAATTAAACACTTCAAAGAACACGACTGTACTCTGATTACAGCATTTTATTTTTATACACGCATATACCCTACAGTGTCATATATTTTATTCAAATTACCTCTGTACATAACGACAATCTAGACGTCAAAAAATATGAACAAAAAAGCAGACGCATTCCCCTGCTTACACGTCTGTCAATTATGATCGAGTAACAACAGCATGATAAAAACTTTAAAATAATCGACGCGCGCGCGCGCGCGTGTGTGTGTGTGTGTAAAACAAGCATTGTGCATACATACAAACACACATACCTACATACGCATGTACGTATAAGACAAACACGGTATACGCATTTGTTTGTACAGACTGAACGCTCCCTTGCACCAAAAATAGTGAGTCTGAAATTGTAGATGACGACAGAAGTATCGCAGGGTTCCTTATACTGTTGTTTACTATTGTTACCACCACCACCACCACCACCACCACCACCACCACCACCACCACCACCACCACCATCACCACACGTGTATCTGCTTAACACCTGTTAAGGAGTGAGTCGTTACAATTATTCATTTTAAAGACTATCATCCCGTTATGTTGTTAACAGTACAAAAAATTAAACCAATATGCGCCCAAACACAACTAAATCTTAGTTATTATACAGAACTACATGTTTCATCCTCCAGTTCACAGTTGGTCTTTAAAACATATGAAGGAAAAAATATACATGATGTAAGTACGGATATACATAATGTACAGGTCTGGTTCTTCTTTAATGTGCTTTAAAGACCAACTGTGAACTTCAGGATGACCTGAGATAGGTCGAAACATGTAGGTCTGTATAATAAATAGAATTTAGTTGTGTTTGGACAAATACCGATTTAATTTTTGTACCACAATTATTATTATTATTATTATTATTATTATTATTATTATTATTACACCGAAATGCGCAAAACGTTTCCAACACTGAAGTCTGCTGTAATCAGTAAAATGCAGCCATGGTGAACAAGCAAACAGCGTTCATGAGCAGTGGCGCGGTCTGTCCGCACATAACACTGACCAAACACTAATTTCACACGCATCATGTTTGTAAACTCTGCATTTAGGCATATGCTATCATTCGTCAACTTCACAGTCTGCATCAGATCAGTAGCGACACGCTGCTACGTCAAACAAACACAAGAATATACCTCACCGCGCCAGTTCATGAGCGTAAATTTCATCTGCATGTTAATCGGCAAGTTATAAATCACAGTGCTCTCATGTCTAACTTCCCCACTTTCAGCCCATCAGCGCACCGAACTTGTTGGAATCAGCCAACTGCAACCCCAGTCATCAAAACCCTGCATTACCCACAAATATGAGGATTTATAAATAAAGTGCACTAGGGTTCATTAAATGTAAAATTTCAGTGCCCATACATTCAAGCGCAGAACTGTTTTCAAGGCAGAGCTCTGCCCATCCGATTTTAATACTGTGCATATAGGGGAGTGGAGGAGTAGCTCCACACGCATTTTTAAATTTTTAACCTTGAAACTAAATGAATCTGAGTGGTCCGCTTCACCAATCCACCGCTTTATCACCAGAAACAGAAGTCCCAGTGCCCTTCTCAGAGGGTGGGCAGGCTCCACAGTTTGTCTGGACGATTTGGAGAAGAGAAAAAGTCTTCCCCTGCCCGAAATCAAAACCCGTCTCCTTGAACGTCAAAGCCGTAGCCAAGTTCACTTCTATTTCCTGTCTCCTGGCATAACTAACTCCATGGAGAAGAGTCCTTCTTACGAATCATCGCAATCTTCATGGTTCGAAGTAAATGAAGTAATCGTCCCACCTCATTCTGCAGTTAATTACTTCCGCAGTTGATACAGCGTTGCTTAGCATCCTACGGACGACAGAAACATTTCTGCACAAGGTTATTTAAAACTGGCATTATTTCGGGACTGGCAGTCATGGGCACAATTACCTTGTTTATCTACCCACTCCAAGCAAGGGAGACAGGCACAACAATTACGCAAGGATGGATGGATGGATGGATGGATGAACGTAGGTTGCAGTAACTACGTTAGTTCTAGGCTGCCAGGCAAATGCTAATTAATTACCGGAGAGCAAAGTACATTCACTGCAACGTACACGGAGCTTGTCTGGGCCTCGAGACAGACATGACTGCAAATGTTCCCTGAAGCGCATTCTGACACTGGAAGTTCCCCCAAAAGCCGATCCCAGTGGCCGCGCGGTCTAAGGCGTAGGTCTGCGGCCGAGCGCTTGCTGGGATCGTGGGTTCGAATCCCACCGGGGACATGGATGTTTGTCTTGTACAGTGTTTGTGTTGTCAGGTAGAGGTCTCTGCGATGGGCCGATCCCTCGTCCAGAGGAGTCCTACCGACTGCGGTGTGTGTCTGAGTGTGATCAAGTGAAAATAAACAACCTCGACACCTACTGTGAGTAGGTAGAAGAGGTAAGGACTACGAAGTTCCCCCAAAACATTATACATAATTTGGTAAATGGTTAAGGCCCCTAGCCCAACAACCGGAAACAACCGCAGGTTTTAATGACTGCGAAATACAGTTCTCGAAGTACAGTAATGTTCTGCTACTTACAGTTCACTGGCCGCTGGAAGCCGACTTCACCTGGAGAATCTAACAGCAGCTCAGCTGCTCAAAACGTATTCCAAAACATCATTTGCACTTCACACTTCTTAACCCTTTAAAGACGAGACGTGTCTGTTTTATGTAAGGACTCAGTGCGTATCGCGCTGTAAACACTCTCCACTTCGGTTATAAAAACCAATCTATTAATGTTTTATAAGGCAAAAGTTGCTGTTTGTTCTGAGATCCGTACAAAACACATAAACGCAATGTGGGCACCACGTAGAACTTTTTAATGTTAAACCTGGTGGTATGTAAAGTTACCGCTAGGCTTTAAAAGGTTACTATTAACATCACACCTACATCAACGCCAAGTGGCATCTTAATTTCTCACTTTCCGACAATCAGTACTGTAGATTTAAATGTACGTATCTCTGCCACGTGTGCTACATTTCCCATCCCATCCCCATTATTTTGACCATCTATATAAAAGCCTAAGATGTGAAATTCTGTTCTTATTCTGTCGCAATGTAGAAAGCCATGCTTAAGGTTTAGTGTGTGTACGCCAGGTGGCAGTGACTGTCAAGAACAATCTGCCATTATGAAGCAGTCGAGAGGCGCCTATATTTCGGTCGGTATTTAAACCTCAAACTTTGTCTATACCAACTTATCTGTAGGTAGCAGCACAGCTTATTCTATATAGCTGTCTTTCAAGAACTTATATAAATTTCAAGGTGTGCACACTCAGTGAATCACTCTACAGTAGTGCTCAATGTCTATAGTATATAACGGTGGATCAGTGACAGTGTTAGCTGTGAAAATCATAGTGACAGATGGAAACTGTCAAATTTTTCCACTGAAATTTCAAATTTCAAGGTGTGCACATTCAATGAACCCATCACTCTACAGTAGTCCCCAGTGGCTATAGTATATAACAGTGGATCAGTGACAGTGTTAGCTGTGAAAATCACAGCGACAGATGGAAACTGTCAAATGTTTCCACTGAAATTTCAAACGCCTTAATACTGCTCCGAATAATGAATCCCACTTGGTGAAGACGAAAGCGCTTCTCAATGTGTAACTTTCTCCATCGTCCTGTGCCTTCCTCTCTCGCAGGTCCGACTGTTTTTCTCAGCACACTGTTCTCAACACCATCAATCTTGAGTAAACACATATTTTTCGAATTAGGAGTTGATTCAGCGCGTCACTCTCATCACTCGAGAATAAGAATAATGTGCTCTTTGAAAAGCTCCAAATACGTGGTCCTAAGTAGGGAGATCTCAGTCCGATTCAGCAATCGTTCTTTCAAATACATCAAACTCCTTGCCCGAAAGTTCCCATCGCACACTTCTCCCTGTGCATTCATTCTGAGTTTCACGAAATCCAAGTCTCAATGGAATAAACCAACAGTTTACCGTACCTAAACTGATTTCTACTCTTTACGTTCCTCTTTTGTTATTTAAGGAAACAGCAAGAGAGTTGAAACCACCAGAGGCACTATAAACCAGGGCTGGACAAGATTTCGTGTTTTTAAACGCCTGCGCAAACGTTGAGTAATCGTTTTTTTACACTAATCTTATCGTCGTCTTCATCATAATCATCATCATCATCATCCTCATCATCATCGCCTAGAACGTACGAGGCGGAAGAGAAATGTGCAAAAAATTATCGGAACACGTGAACCGCCGAGACTCTACAACTAATCCTAAAGGTACAAAATGTCCTGCACAGATCTTGCGTTTTAATGTATTTTTATTTAATCTTACACAGACGACTGCATATAACATTAGATATGACGTAGAGGTAAAGGTAACGTTCGCCCTGTAACAGGCCATGAAGGCCCAGAGGAGGAGTAGAGGTAGCATACAGCTCTACTCTTTCTTTGACCTCGGTGCAGGACGTGGATACATGGTTAGCTCCAAGCCCCGGCCGCTTTAGCCCCGTGAAAGAGACATGGTACCCACTGTACAAGAAGCTGGGTCGGCTCCATGAGGGAAAACGAAAATTTACACGGATTTCCGCAGACTCTCCTCTCAACGCATACAAGGTAAAGCGTATATGCTTACACGAAAAAATGAAAAACGACGTCACAATTAACCACAATGCATTTCCTATAAAGGCGTTCTGTCTCTCTTGTCAGGACACTAAACCAAGGGTCTATTTTTGCGAACCCTGAATAACTTCACACCGCAAACAGAAAAAAAAAAGCGAACGGCACCATGTTTTTACTCATTAGACGTCTATTTCTGTCTGTACTAGGACCTACATTATTAATTTCCTCCAGGCTATAATCTCCTCAAGCAGTTACGAAAGTAAATTTATATATTTAAGCAAACGTCAGTAATTATACTGGGTAGGTACACTTTATTTATCAAACAACAACTGGTTAATGAGGCTACCAGGATTAATTAAGCAATCTTGAAGGACGTAGCAGTATGCTGTTTCAGAGCCCCAGCAGTAATGCCGTTCGTTTTCAAGAAGCTCATTTAATTATATTTAGCTCTTATACATAAACAAATCCAATAGCTATCGTTAGAGACACTTTCAAGATGAGATATTCTGAACTCATTTAACTGCCGCGATACTTACGTCCACAACTAAGTCTCGTTCCCCCGCCCCCCCTTCTTCAGGACTAATCTTGCAATTAAGAATCGCCACCGTTAGCGAAAAAGGAA
This sequence comes from Coptotermes formosanus, assembly GCA_013340265.1. Lineage (NCBI taxonomy): Eukaryota > Metazoa > Arthropoda > Insecta > Blattodea > Rhinotermitidae > Coptotermes > Coptotermes formosanus. The sequence continues at coordinate 191,239 of BLKM01012573.1, read as the reverse complement.
CATTTTCGAGGTGCCCAAATTAATAGCACGACATTAAATAGTGATATAAATTAATTACTTCAGAACGCTCCATAGCAAGCAAGGAGATATATTAACGCCACTGCTACTGAACGGCTCATTACATACAGTGTGTCATTAGGACAGTCTAGGTGCACGCTGATGATTGTAATTTATTGGACAAAATCCGTAAACAAAACACAGAAGGTCTTTTAGAAGCAAATGGGGAAGCTGGTTTAAAAGTTAACGTACAGAAAACACGTTCATGTCACACCGACAGACTGCATAACAAAATCATAATATAAACACACTAATTCCTCTCCTTAGCAAAAACCTACACGCACGGAAGGTCGTTTAAAAATATTACTAAACTACTTCTTTAAATCGCAAACCGAAGGAGTCCCCGACATGCGAACCTACATGAATAAATGTATTTATACATCTGGTTTTTTTTGTGGTCCTTACCTCTTCTGCCTACTCACAGTAGGTGTCGAGGTTTCTGTTTTTCACTTGATCACACTAAGAAAACACCACAGTCGGTAGGACTCCTCTGGATGCGGGATCGGCCCGTCGCAGAGACCTCTACCTGACAACACAAACACTCACAAGAGAAAAAAGTCCATGCCCCCGGTGGGATTCAAACCCACGATCCCCACAAGCGTTCGGCCGCAGACCTACGTCTTAGCCCGCGCAGCCACTGGGATCGGCTGTATGTATACATACAAGTACCATATGTGACTGAAACGAGTTAAGCAGAAAATTATCAAAACTGTACACTGATGTGACAAATGCGGTTAACGACAATGCTTAAAAAGTGCAATTTTTATTCAATTCTATTCAGTTCCTTCTATTTTAAATAAGAGGAATGTTATGATACACTCTTCCTTATAACCGGCAACCAACCTCGTTATATGACGTTATTTCTTATGGGGGGAACTTGCTAAACATTACAAACTTACCGACTTTCGAAAGGCATTACAGAGGCATGACGTTCATTAAGTAGAGGAATGAATGTATAGCTAATGCCTCGTTGTATTGGAGCAAAGTTCAAACGAGGTTTAAATATATAAAATAACAAGTACAAGCGTTTGTTTTGATGTATGTTTGAAGACAGGGTGTTGCTGAACATTTCGGGACCCATACAGAAGAAAAATATGGATGGGACATGTAACACGCATAAGGACATTACACACGCAAATATTTAAGTCCAAAAATCTGAAAGAGACCACTTGGATGACCTAGGCATAGATGGAATATTTAAATATATCTTAATACGCCAGTGACCAGCGACGGGCTCTTATAAACATAACAATGTTCCTTGTTATTCCACACGATACTGGGAAGTTATCGAACAACAGACCCGCTAGAAGTTCCCCAATATGATCTCTACGCCATGCAGTTAACGTACTCGTCTACTGCAGTTCACGTTCCATTCTGCATACAATACACTTATAAAGAAGGCATGTCAAACTTACCTGTGCGAAAAGAATAAAACCTAAGGACAGTGGCATCTCAGTGGCATCTTCTATAACGATGTTATTATAAGAAAAAAATCACTCATCTGTAAAGTTCACACACGCGCACACGAAACTTCAATGTTCTACAACTTAAAACTAATTTCTTCTTCTTCCTCTTCTTGAGAAACTAATAGTTTTTTTTAAGCTAGTGAAGATTTTCTCCGCATTTTGTGGAATGCGAAGGTTTACTACAGCTTCCGCAACAGCCCGCTACGTTTCACTATCCTACGCTAGATACAGTCCTATTTCTTGTAGATACATTTTAATATTATTCTCCCATCTATGTCCGCGTCTTCCAAGTGGTCTCTTTCCCTCAGGTTCCACCACCAAAACCCTGTATGCACCTTTCCTCTCCCCCATACATGCCACACATCCCGCGCATCTCATTCTGCTTCATTCTATGACCCGACTAACATTTGGCGAGTACTTCCACAACTTTATGTTCCTAACTCTCGAGTTCATTGATGGGGGGTGCAGGCTTCTGTTCAGGACAAAACAAAACCAAAGGACATTTAAGCAACTGGACAGAGAGAGACACCGAGAGACAGAGAGACAAAAGTATTGGGTAAAGATCTTCCTTTGCCACTAAATATGATTTGTCATACACTCTTGGGAAAAACTTCCAGCAGAAGTCTAAAGCGGAGAGGCAGGTAGAAAAGCGGAAGTCTTGCAAGTTGCCAAACAAAATGGAATCACTCAGGGCCCAAAAAGCAATAGCTTAATATCAGCAGGAAGAAAGGAAGAAAGCGTTTTGCTTCATCCACTATAAAAATTGTGTTGAAGGCATGATCGGAGCTGTTCAGTGCTGATACGAAGGGAAAGCGAAGCAAGAAGGAAAAGAGGGTTATAGAGAAGAAAAAAACCCTTCTCTGGCGCGTAACGGGACCTGCTGTTAGCTTCCTTACACTCGACTTAATTCAGTCCGTGCAAGACAAGGCAGCGAGCGCAGTTCCATTCTTCCTACGCTACACAACACAAGGCGATGATTGAAGTAAACAGACGTTGTAAAACTGAGCACTTTTGATGGTTCGAAGGTTTGAACTTATTTCGTGCGGAAGTGGAACTTTATCTGAGAGCGAGGGGGTTGGGGGGTTGGGGGGGGGGGGCAATTCCGTTGCTCGTATCTAAGCGATCTGCCGAAGTTTCAGCTTTGCGGTCGTTTGGGCTGGGAAAACGTGCGGAAGAGGGCTATCGGAAAAAAAAAATCAACGGTACGTCGCACGACAGTAGACGTGGACGATTTCTGCCAAAGCATGCATTTGTTGCGTACGAAGCCGACCATATGACGGTGGTGCCGTCTGATGTGTTCTGATAAAACCTGGCGTTCAACATTTGTCTACTTTATATCAATATTACCAATTTAAATTGAATTCACCTTAACTGATTTTAAGTTCACAATTGAAATCCAATAAAATCTTCTCGGGCAGACAGCCACGTCAAAGCGTAACGATGTTTCAGCGTTTCAGGGACTGACTCTGTCCCTGTAATGTTGGAACATCTTTACATCTGACGCGACTGTCTGTCACAGAAGATTTTATTGAATACCGTCGCTGCGAAAGCTTCAGAACATTGTGTATTCACAACCGAAAATTTACGTACGATACATCCTTTGGTCCCCCAGAGGTTAACTCCGCCTTAACACTTGTTCTCCTTTACAGTTGTGTATTCTTACCTGCTGATGGTCGCCTTGTACGGCCGAAACATGTCGTTCGGGCAGTAATAAAAGTAAGAAACAGGGAATGTTGTTGTTTGTCTGTATAGATTAGAAATAGATATATAATCAAAATGGACCATAAATAAATAAATAAATAAAATGCGATGGCGGAAACTACACTGGAATGGCCCAGGCTAGAATCCAGTGGCAGGTCCTTGTGCATACGGTAATAAACACTTTGATTCCATAGCACAAGAATAATTTCTTAACCAGCTAAGTGACAAACAGCTTCCTATAAATAAATGTGTTCTACGTATTGAGCGAGTCATGTCACAAATGCGCGTCAGATCGCCTCTTCACCAGATCTTCATTTCTCCACACTCATGATCCTACGTCTTGCTCTTTTCGCTTGTTTACGCACTAGACGGAAATCTCTTACAAATACAAGTAACATTCATCTCTCTCTAACGAGAAAGTCTGGATGATGTTTTCTTTAGGATTCTAACGCTCACTGGGCCTTTCCAACTCCCAACACATACCAACAACCCCGCTCGCTGAAGTGTGCAGATTTCTAGAATCCCGACGTTTACTTAACTCACGAACTTGAGTAACGGAAAAAAAAAAAAGAAAATAAAAGCAAATACGACGAGTAAAGTTTCGTTAAACGTAACCCGTAAACCGCCAGAAAACAAGGTCTAAAGGCACAGCTTCAGTCTCTGATCTTTCCGACTGCTTTTCATGAATTTCTGAGAATATATGTACATACACACATACATACATACAAAGAATAAACTTTCGTCAATTCTATTACAGTTCAAGGAAATAAGGAAAATAGTGTGTTCAAAAACGTACGCTGGGAACAAAATATTTTTTAACCACACCGAACGGGCAGACCTACACAATAACTGAGTAATAAGCCCTGTTGCTACGGAGTAAAGACGGCCAGTAGCTAACATGAAAGTTCAGCATCAGATCTGTCCCAAAGCCAGTTCAATAGCATTAACATTCCCAAACACTAATCCTTCCAGATCTATCACAATATTATCCTATTATCTACACCGCGTTCTGTTATTTTCATGCGGGGTTCCCTTACAAAACATGTGTGATTTATTTCCACATGACGCCCTCACCACACCCTTACTATTTAAACTGCCCTAATGATACAACTTTAAGACAAATTGCAAAGCACTTCGTTATGTACCAGTTCTACATCTATGGCACATCACTTCTCTCACGCCAAAACATTCCCCTCACACATCAAACAAATCAAATTTTGCGCCACAGGGTATAACTAAACACACAAAATTAAAACTTCATTAGATCAGCGTAGTACATGGAAGTGTGTATGGTCAGACCGGAATTTCAACGGGCGGTCGGTCAGTCAGTCGATAAGGTGGACACCTGCTCTGTCGGCTGCCCGTATGGCCATTTTGTTTCAGGCGCACATTGCAATTAAGACATTCCGATGAACAACTTCATATGACAAATATCACAGCACTATGGTAGTGGAACCTGAAGGCTCAACACAACTAACACTAAAGCGCATGACCCTGACCTAACTACATCATTTGAGATCCATCCCCTTCGCGATGTTGCCAAGTGGTCCCTCCCCCAAAATTTTGTATGCGTTCCCTTGTGTCACCCATGCTAGTCCCATGTCCAGTCCACTGGAACCAGGGCTGTGGAGTCGGTACACAAAATCTCCGACTCCGACTCCTTCATAAAAGCTCGATATATATTAATAATGGTAAACCTACTAAAATGGTAAATGCTATCATATTTCATCGCCACCACGTGACTCATCGGGCTACCTTGTAAACTTATAACCTATATTTAAGTACAAGTCTAATGGTTATTGTCGCTAGTATCTATTTAAGATTTTAAATCGAGGTTGGAGCCGGAGTCGGTGCATTTTTACCGACTCCGACTCCAAAGCCGATTGTAACCTCCCATATTTCAATACCTTAACAATACCCGTGACCTGCATACATTTCGAGAAAACTGGAGATACATTACATGTATCAAGAGATATTCTTGGAATAGATGGCAGGCAAGTAGATCCCTACCTGATTAAATCGGCATGGACTGCATATCAGTAGTCAAACAAGCAAAACGCTGTGAGAATTTGAAAGAAAAATCGTTACAATGTTTCTGTGGTCTACAGTTTATTGGTTCATTATACATGAGTGTCACACTAACTTATTTTCTGCAGCAGGGCGTGTTATTACTCTCCACGCCTCGGTACAAAAATATCCGCACATTCTGGTATGTTGACCTTTCGAAAGTATTTATCTGAAATTAGGTACTGATGAGTTAAGGTTAAGCTCGCGTACAGAATGACACGACTTTACATCCTTTTATTTAGACCCACGCACGCACGCACGCACGCACGCACAGCCACCTCATTTCCTTGCTACTTGCTGGCACAAAGCCTGCATAAAGGCCACAGCCGAATGAACGGACATTCAAAGGAAATTCAGAAATGAAGTCAGAACTACAACAAGTGTCAAGAGTGAATGAGTTCAGAGTAAGGCGTATTCTGGTACGACTTCTTCATAAACACCTTGACACTAAAGGAAGACAAAGAAAGAAAAGAAATGCATGACGCTACGACCGCTACCTGGTTTCTTTGCCTAGTGCTGCACTTCCAAAAGTTGCAAGACAAGGACTGCGTTTCCTCAAGTGAAGTAAACAGATCACGGGAAGGTGAGAACTTGCAGACTAAACTTTGGTACTACAGAAACTCCAGGCACGCGCTTTCAGCAGGGAATCAAAGCCGCTTCTCTGGAACTTTACAGGTGTCCAGTCACGTAAATAGGGAACAAATGCTGACACAGTCCACCTGACGTTCTACACGTAAGCACTCCGACACTGGTGCTCTATCAGTAACAAGTTTTCTTCATAACAACTGCACCAGCCGTGCTCGGTCAACTGCTACACTTCTTGCACAAAAACTAAGTAGGCCGTGCGAAGTACAATTTTCAGAAAGAAGAAAGGCAGATGCAACTTGCAAAATGTATGTATTTCATAGACCAGTGAAAACAATGTACAACTGCAAGTGAAATTCGTGATCGAATTAAGAAAGAAATCAATTCAACCAAAACATGTAAGCTACCTACCCGCATAATGCCGCCTATGGTATGACAGATTTCTATGAATACTTGCGAATAGCAGAACCTCCATGTGTTTGTGAGTTACACGCTCAGTCATGCCTTGATACACGAAGTTAGTCTTGAGTTCCATTCCTGGCTGTGGTGGGAAGAAAGATACAGCTGCCCCCAGTGGAAACCAAAGGCTGTCCTCAAATTCGATGTGTACTGTTTGGTGGTTTGCTGCTTTTCTCTTATACCCGTATTGCTTCTTCGAGCTTCTTCGAGTACGATCTTAGAGGGTTTAGAATGTTCGAAAAGACGCCGGAAAGAGAAGGAGTGTGTAAGTCACAAGGTAAGCACAAGGACAGCAACGCATATATCTTCAAAGACGTTACGGCAAAAACAGTCGCCGAGAGCAGAACTCAAGGTGGGCGCTCAAAACGATCGGGTTTAATTTGAGGCTATTCGATCGAACGTGGATGAAATTCCAACTTACTCAAATTACCTTGCAGCTAAAATGGTTTTATATTCTGGAACAAGCACGAGTCGCAGCAAGAGTGTAAACAATCCCCACACACAAGCTATGACAATCGCAAACAATGATAAGTTCATATGCCAGGCTGGATGACCTGGAACAGTGGTTCGATTCCCGACAGGGGCAAGTGACAGTTCTCTTCTCCAGAACGACCTGACCGGCTCAGGGGCCTACCCACCTTCCTATCTAATGGGAACCGGGGGCTCTTTCTCCAGGAGTAAAGCGGCCAAAGCACGAAGGTGACCACTCATCTCCACATAGAGCTAAGATTAAGTGGATCTATACCTCCGTTGTCCCACACGCCTTCATGGCATGATTCTTATTCAAACAAAAGGACAACTTTGCCATATTTCATCACGTTTATAGCATGTAACAAAGACCCGTTCATCAATCACTAACTTGCACAGATTCAAAATAATTCGCGAATACTGAATATGGAAGAACAGAAAGTAGCAGGCTAGTGAAGCGGTAACGACAGAGTTTTACTGGCCGTGTGTGAGGCAGGAATCTCAAGAAGCTATCGGCCACCTGTAATTATTTCGGCCCCTTAAATTAAATCGTCGTAGTTAAACAACACGTCATAAAAATATAATGGAATGACAGGGCGAGAAAGTGAGTGGCATATGGCTCAGGCGGTTAGCCGCCGGCCTCCCACCGCGGAGGCCCGGGTTCGATCCCGGGTCAGTCCATGTGGGATTTGTGGTGGGTAAAGTGAAACTGGGACAGGTTTTTCCCCTGAATACTTCGGTTTTCCCCTGTCAGTTTCATTCCACCGGTGCTCCACTACTTGGAAAAGCACAAAAAATAATCATCTTCATCATAGTGTTACACAAGA
>BLKM01012573.1:145017-178784 GCA_013340265.1 Coptotermes formosanus | reverse complement strand
GCCGGGACCGCAGAGAGTTCACGCCTCCAGTACACAGTACACAGCCAACAGCACATTCTCACTCAACTATAAAGTGCAACCTTAGCGTAACGGTAACAAAAAAGTTCTCCCTGAAGATGACCCAGCAGGGTCGAAACATGTAGGAGTGTGTTACAATTGATGATAAAACTCTCTTTGTGCATTTGTTGGTGATTAGTGTTTTTGTAATGCAGTCTATAGTTACAGAAAATATTTTAAAAGCAGACTAACGTTTAAAGCTGTACCGTACGTTCCGTATTAACCTTTTAAAGCCTAGCGGTAACTTTACATAGACCAAGTTTAACATTAAAAAATTCTACGTGGTGCCCACATTGCGTTCATGTGTTTTGTACGGATCTCAGAACAAACAGCAACTTTTGCCTTATAAAACATTAAGAGATTTGTTTTTATAACCGAAGTGGAGAGTGTTTACAGCGCGGTACGCACTGAGTCCTTATATAAAACAGATACGCTTCGTCTTTAAAGGGTTAAATACTAGGACACTTACTGCTACCATCTTGAGACCTATATTTCACTTGGTGTAGCCACTCCCAGTATTGTAACACAGTTTAAGAACAAAATACTGTATTACATTTATAGCTTTACGTTAAAAATTCTGGTTATACTCTACTGACAGAAAACACACATTCGCTCGATAATTTTGCTGTAGACTCCAAAACCCTACTCATCGAAATATCCAAGTCCATTCACTGCTTTCGGAGACGAAACATGTGGACGGACAGAAGGACATACATAAACGATTTCTCGTTGTGCGTTGATTTTATGCGCATTTTGCAGAGAACATGTAAAAGCACTGTTTTGTTCGCACAATGGATATGAAATGAAAATACACGTATTTGGCTCAAGTTTTATTGATATTTATAAAGGCAAGGATTTAACGCGATCAAAGAAAAAACAATTAAAGAAACATGCAAACGTGGCACCCGGGGCCGTTTGCCATTCAAAGTAAAGCACCTTCATATATAAAAACAAATCATTTGCAGATTCCATCAACCTGTCAATTATATTTTCATATGCGATTAAATTTCATTCTGCGGAAAAAGGACGTTATATACAATGACTCTTCGGGGGTTGTGGAAATGGCAATCGCGAGTGAACACACACACAGACGCCCATTATGACCACCGTTTAACGTAATCACTAATGCCGAAACAACTCGACAGCAGCAAAGGATACGCAACACATACGTTATTGATTGTCTAGGATTAATAATGGGACCGGGAAAACGATGCAGCGCAGGAATAAGCCAAAGAAGTAGAAATATTCCGGACTTGAAGCCGGTGAGATGACGCTAATTGCTCGTTACTTTACAATGAAACATTCTTCAGTGCATAATGAGTGATTGGGTTTTTACAAGGATGGGACACCAAACAAAAGCCCGAAAGACTTGCGTTTTTACGTCATGGTAATCCGTCCTTTGAGAGAACGCCTCTGCCACGGCCATTGAGCTAGCTCCGCCCGGACGGAATCTGCGCTTCAAATACGAGTAATCCGACAGAGGAAAGACTAAAAATAACCTTGCTTGAGTGTTCTGTGTGCAGAATATATAACCCAATATTGCAAAACAGCATTGGCAGAGATCAGGGTCGAACTCTGCCAACGGTACATTCTTACACACAAACTGCGATGGCTTCACATAGGTGACTGCTGGCTACGGGCTGAAGGACAGAGGTTCGATTCCCAAAAGGAATTTCTTCCTTTTTCCATCGCATTTACACCGGCTCTGGCACCCACCCACACTCTCTGCTCTGAGGTTTAAAAGGGATTATTTTCTTAGCTGTAGTGCTAAAGCGACGGCAGCGGAAAGTTTGAGCCCAAAAGTTGGACGGAATAGGGCCCTCTGAAAAGCTGGGACATAGACAAGACTACACGGTGTCACAACCCATAATACGATATTCTTAATACCCACTGCTGTGAGAACATCAAGTCTAACTACGAAACATCCATCCGGTTTCCCGCAAGCGTTAGAATGCGAGTGACACCCATTACATCTTTTAACAATTTGTCTATTTCGGCCAGTCCTTGTCCAGAAGCTGTCAATAGCGTAACCTTCTATCGCCAATGCACAGTATCGACAGTTCATCTACAACGGAGCTTGCTAGCTTGCCTGCTTATTTACTTGCTTGCTCCAAGGAGCACAGTCCTTCTTGAGACGCTAACAGTCCCTCAGCTAGTAAAGAAATTCCCCGCATTTTACGGAACCCGAACGTAAACGAAGATCGGAAAACAGGACTAAACTGCATGCGGCCTCACTGATCCGTTTGGTGATTTCTGAGAGAATTTTAATGTCAAGACTGTAAACACAATTCATGCACTCTTACATCCGCCGCTGAAATTCCAACAACACCGATGGAGGTAAGCATCAGAGGTGCACAGATCTCGGGCACCAGGTCGCCCGAGCGACTAAATTTGGTACTGTGGCGCCTAACGTTTGTGGGTCCTCAATATGTAACTGGCTCCAGGTCACCCTTCTGGTGCCTAGAATTTTGAAATGGCTCGCAGTTTTTGGAAATTTTGTTTACCCCTGGTAATCGTTATGTACTTACTCCCACATATGTCGGTTCATAACTTAAATGCCTTTTGGAATGTCAGGGTAATTATAAATAGGCCTAATAGCGGCTATTTCACATAGTATATTGGAATACACTTGTTAAAGAACTGAAGAGATATATAACAAAACGGCCTAGGGTATACGGCATGTATACAAGCAACACAGTGTAGCACGCATATAACTGCTTGCACCCGTCTTTAAAAACGTAATAATATTGCGGCTTCAAAATTCAGATACTCTTTGGTTGTAATCAAATTATATTGCATTCATGCACGCACTAGCTGCGTTATGTAGAAAAGAGAGACGCTACATGCTGGCCATAAACACAATTGAACATTATTTCCACAATAATTAATATTTATGCCTCAATATTTATTGAAAAATCGCATGGAATGTATTATTTATATTTATTCACAACAGAATTTGAAAACAACGGACGTGTTTAATTTTCTGCCAACAAAATGCAACTTTCTCGTATCGATTTTCGCCATGTACCAGCAGCCCTCCGCAGAATGACCGTTCTGTAATTGTGGCGAGAACATAATAAAGGTTATAGAATTGCGTGCTAATTTAAGGAAAAGCACACGTCCTTTTGGTGGCGATACCGATACGTGTCTCGAATGTAGGCCGGTATGGGAAATAGGGAAAATGGTCTCTTTTGGTAGCCACTAACTAACTAATTAAGTACACGGAGCAGACTCCCGTTTGAGCAGGCAGGAAGTTCTCAGCTACTCAAGAATTTCCCCGCCTTTTGTGCACAGAAGGCCGTCACTTCCTATTCTCTGCCACATAATCCACTCCACGCCCTCCTACACTATTTCCTCTACATAAATTTTGAATTTTCCATCTACATCTAGGTCTTCCAAGTGGTCTCCCTACTTCACATTTCCTTATCCAATCCCTGTATGAACTTCTCTTCTCCTTCAAGTATGCCACACGCACCGCCCATTTCGCCCTCCTCATTTCATCAGCCATACACATCCGGTGAAGAGAACAAATCACTAAGCTCCATACAGGTCACAGTTTTCTCCATCCTGTTGTTACTTCTTCCCTTTTAAGCCAAAGTATTCTCCTTAGTACCCTGTTATCAAACACACTCAGCCTCTGTTCTCCTCTTTATGTAAGATACCAAGTTTCACACTCATACATAACAGGCAAAGTATTGTTCTGTTCTGGCAGTCACTAGTCTTTCCAAAAGAAAATACCTGAATCAAAACGCCCTCCTCCCACTTCCTGCCACATCTCGTCCTTCCACCTTCAATCTTCCACAGCGCTAATAGTCTTACCATATGCCTGCACGCCTGGAGCACTGGACGGAAAATGTATTGATTGACGAGATGGAAAATAAGCGGGAGATCAGCATCAATTGCTTTACGAAAAACTCTTTAATTTGTAATCTTTGTACTAATATTATCTAGAAATATGAGCTGGGGGGCACACACAGTACGAGCAGAGAAGATGACAAATACATACAAATATTTCAGATGGAAGACACGAAAGAAAGAGTCCAATTGGAAGACAGCAGGGTAAATGGTAGGACATTAAAATGGAACTGAAATAAATTCGGTATAAGCATCACGCCTGGATTACCTAGCTCAGACAAAAGCCCTGTAGGGATTTGTTGTGGACGCAGTAACGTCCCATACAATGCAGGGAGTTTATTGACAAGTTGAGAGACAATCAACTCCAGAAAGCCCCTGCGCCACGAGTTAACCGCCTGGCAGGGAATACAAAACCTTTCTGGGAAATCTTGCTTCACTGAATTCTGGATATCGCAAACACGAAGCTCTCCGAAATGTTCAGTGATAATGCATGTCTGTTAACGTGACGTGATTTTATGTATTCGCAGTCGAAGGTTGTCTACAGTGACACTACGGTGAACATGTTGCTGCTACGTGGCTAGTTACATGTCTGGCACGACACATAATGTCACATAAATAGGAAAATATGCCAAGCCTACTAAAATAACACGCTTTAACTAATTAGATCTTTAAACTTAATAAAACTCATTCACAGTAAAACAAGAACTCAACTTTACCATAATCGAATTAAAGAAATTTTCATGAAGTGCTCTGATGTGTAAAATCCTGTCCCCGTGTTATATGGCATGACTACATCTCGCGTCACACAACGCACTTTGCAAAGACGATGACGGTGGAAAAAGAAAATCAGTCCTCGTAATTCCAGCATCTTTAAACACTAAATTCATGGTGTTTTCATACAAAATGTCAAGTTTCAGAACACTCTGGCCCAAAAGATCCGTAAAAATTATTTCCTTCTAATGCTCAAAACATACGACACATGTGTCTAAGCCCACAGTTTTCAATCCTTTCAATCTGGTTCTTCTAGCGATGAGCCACACAACAAGAATTTAACTCGGGATGTTATTCAATGCCAGTGCGAAAACGTAACAAACTCTGCCATGATATTCACATTTTTGTGTTTCTTTCACCAAGATCAAGACATTCCTGCTATTTTAAGAAGGTTTCCCCATTAGCTCAAGTAAAAAAAGTGAAGAATGCAGCAGGCGACAGAATGTCGACATCACAGTGGAAAGACATGACGCAAACATTGGCTGACGATCACTTTCTACTTTCAAGTGACAGTGTTGAGAATCACGCAGCGACAAGCACTCCTAAAAACACGCACTTTTTTTCATAGATATATAAATCCACCTCGTGAATTAATTCTCTGTCGACGTGGGACAACGGTTTACTCATTACAGAAGCATTACGCTGGACATTATCTGTAAGTATTTGACACGCATGCGACTTTTGGAAGTTGATTCCGCTCCCGTCTTTAGGTATAAGTCAGTGGTTTGTTCCTCAACCCTACATGCACCTCACACATCACCTCCATTAATACCAAGAACAAATCAAGAAACAAATAAGACAGTGGATGGCACGAAAGCCACAGTACAAGTGACGATCTGTGTGAGTGGAGAAGGGTAAGCAGAGGGAAGGCATAAGGATGGAAGAAAACTTATATTCATTCTTTCCCTGACCCGACTACAGTACCTTCCTGAAGACTGAGTTCATAAAAACAATACTTGCAACATTTAAAACGTATGTAATGTTCATCAGCTCCAACTTAACTCCGCATTGCCACGCCATAAACAATTAAAAAACAAATGAATGGAAAATGTTTTAATGGATATCAAGTTGCATGAAATGAGCATTTTAAGGAATATGAGTCTCTCCCGTAACACAAGTCCTGATTTAAACATATCAATACGGGCTTCACAGAAAGTACATTGCCTTACATACAGTATGTGTAATTTGGGCCCAGTTTGTGGAGTTTTATCCTACGTGTACACGAAAAAATGCTCAATCGATATTCTATTCATAATTATAATTTTAAATTACAGTCTATATATGTCGCATACGTTGATTCCGAAACAAAATTACGGCCGACCAATGACTGTTACTTTCCTCCAGTGTTTAAACAGCGAAGTTAGTACACGTAGGACCCATTATTAACGGCCGTGTTAAACAAAAACAAGAACCGTAAATACACGTTACAAGAAGTGACAGCACAAGACAGATGTGTAACATACAGCCGATAAAAGAACGGATCGCCAGGAACTGGGAAAGATAAAGCACACAAATCGCATGAAATCCAAAAGGATTGTCAGGATATCTCAAGACAGATCTCCGAAACGGAGAAAAGTTGGACGCAGGAAAGAAAGAGATGGAAGGATATTGTGAAGAACAAATGTAACAGTATCGAATTGAAGCAAAAATAAGTGGACACAGATGTATCACAATCAACAGACGCGCAATATCTATCTCAGCTTAGTTGCACCAGCCACGTCAGAACCCCTTTCACTAAACATTGCAAAAATTGATACGAACGCATGAATTTTATAGATTTTGCTGGCTCAGTGGTCTACAGTCTACTGTACATCGCCGTTCACTTTGTCCACGGCCATGACGTTAAGTAGGTGTCAATACTCACGGGTACATTCAGAAAAATAACAGCACCGTTAATAATCTGCACTAAATAACACAGGTTTGTGAGGTGAAATAAATAAAAGAAAGTTACAGGATGAAGTACTACCAGTGGACACCAACGTTTCGGAGGAAAGTGCTGCCTTCATCTTCAGGGTCGCAGTCTTATATTCACTCACTGAACGATAAACTAACAAACGGTTTGTCTCCAAGGAAAGTAATGTCACTTCCTCCAGAGGCGAGAGTAACCCAGCTGGTCCTTCCTTGAATAAGGGCCGGGTCTCACCATCCAACACCCATTCTATGTGGCCCTGAGAAGGGCGATGTCACTTTTTTCTTCTTTTCGCTCTCAACGTTCCTCCTGTGATGGAGATCTTAAAATCGTGTGGCCCTTAAAAGGCCTGTTTCGTATTTTCACATTTCCTGCGCACCGTTCCCTCTGGTCACCTCGGGTCGATCTTCGTTGCGACCTATTTACATAACACAGCATACCGGCAACCTATTCACACCCAGAAGTTGGAGGTAGTACATTCGTCTGACAAAATTACACGGCGTCACAACCCAAAAGATCATAAGCTGCATACACACCACGAGGAAACCCTCAATCTGATAGACAGTACACTGTTCTAGAATCACTGGTGTTATACATTAAAAAGTCAAAAACAATAAAACCGAGAAACTAGGGATCAATCCTCCAAAATTATTTTCCAATAATACGCATAGATGGCAACTGGCAGATTTATACTGGCACCAATAATGAGCTATCAACTTAAACACGAAGTATCACTTGTTCTATAACAGTCGATTCTCTACATCGACAAAAGCACAAAGCTGTAGGCTACACAACAGAAAGCTCGTCTCTCGCAAACGCGTCCTTTTGAGACTTTCCATATCTTACTGACCTCGATGTTAATTTGTCAGAGGTACAGAGCTACTATTTCTTGGACAAACAATCGAAATACGGACAGAACCTGCATACAATCATTTACCACCGCATTTGCGTAAATAAAAAAAAAAGTGTTTCAGATAACAGCGTACACGGCCCATCCAGCCTCCTGCAAAACTGGAACAGGGGACTCTTTCAATGTGGGTAAAGTTACCGGAGCGTGAATCAGATGAATCACTTCAAGGCTTAAGGGGAACTCTGCCACCACTCAGCTCCACACTTCACTACGCAGTGCTCAAGCACATGGACAACTTAAATTTCGTAAATTTATGAAGGCTACAAGCTACACCATATGAAGGCGGCACTTGGTTGCAAGTTTGGTTAAAGTCGCTTATACTAGCTAAAATACTCAGGCGCTCCAGTAGGACCCGCGACGTGAAAGTTTAGCAAGTTTGAAACCAGTCTTCTTAGAAACATTATAAACTTCCGCAGGGATTAAACAAGTTAATAAACGTGAGGAAGGAACATTTTCTGAACCCCTTAATACATGACGGCTATTAGATACTCATGTTCATCCAAAACAAGTAACGTACAGTCTAACAAATGTTCCACGTTCGCTCGCTTTTGTTTGACTACTTCGAACACTTGCACGAATGGTTTATGCGTTTGTCTGCAACGTCTGTTCATAACCAAATTCCGGAAATTTTTAATCCTCCCACGTAATTTACATGACATTAAGTAACTTCTGCAGCTGGTACACAGCCATGAAATAAATCACAAAAGACAAACAAAGCAAAAATGTTCGTAGATAATTAGCATTATAACCTTTACACTTCATTAACACAACTCCAGCGCGTTTATTTTGAAAGTTATGGGGTGAATATCTGATCGTACGACACGCAGTAACGGGAGGTTGGAGAAATCTGCATCCTGAGACGCTCTATAATCTGCATGCCTAACCAGAAGGCAGGAGACCATATGGGAGGACCAGCCGCTGAACGGGGAATTATATTTAAACGTATCTTAATTAACCCTGTAAAGACGGAGCGTATCCGTTTTATAAAAGGACTCAGTGCGTACCGCGCTGTAAACACTCATCACTTCGGTTATAAAAACCAATCTCTTAATGTTTTATAAGGCAAAAGTTGCTGTTTGTTCTGAGATCCGTACAAAACACATAAACGCAATGTGGGCACCACGTAGAATTTTTTAATATTAAACCCGGTGGTATGTAAAGTTACCGCTAGGCTTTAGAAGGTTAAACCGAATATGAGGATGTGGGTGGGATAGATGAGGTGCATATGAACAAGATGAGAAACACAAAAGGTGAGAAATTCTTTGATTACTAGGTTCTCCACAGAAGACACCTGTAGGTTATCTTCTGTTCTACACAAACAGCTACCAGCTACCAGTAAGAACAGTCGATGCGCCTGTACACAGGACTTCCTTTAGCAGCTCTATAACGAGTACAACAGCCTGAACACGGTAACGAACATATTTTTACAGAAAAATATAATCTGACCGCTCCACGAAGCAAAAAAAAAAAGATAAATTCTTTCTCACTCACCTCCCGTAATTAAAAATAAAGCCTTTGCTAGCAACAGCATTCATGTACACAAGTAACTTGAGCGTTACACTGTTATATACGTTTTGGTCTCGGCAAAATGTAAATGTGGTACAGCAAGGCAGTTTGAAACATGTTCTCTTGGCACATACACCACAGAAAAATGGAAAGAGACGAAAACCAAGGACAAGCACCATAATAATATAAGTTCGCGGGACTTTATTTTGCGTCTATTCACGAGGCAACGATTTCATGTTTTATTGTTACAAAAAAAAAATATACGCGAGGCGTTTGCCAATCCCATTATATTAAAATCCCGCATGGAAGCGTCGCATACAAACCGTCCCCATTGTGGGCTGTTGGCCATGCGCTCATACAATCTGCCATTACCCAACACTGCACTTGGTGCCGTATTTCAATGTTGCTGTTTCAGAAGAGTTGCAACAAATCAAACAACAACAACCAAAAAAAAGAAGTATTATACGTCTGTCAGATAAAACTGTGTGCTGTCTGTTCGCCTGATCACAAGTCATGTTGCCAATTGCCTATACGTATCAACACGACTGAAAGTTTTGTACGTCTGATGCTAGCACACATCCGCGCCCCACAAACTAGACACATCCATCAGCAACCCAAATCTCTGAATGCTGAAACCACGTATGAAAGACTGCATATCTGTACCTAAGAAAAGAACAGATCAAGCACATCTACTCTTTGATCATAAGACACTGACATACCTTGACATTTCTAACAAACAAATTCGATACTAGCGAAGTCTAAATGGTGCGTTACGATGAACATGATGTTTTGGACATTGTCCACCGCCTGGGGCTTATTTTAACACAATGTTTGGAGGCTGAAACTGTTCGCGTCATCAGGTGTAACGAAGGAAACGTCCCACACAGTTCGGGCAGTTGGACAGGGCAAGTTTCAGTAACCGGAGCGCCGGACAAAGAGTAGAAACCGTTCCTTCCTTCCTTCCTCCCTTGGGCCTAACACCTGATGACAGAAATATAAAGTGTCCGAAACATCAGGTGTCAAAAAATTCAAAACGATGGACACCGTGCAAATGTAAGTCATTCCTATTTAAATTGCTTGTGGACTATAACTAGTGCAGAAATAAGAATGAGTCTTTTATGTAACACTTCTCTTGCGCTTACAGAAAGCTATTAAGCGTTAGTATACATTACGAAGTAAATAATCTAAAAACTGTTTAAAAATAATTTAGTAGTCAAGTATTAAGGCATTTATTATTACATTTATGTATTATGTATTAAATTTTAAATTATATAAACAATTTTAAATTTTACCTATATGCACTGTACAACAGACCGAGATCTCATTCTGCCCGAAAATGAAATTTGAAATTATAATTTTGGTTTTATATGCATGAGTGGCCTGAGGATGACTGTGTAATTGGTCGAAACATGTAGCCACGTATATTATACAACATAAAATAATTAGGTGTGTCGATGGCATAAATATTTTATGACTTGTACAAACACAACGGAATGTGTAAGAAAAATTAAAAAAAAACTGATTTTAAGGTGATCTGTTGCTGAAGAAGCTGAAGGCAACTCCAAACTGTTTGAACAACCCGCTCTCGAGCCTTTATATAAAGTACGTGACATCCACGTTCAGCTGATTCATAGAGTTACAGGCCTAATGTTCGTTAATAACTGTGACAGGTGACGGACCACCATAATTTCTGATTTATAAACATATACTGTACTAACTTCAGAATACACGCGAAGGTTCGTAAAGGAACACACAAATCTACCACCTGGCTATGAAACTGGGCCGTCCGTCACTCAACACGCACGCAAAAATAAACAAACTTACAACAGACACGCTCTCATCTGGCTCCCTGACAAGTTTCGGCTGTCACCGCCACGAAAATGTCCACTTCTTATGTCATAAAGGAAGATGATTTATGAAGCACGCCATTACTGTAAGCGTACTTTTACCATTCTACTTAGCTCCCTCAATAAAAGGAGTTCAATGTTCCTGGTATTTCATAAAATAAACTTCGTATTCAAATGCGACTTTCATCAATCACTCTCATGGTACCTTAAATCAAGCAACTATATGAAGAACACTGCGCAAAGCTACGGCCCGTCTTTTCTTCCCAGAATATTACCACACATTACGGTTCAATACAGAGATGCTACGGGGCACCATCACTGCTACAAAAACGACTTTCGTTATCACCTATCGCAGTTCCTTTTATCACGGCAATCACCAGGCAAAAAGAAGCTGCACTTTCCATTAAAATTACACGGTATGTACACATAAATCACAATAATATTAAATTATATTGATAATAACTTTTATTAATTTCTAATATTAATGGTATGTTGATTAAAATAACTTTTAATTTTCATTATTATTACACAATTAGACCCACGTTAATATCGAAGATCAATACATGGATGTTTGAATGCAACAACAGCACACACGTGTAAAACTGGAATGGACGCTACCCATACAGACTTACGCTTGCACCTGATTTTTTCATTACATAGAGAAACACTAAGCATCAGTTTTAATTATATTTTAATTATATTAATATATTGACACCTGGCTGTTACATCTTATGCATGTTCGCACTACATCTTTGCCTACGATGTGCATTTATGTCAATATCCATCTTGTTTTACTCTGCAATTGAATCTCCCTGAAGATGGCTTATCTAAGCCGAAACATGCAGACGAATGTAAGCTGCAAAATAGTACAACACATTTTGTTTGCCAAAAAAGTGCATATCTTTGGAATTATATGTAATAACTGAACGCTGAAAAGAGTGCAAATGTTTAAGTGTGCGTATTTGCATATATCCTACAAACATGGTGACTCTGCTTTCAAAGAGGCCTACTAGGCTTGGCGAATGTCCAGCCTAACTTGACCATCCACCTCTCGATTCTAAGTACAGAGAACTGTACCTGCATACAGCAATCGGACAGCGAATCTGACAACCTTCCCGCATCCAATGTCGAGACTGAGAATGCGCAAAGCTTCACCTCCACTCCCGAAAACCCACACGATGTGGTGCTTAGACACAGGGAAATGTTGCAATAAATGTTGCCATTAGTAAGAAAAGGGTCCACACACGGAGCCCTTCTTTTAACAGATAAATCACACCGGTCCCTATCCTGAGCCAGATGAACGCAGTCCACATTAACGAAACCTACTTCCTTAAAATCCATGTTAATAATATCCTGCCTTCTATGTCTAGGTCTCCCAAGTGGCCCCTTCCATCATGTTTTCCGCATCTCATCCTCAACAACACCATTACGTAAATAACATTCATGAAGTTGTCCACAATACAATTTATCAATTCTCCTGACAAAATTACGCTACTACAGGCAACTGTGTGTTACTGATATATACATTTGCCAGAATACGAAATACGTAAGTTACCGACACCTGTACTTGCCAACGCGTAGTAAAACACCAGCATTTAAGAGAAAATATATGTCTGCATTTTAACCAGACACACGTAACGGTGTGTGCTAAAATGTTTTTTGAAGGCCCTCGTCAACTAATTCTCACCTGTTTCCCTTTAAAACGTAATCTCACTTTTGAACTTTGACTTCCAACAGGTGTGACAAACAAAACGCTCCAGTGACATTCACTTTTTAACGACTCTGTGTCATATTTTCAAAACTGACGCGACCTCTCTGAAAATACAAGTAATACGTACATTTCCATCGTAGCTTTTCCGGTATGGGCCTAAGCAATCCTGCTGTCCTAAATTTATACATGCACTACATACATACATCCACACACACACGCGCGCGCCCTCATAGATACGTGTCAAATCCCCGTATGTACAAGAGTTTCGTGTAAATAAAATTTTGTGGTGAGTAAAGCGATATGTGCACGCACGCACACACACACAAAAAACAAACAAACTCGGGTTAAAGCAGGAAAAATTAGAACTTTTCTCCCTCGCGGTTACTGCATTTTCATACAGCAAAAACAAAACCACAGTTTATGGATTGCGTTTACACAAAAAAAAAATCAAATATTAATTCACGCACGTATACTACCATACTAACTTTATTACATTATAGGAAGGTTACTTTGTGCTTCAGGAGTTGGAAAGCATACCTTTTAATCCAGAGTACTTGTCTTAGTATCGCAGGTTCCAAGTTTCAGAACTCCTGTGCTTAGAGTCGACACGTTACGCCGCAGCACTTCGACAGAGCGTACAGTGCATTAAGATCTCGGGTAATGATATTTGAACGATGGCAGCTGTAACTGCTTCATACAGCCGGGGGAAACGAACAGTTTTGGGAAGTCGGATGAAAATTATACAACATAGGACCGTACGATAACTAAAGAGCTTGATATTAAACTCCGTAAGGTGAGGGAAGCTGAAAGCGCCTCACTGCACAGCCATTATTAAGTGCTTCAAGAAAAGCAATAATCTGCCACCGTGACTATTTTGGGAAATTTTATGTACAAAAATGGTTTACATGACAAAGAAGAATATAAAATCCTTGGAACGTTTTACGCGGAATTTTCAACTGAAACACGCCGGTGGAGAAGCAAACATGTCCGCGATTCAGCGACTGGAAACGCTCCTCTTGTAAGGTAACCCATTAAATTAACCCTCTGCAGGCCAAAATTCTACTAAATAACGTTGTCAAAGCAAGCAACGTCCTACTTCACAGAAAAATGTCACCACGACAAAGACGAATATATTAACCTTTCAAAGCCTAGCTGTAACTTTACATACCACCACGTTTAAGATTAAACAATTCTACGTGGTGCCCACATTTCGTTTATGTGTTTTGTACGGATCTCAGAACAAACAGCAACTTTGCCTTATAAAACACTGAGAGACTGGTTTTTATAACCGAAGTGGAGAGTGTTTACAGCGCGGTACGCAATGAGTCCTTATATATAGCAGACACGCCTCGTCTTTAAAGGGTTAATGTTGTTTATTCTGAAACTCATGTCAACCCATAAATATACTCTGCAAGCAAAGTGGAAAGTTATGCAATTTAAACCACGTGGTACATACAGTAGCAGGCTACTTGGTTTTACAGAGTTCAAACCATCACTCTGTTGCACCCCAGCGACCGACACTCCATGACAGTACCCTGCCACATATTTTTTAAACCAATGGAGTTACTTTTCTCCGTTCCCTGGCAGATTCAGACTTACGTCTACAATGCTGCAACAGAACACACAGTCCTCCAGACAAATCAGGGCACGCTGTAACGGCGTGGAGCGAGGAACACTTATTTGGACTCATCCCACATAATCCCCCGTAAGTGTCAAGCGGGAAACATGCACGGAATTTTTCTTTATATTGTTAATGCATTAATTAGCAAACTATAATTAATTCGGCCCACATTCCTTTTTAAATATACAGGCTACAGGTCCGAGCAGTTCTGCTAACGAAACAAGGATGAAGGAGGTGCCCAGACTCGAATTTAATGTTTACAAAGCGTTAATCTTGGAATCGAAAATATTATCGTAACACCAATTTTAATATCAAGTCTATGAATAAAGTGTGCAGGGATAAACACGTATTTGTCAAAGGAAACGTTTTATTTCCCTTCATGACGTAGGCTCTGACTATACATTCAAAACAATACAAATTGTATATATTGTACACCGTGTGCATTCATGTACTGCTGAGACAGACCAACAAATATGCACACTGTTTACAATTATGTATTTGTATCACTGTCACCCCTACATGTCTCGGTGGTTAAGCCACTATCATTAGGGGGCACCAAAGGTCACAAGCATCATTTTGCATGCAACAGTCATGTGATATTACATTTTTAATGCAAACTTTTAACACTTTATCTATAATTACTGTATACATATTATATTTGTATATCACGTCATTTTAACTGTACAGCCTAAGAGACAATGAATTATATTATTTCAACCGCAATGATTTGAACGAGAGTGAATTATTACAAACTAAGACACTGTAACATTCTTAAATGTAATATCACATCTAACGGGTTTCATCTCCATGTATTAGATCATAAAACAATGGAAAAATTACCAACAAAATGCGCATTTAGTTTTATTTCTCTATTTTACGCTAATTCACTCCTACATGTTTCGGCTCTTCTGGGCCATCCTCAGGGAGATTCTCAAGTAGTACACTATATCACCGCAGTAGGTGGCTGTCATATCATAGCTGGTTTTTTAATTGTCCATACTCGTAACTTGTGTGTGTGTGTATGTGTGTGTGTTCTTGGCTGGTTGAAGTCTGACTACTTGAGAATCTCCCTGAGGATGGCCCAGAAGGGCCGAAACATGTAGGCGTGAATTAGCATAAAAGAGAGAAACAAAGTTAATGTGCATTTTGTTAGTAATTTTTCCATTGTTTTTGTAATATCACATGACTATTCTGCACAATAAGCCTAAGGCCGAGGTGCAACCGGAGCATCAGCTGACGGACCCTACAGAAGAAGAACACATGACTCTTGCATGCAAAATGATGCTTGTGACCTTTGGTGCCCAGTAATGATGGTGGCTTGACCACCGAAAAAATGTAGGGGGTCATATGATAACAAATACATATTTATTAACAGTGTGCCAAAATAATACAGTTTACTACTGACATGCTACTGTGCTTTACCACTGAATTCGAGTCAGTTTTACATTAGTATAGGGCCACAGGCAAAACAAGGAAATCGCTTAAAGCCTAGCAACAAAACTTCGATAAAGTTCCTAACCATTTGACACACTTTGACACGCAGTGATCAAGGTGACGTCACCTAATCTTAAGATAAGAAACATCGTCAAGTGAAAGTGCACAACAAATACTGCAAATCTGTAAGTTCTTTACGATGACTTCGATATACTTATTTTCAAAACCAATCGATTAATCCCGTACAGATATTCTGCGTAGAAGAATTTCACAGTGTTAAATAAAACTGCCCTGAATTTACACTAAAAACCGCCAATATGAAGTCCTCACTACAGAAGTCTGTGTGTGTGTACAATTTGTGTTCCATAACCTGTCTTGCCGTGTAGCACAGAGACAATAAATCAATGCCAGTCAACTGATGTATGTTTGAATGTAAGCAGACATATACACACAAACAAGCAAACGCAGCGGCAGTATATCGTTCTGTTTGTGTGCAGAATAACAGAACCACAGCTGGTAAACATTGATTTGTAATCACCGACAGATGTCTAGATTAGTGAGAGCTGTGCTGTGTTATTTAGGTTCCATATTCGTGACGATTTTGGACCGAATCCATTCCGCAAAGGGCAAATTTAACTTTCCCGTCGTTTTCTTACGTATCGTATAGTAAATGCCACGGTAATTTGAACTGGACTGTAATTAGGCCTATGTAGTCCCTGTGCACCCCACGAAGATACACGGAGGACTGCTGTCAGCTTCAGGCCCTGTCGCTTTATTCCCAGGGAAAGAGCGCCCGTTACCCATTGCACAGGGGGTTGGTGATAATCAGAGCCGGTACGGACGTCTTTTGATGGGAAACATTTGGCATATAGATGTACAGTCGAACCCGGTTATAACGACATCAGTTTATCCAATACCTCGCCTATAGCATCAGATAATCTGTGGTACCAATTAATTCTTCAGTGTTAACCATAACATTGTACTCGTCGGTTATAACAACACTCATTTATAATGACATAAAATACCGAGTCCCTTTCGTGACGTTATAAACGAGTTCGACTGTATTTATACAGTCTTTCTATGTCTGAGTTGTCCTAAGAAGGTCACAGCCTTGCAATAAGCGGATCCCGCCCCCTGAGAGTTCGACGAAACTTCAACGTATTCACAGTTTCTAAAGTTAATTCTGTACTGGCACAGGCCAGACGGCCTAATCTATTAATCTTTTAAAGCCTAGCTGTAACTTTACATACGACCAGGTTTAACATTAAAAAATTCTACATGGTGCCCACATTGCGTTTATGTGTTTTGTACGGATCTCAGAACAAACAGCAACTTTTGCCTTATAAAACATTAAGAGATTGGTTTTTATAACCGAAGTGGAGAGTGTTTACAGCGCCGTACGCACTGAGTCCTTATATCAAACAGATACGCTTCGTCTTGAAAGGGTTAAGGCCAAATACGAAGCTTCAAAAGAATCTAAACGGCATTACATGAAACGCAGCTGACAACCAGCGAGAATGGCCTCTTTTCTTGAGCCAGTGTTCTCGATGGCAAAATTAATAATGCAATTAGCAGCATCTAACAAATTCGGTTTTATCCTATGGTTGTGATGCTACAAAACATTTTATTGGAATTCTGTCTTGTTCCATACCTTCTAAAATCAATCACGTGTAAACACAGTTTAAATGAATTCATACAAACAGTAAACTGTCTTTAAGAAAATAGGAGAATCAAATGGCGAACTGAAAAATAATTTCATATATTAAGACCTGAGATCAGACTAAATGAAGGTGCAGCGTGTAGCAAACACTGCGTGAAAGCTGAGCTCTAGATCTACAGTTCTTCTGGTTTAAGGCCTTAGGTCTGCAGTGACCACAGAAAACTGAAAATAGCGAAAATTATTTCCTCTGTGAGAAGAATCACACTTTGTATTTTATTTCCTACGTACAATGCTGACGTGAAACTAAAACATACTGTACTAAACTGTCGTAAAGCGGCAATGATATAAAATACACACTTTTTTGGAGTATTTTGTTCCCAGTTCCATACACTTTGAAAAGCCCAATCTGTTCTCGAAGTGGACATATTTATCCTTCACTATCCCTATAAATATTTCACATTCAAACAAGGGTTCAAATCTAAAATATTCCCGTGGAAACCGCACCAGCACGCTAGTATTACAATCAATACATTACTTCAATTACATTCCGGCATCATGCATTCAACCGTTACATCGCGACTCACAGCAAAAGCCTGGATTACCCAATAAACGGTCGAGTTTGAAACCGAGTACGAACTCTGCACCATAATGTACAGCGCCAGTTTCGATACGGCAGCTACAGACACACAATCACAATAAGACACGAACCGTCCTATGACATAAATTATGGGACACTGATCATATAATCCGAAGGTGATGGACGATTTCCAATTGCAGCGCAGACTTTTAACTTCAACCGAACTGCAAATGAGGACTTCACAGTGGCAGCTTTTCTACCACACATTCTGTATATTAATATGGGCCAAAGCTATATTAAATTCACCGTCACTACTTGGACAATCAGCAATATCACAGCCACGCCGTAATGTGACCTGCTCCAGGACGAAATACACAAACTTCTGGCGTTAGGGCAAAGGATAAAATAAGAAACAAGTATGCGGTCTGCGGTCTTCTTCGATATTACGCGGCGTCGTGTGACAATCGTTTACCGACGTTTCGGGACAAAGTATCGGTCCCACCTTCAAGGATTCATAACCGTTGAAGATGGGACGGATATGTTGTCCCGAAATGTCGGTAAACAATTACCACATGACGCCGTGTAATATCGCAGAAAAGCGCAGATCTAATCAACATAGGGCCGGAAGCTGAAATGAAGATTAAAAACCAAGTAACGGACTCCATGGAGCAGGGTTCGACCTGTCAGGGGGGCCGCCTGTGATTCTGATCACATTCTGGGCACTGCATAAGTTACGCAGAAACCGTCAGCAAGCGAGGGAGCATCATACAATTGTGAAACGGACAGATTAAATCTTAAGAAACATTAAAAAAAAAAGGCAAGTGCATCGCAAGAATTCTTCGTCTTAAAACGTTCAAGTAGAAACCAAACTGTCAAACAGGTACAACACTTTATATTCAGAGCAAAGCTGTCCCTTTGCAGGCCTGGACAGTCCCTGAGGGTTCCACGAGGTTGATGCTCCCAGATTTCAAGACAGTCGGCACACGAACATGGTAAGGTTGTCAGCCCCACGCACCGCCCGCCTTTACATCCCAGGAAATACTCCTGGTACTCATTTCTGTAAGAGGCCGAGTCGACCCCAGGACCACAGCGCGACCCGAGGACCAATGAAAAATTCCAATGACTACACCGGGAATCGAAACCGCTACCCTTCCGCTCGTAGCGCAGTGCCTCAACCAACTGCGCCACAGCGTGCCCCGTTTACATTCACAGACATAACGAAATACTGAGTTACGCTGGTTACAGCATAAGCGTCCAGCCGTCTTTTCTTCCCATGGAAAGTGATGTTTGGTGACTTAACATTCTTTTCCGTAATACCAGAAAACAAAGAGTGAAAAATGCCAAATTACACGGTAAACTAATGCCGCCGTCTGCCATTTTGTGAACTTATTCCTTTGTAACATTTTAATCGCATCGGAACTGTGTGTATTCACACACACACACACGCGCGCGCGTATAAATCGTGGTCCTGTTCCACTCCCTCGAATGTAATCATAAACTTAGAAACTTCAAAACCGCCTGCGTATCTCTTAATAAAACTCTTAACATAAAACCTGCATTAACACATGCAATATATCCCCAAAGTTTTCTTTCGCAGTTATCCTCCGTTTGCCGCTTGGCAGCGCATAGACGTACTTATAACATTCCTTTATGAACACGATCATGATAAATTGATTGGACGAGTTGGCTCAATGCCACAAGATCATTATAGTTAAACCTCTTGCATTTCTCGTTATGGGGCTTCGTGAAAGACGTGCCTACTATGACAAGCAGCATTAAGTGCCAATACGGTGACGAGATTAGCAGATGGGATATCTGTCACGTCACGAAAAAAAAATCCACTTAAAAATAAACTGGTGATGTACTCTATCATTCTGTACCTTTCGCATTCCTACCAGCCATAAAACCTTTAACCTTTTAAAGCCTAGCGGTAACTTTACCTACCACCAGGTTTAACATTAAAAAATTCTACGTGGTGCCCACATTGCGTTTATGTGTTTTGTACGGATCTCAGAACAAACAGCAGCTTTTGCCTTATAAAACATTACGAGACTGGTTTTTATAACCGAAGTGGAGAGTGTTTACAGCACGGTACGCATTGAGTCCTTATATAAAACAGATACACTTCGTCTTTGAAGGGTTAAGTAAGTTCATACTTAAGGCCTACCCTTCAGCGCTGAAGAAGGATGAGTCAAGTTGAATCCGCAGACCACAACCTAAATTCTCACAACCCTGCAAACTCAAACTGCACGTACTAGCCATGCCGTTAAGTTCAAACTGGTGGAGGTAACGTTCATAACTGACTGAGAAATATGGCAGGTGTCACTTGTCAAAGATAACAGCGACGAATAACTGCCATGTTTCACACACGGTATTACATACTAGACTCAGCTTAAAAAATTATAACTTCATGCAAAATAATTTCAATTAGTGACGTAAGATAATATATTTGCCTCGTTTATATATTTGCGGCTTATTTAATTACAATGGCATTGACAAGACTACATGACATCGTATGGCTGGGTGAGCAGTCAGTAAAGAATCTGAAAGGACGTGAAGAAAACGGTCCAGGCCGACTTTGAGAGGCCACCCTGAAATTTGCCTGGAGGTCGTTAGTAAATCCCTGAAAACCCCGTATGTAGGTTAGCCGGTCTTCGGACCGAAATCTGAACCCGGTACTTCTGGCGTACGAAGCAGGAGTGCTACCCATTTGACCATAATGTTCAATGACACTTGATAACGTTAACAATTTAAATTTATTTCTCGGCGGTAGATGAGGTAGTAACATTCTGTAAAGAGAAACAAATCTCGTCAACACATATCGATAAGAATAATATTCCATTTCCGCAAACGAACACTAGGCCTACTGCACCACATCCATGCGAAACAGAAGTGGGAAAACGCACAGAGCCGTGCAGACTGAAATACTGTACACATTATTGTGTATAAAATCCAATTTAACTTCCAAGTGAGAAAGTGGAAATGTAATTTGCAACGTTTATCAAGAAAGCATTCCTTCAATAGAGAAGTGGAGATGCAATGGGGAACTGTTTCACCTGCAACCTTCACACATCGCTACGCATGGAAAGGACTTTATCAAACACACACTTAGGTGCCAATTTTCCGGTACGAACGTTCGGATAAATGAGCTTGCAATTTAGAAATGCCGTGAAGCAGACAAGCATTCTTAAAGCGGCACAATACTATGTAACCAGAAGCTCTGACACAACATCGTGATGAAGGATGTAGCGTTCCTGCTACGTACTCGGGGCGTCCCAGGTTCAACTCTCGGCCAGGACACCAGCTATCCTTACTGAGGGTTTCCGTCGTTTGCCTCAGTACATACAGTCAAATGCCTCGACAGTACCTAAACTTAGGCAACGACAGTTTCCCTCCAAAACCTTTAAATTCACTGTTCATTATTCATCTACTCCACCACGTCACGTGGGTCAGATAATATCCGGAAAGACTCTGCATTTTGTTGTGTTGACTGTACTTTGCATCGTGCATGCCGAAACTTGAGGCCCAGTGGTTTAAGTGCGTTGAAAATAAGGGTATCATATGAGAATATGACGCAACTGCACATAGACAACATTCTATTGTTTTAAACAAAATATAGTCCGGACTCTTCCTCACTCACCGACGTACATTCAAATCTAGTAAGAGCGTCGTTAGGTATGCCACAAACAAACACAATCAAACTCCACTTCAAACGCCATAATACTTTACACAAACCCTTGTGAAGTTTCTCTATCATGCCTCTACGCACTCAGATTTCGATTCTAAAATTACTTAGCGGACGATTAACCCTTTAAAGCCCAACGGCAAAACAATATCTTCCACCTGAAGTAGCACTTAAAATCCGTGCATTACGCCCAAGCAGTGTTTTCTCTGCGTCTCAAAATAGCGATTATTTCCCTAAAGAGCACTAAGTCACTGGTCTTTTTTCTCTGTGAGGTACGAACTGAAACGTCATACACAATTTAACTATGTGTGATTCATGGTGGGCGCTGTGGCATGGAGGCAGGTTCTTCTCTCAGTACTTCGGTTTTACCCTGTCGCTATCACCGCCAACGCCACTCTCTACATGTTACTCTTACAAGAACAACAAACGGGCATGGCCTGGGTATCTTCCAAAAGAAATGCTTTTCCGGATATCGCGGAGCATTGTATAGAAAAACGCTTCTAGTTTTTACAGTCTTCAAAGGACTGAATTCGTTATTTATGACTACACTAAACGTTGTCAGGCGTATTTCATTTGGTCCGTGTGCGTCAAACATAAACCTCACGCTATGATGTATACGAAGCACGTTCCAGTACACAGCAATACGTTTTTAAAGAAATTCGTGGAAAAATAATTTCCAGTTCTATCACATTCAGTGCTCGTATCGCTAATTAGCTCGGTCAGTAACAGAATTTAGGACTGTTAAATACAAAATGTGAAATCTTCATTCGTTCTGTCAGCAACGGATTTGTATCTACAAGCAATGAACACCAATACCAATGAAGGATGAAAAACTGCAGAATGCAGTTTGAAAAATACGTGGAATGCATATGCCCTCTCTCATTACTGTATATTTGCTGGTAAGTTTGGAAAACGATTCAGACGCATTCGGCACAAAATACGAAATGCATAGGCCAACTTGTATTTACCCTAATCATCAAGCTAAAAACTATTCGTACGTGGTTCATAATGGGAAAGCAGAACGCGTTAGGGCCCGACGTGTTCTGCCTTCTCGATGTGGTGAGGTTTTTAACAGATACAAAGAAAAAAGTGCGCTTGTAGCGTTCCATTTGCTAAAATCGAATTATCAAATTCCTCAAAAATGGCTCAACCTATGGACACGAGGAAAATTATGTAACCTAATGTTAGTTTACTTCAGTAACTTTTTGTCTTTCTGTATGTTTAATGAAACACATAAAAAAAAGTCCGTAAGTAAATTGGGGGTACCAATAATCCATGCGAAGTCAGAACCAAATTCACTAAAGTTTAAATACGGATCTCACATGCCACATTTCATTCGAAACCATGAAGTGGCTTAAGAACTGACGAGTACAGCCGGATGTTACCTTTCCGCACAACGCCCCTAGCTCTCCGAAATGAATGAAAGTCAATTTATGGCTTGAAGTGGAGCAATCAAACGTCATTGTCTGAAAGCATGGTTTTTTTATCGCAGTCTTGGTGAGACTTGCATGTATGACGTACCGGATATGAACAATCAGTGGAAAATTTTGTTTATGAAATGAAAGTGAAGCCGATCCCCGAGGCCGCGCGATGTAAGACGTACGCCTGCGGCCTAGCGCTTGCTGGGATCGTGGGTTCGAATCCCACCAGGGGCATGGATGTTGGTCTCTTGTGAGTGTTTGTGTTGTCAGGTACAGGTCTCTGCGAAGGGCCGATCCCTCGTCCAGAGGAGTCCTACCGACTGTGGTGTATGTCTCAGTGTGATCACGTGAACATAAACAACCTCGACACCTACTGTGAGTAGGCAGAAGAGGTAAGGACTACGAAACGAAACGAAAAGCAATGAAAGTGAATATAACAGACAACAGGATACAAGGCGATGAACATCACAAAACCTTGCTCCATATTCTAAACTCTTCAGCTCTAGTTTGTACGGACAAGTTCAACACAACACCTTGTTTTCCAGCTTTTATTATTATTATTATTACATGTTTCGGGGGCGCGAAGCGTCCGTCATCAGGTAAAATACAACTTTTTAGGAAAAAGCGTAAAAGGCGGAGCCTCTCCTCCTTACATTAAGATAAGATATGATTGATTATACGATGGATGCTTCGCGCACCAGAAACAAGCTGGAAAACAAGTTGTGTTGAACTTGTCTGTACAGTCTGGAGATGGTTATACATACGCACAACAGGATGCGAAACCCAAAGATTCAGAACTCTCCCACCAGAGGTCACTGATTATCACGTTTACATAAGGCTTCCCTACATTAACCAGAACAAATGCAAGCACGGTTAACTTGTTTGTTACGAATAATCACAAAATTGAATGCATTTAAATCCCAAATAAAATTTTTGTCTGTTCACCACCTCCGACTACGACATTCGCACTGTCCATAAGTCTCAGCGTGGCACATAAGTTTAGGAACAAATAACAATGTCACAACCAAAAACTTTTGCCCATACTGATTCACATTCAGCCCCTCATATACCACAAATAGGCCCACAACCGAAGTGCTGTTAGGACAGACATATCGAGTATACCCTACTAGGGTCACCACACGGAACAAAATCTAATGCTGCACCGAATACTGATGCGATATCAAAAGCAATTACTGTAGCAATCATCGCGAGCTTTCCATATTACAGCACTAGCTGTCAGTCACGGTAAGTTGACGATTTAAGGCTATTAATGATGATGATGGGCCTATTTTTGGGGGAATAACGGCGCGTAAATATAAGCTGTGTTGGCCAAGTTTCACATGAACCTGCTGCCTCCTTCTTCAGGACAAAATTGTCCTCCGATTGGAAAAGTTTATCCTCGGTATAAGGGACGCAGGGCCTAAAGTGAGATGTCTGGTAGATATCTCTGAGTAGAACTCTTCTCAAGTAAGCAAGAACGAGTAATTTCAAATTACGCTTTGCGTACCTTGAAACTGGGTACGTCGGGAATGGTCTGTAGAGAATAATGATTATGACGATTGTGGCGTTAATAACAGACGGCAGCAGTAGTCATAACAGTAAACAGTAACTATTTATATCTTTACTCGATTAGGTCTCAAACCGTGGACTTCGGTTGAAGGGGTGGCGCTTCTGATCTGTGTTCTGGATATACCTAGGGCGAATGTCGACGCTCTCACGGACCATTCTCATGTTTTCGTAGTTTTCCTCAGTCCCTACAGACAAGCACCGGGGCAGTTATCTCAAATTCGTCAACAAGCGCCTCCTTCCAAGCCCTTTCCAGCTCACTATTCCCCAGTCATTCCGCCACACGACGCCACATCGTCCAGGCCCACTGTGACACATCAACACCTGAACCATAAATAAATAAATAAATAATAAAATGTAAAGCGACACTACCAACAAATGTGAGCGCTAAATCAATGCAGAAGTTTCACTGAGTAATAATATTCAGCATAAAAAATTGGTAATGCTAAACTGCACAATTAAGCAAAATTTAAATCTCTTATCTTATTGCGTGACAAACAGGACAGAAGTAAGGACTTAATAAACGATTAGCGGAAGCAAACACGCCTCATCATGCATAACAACTGATACCTGTTTAATCTACCGTACAAATAAAACCTTATCGCACCCGGAGCAGTATAATCAGTAACTGATGACAGAACAGTTGCACGTGGACATATATTTCAGTACTGTCAAAACAAATATGGTACACCTGACAGGTGCCACATATGGTCTGGCTGCTTTGAAATTCTCATGGCTGACAGACGCGTCCCTGCGTGACCTGTTTACGGGAACCCGTTCATTAGAACGCCCGCAGCAAAGGTGCATCATGTCAAGTAACATAAACCAGACGCATTGTCCTCCAGCAAGAGACACGACTAGTCTGCTCCTTTTGCTACCAACAGCGACAAAAGGAAATAGCTGCTAAGTGTGCGAGTGGAAATGTGGGGCATCCCTCTGAAAGAAGTTTCATTTCAGTATCACGTATCGTGGGTTTAGCTCCAACATTTTTTTTTTACTCAAAATATCACTTTACTATGCGTATAATCTTCTACGATATTTTGTATCTCTACAGCACATTAATCTTGGCATAACGTTTTCCTATAGGTGAAACATCTTTATTCAGCGTTGCGAAGATTAAATTTGTAGGCTGATATTACTAAATGCATCAGACGAGAAGCAGGTAACAGCAGATAAAGTCGCGTTCAGGGCTGTCCAATTCGCAGTCCGACTGTAAGTTCTGTGCTGCGAGTGGAAGTAGTAGTCCACTGCCCAAAATATAAGCAAAAGCTTAGGAATTCTCTTTAACAAACGTGACTAATTGTGTAGAAAAAATATGAAAAAATCTTCAATAAATATTCCGTGTAATTTTTCACTGACTGATGTTAGGGCGCACCTGTATGTGGGAGTACTTTCTCAACCACGAAGCTTAAACAAAATCTCGATAAGTATCACTGTTCCCTACGAGATGTATTTCTTTCCCATTTCCTTCGACATGCCACTACCAAAATAAATGCAGGCAAGTTACATACACTCTCGTAAAGCACAATGGCAGCCGGGACAGGTCAGTAGGTATAATGACGAGGCTACGGTTTGTATACACGAGAAATCCCACTTCGTTTTCCGGTAGCAGCAACAGAGTTATTTCCTCTGCATAAGGTCCAGGCCGGCTCTGGTGCCCTCCCAACCTACCCAGTTGAGTAATGTGGGCTCGTCTCCCGGGAGTGAAGTGGCCGGGGCGTGAAATGGACCACTCTCTATACGGCCAGTACTATAACTACTTTCAAAGTCAACTGTCCCAACAAACTGCATACCAGCAAGGCACTGCACCCCGAAGAACAGAGGTCAATATTCAGATGAAGCACAGCCAAACGAAAACTCATTAGAACGGAGGCATACAAATGAAAGAAGTCTACGAGCTTTCAGCTCGGGAGAAAGGTAGACATCGTGGAATGCTCATTACAGGGCCCCTTCCTCTAACCCTAGCACCAGTCTGGGTTTTCATACTGACGAGAGATTTCTGCACCGCTAAAGAGCAAAGTTCTTCTTAAGAAGCTAACATCTGCTCTGACAGTCAAGAAATGTCCCGCCTCTACGAAATCGAAGGGTACATTTATTACTTTGTCCGTTTTAAGATGCGGACAGCTTCGACAAAGATTACTCTCCCCTTCTAACGTACACCGCCTTGCACACAGGAGCTCCTAACTATACCTTATTCCCATCCCCATGAATCCAGTAGACATCCTCAAACGTCATTCACATGAGACATGTTTACACTCATATTATCCTCTCATCGATTTCTAGGTCTCCCAAAGTGACATTTTACCTTCAGATTTTATAGTTGTAATTCTATACGCAGTTCTCTTTTCCGCGTGCTACACGCTCCGCTCATTTTGACCACTATAACAGTCTGATCTTTGGTGAGGTGACAGTTTTTTTTTTTTCTGGGGAAGGGCCCCGCAGCAGACGCTACGGACGCACCGCATCTCTGAGGCTTATTGTGCAACCCTGTGATGAAGATGATTAGTTTTTTTTTTCGTTTTTCCGCGTAATGGAGCATCGATGGAATGAAACTGACAGGGGAAAACCGAAGTACTCGGGAGAAAAACCTGTCCCAGTGCCACTTTGTCCACCACAAATCCGACATGCATTGACCCGGCATCGAACCCGGGCCTCCGCGGTAAGAGGCCGGCGACCAACCGCCTGAGCCATGGCACGGCCTGAGGGGACAGATTACGAAGCGCCGTCTACACACCGTTTAACCTCATTAAAACAGTTTGGAATTAGTTACACTTGTCTGAACGTAAACAGGACTGAACTCGGTCCTTCAATTATCTTGCAATACACCGCCTACCCTCACAGCAGACACTTCCTTGGCGTCACATTCAGAGGTCACATCTCCTCTGAGCGACTCCTACGGCAACCACTCGTACTTCTAAACTTACTCGTCCGCCCATCAAAAGACTAATAATCAATCTCTCCAAAGTTACTATCACCGTGGCTGACAGCCCAGAACCCGCATTAGCGAGCTTTTAAGCTGCTGAAGATATTACGCAGCCGTCATTTCCAGTACATGTCAAATATCAAGAAAAGATTCTGCTCCACGAAACGGACAGACCGCATGACTGCAGTGCTTTGTAACTGACTGTACCGACTTTATGGAAACTCTCATGCCGCTTTCAGAAAGCAATCAGTCATGACTTGTGAATGGAAACTTACATTTAGCAAATAAAATTATACGCTCGCCACACAAGGAAAATATGTAGCACTTCAGGTCTTTAAAGCGTCTTCATGAATATGAACGATAGCCATAATGGTAGGATGGAAATCAGGAATAACCGCGGAGATCAGTCAGCCGTGTCATTGTAACCAAACACAGTTCACGTTTCGGCCGAAGAACCCATTATTCTACTTCACGACTTCTGTCCCTTTTCTGAGACCTTCCAGCAGAATATACGAAATATTTTTGCTACTTGATACGCTGGAATGGCGATCACAGTCCACACATCAGCACCTTCTCACCTTCCTTCAGTCTCATTGTTTACGTTGAATGTAACAATCATAAGCTAATGGCACAGAATGATCCCGAATCTTTAAATTTAACATGAATTAATTACCGCACGGATCTCCAAACCGTGGCCCGTCACGCAGTATTATGCGGTCCGCAGCCACATTTGTAAATTATGTATATGCTATAAAAATTACACATTTTTTATATTTTTAATCTTAGAGATCCCGTTGTGTTGCACAAGTTACACAATGATTATTTATGCCACAGACACACAATAATTTTGGCGGTTAGGTACGCGCTTATTGTTACTTTTCCACGTGCGGTCCGCAAACCAGCCCACAATAATGGGTGCGGCGCTTTGCCATAAAAAGGCTGGACGCCCAACAGCTACGGTTTACACACTTCTATTTCCTTCCAACATTGGCACTCACAGATTATACTGGTCTGTGTTCGTTCACCGAACTTTGCAATTCTCTGTCACTAGCAGAGGGTCCCGAGTTCAAATCTCGGACATGGGAGTCGTTATTGAATTACATCTTTCGTGATTTTCCTCAATCTCTCCCAGCAAGTGTTAGAGCAGTACCTTGAAGTAAGGAACTACCGCTCCTTTCAGACCCGTCCTACTTCATGATCCACATCTCGTTACGCAGTTCAAAAGCCGTCGTTAGCCTCCAAGCATCAATCACTGTGCTCGTTCGAAACCCTAAGCCAATTAATTATCGTCCTACAACATCAGAGAGTTAACACAGGGTAGGTCTATATAAACAGGTGGTCATACACAGTATGCCATAACAGCCAACATCATTTATGCATCCAGCTGGGTTTGAACTCAACCACAAGAACCTACGCAGTTCCGACTACGCGCTCTTCGAGTTCGCTTTTAGATACTGTGAAGAATTTAATGTTTGTGGCTTCCTACAAGCAGACCAGATCTTGTATGTTTATTTCTGTATACCAAGGCCAGACAGCGATTTAATTTTAAACGATGCAAGAAAAAGGCATGATTTATTTCCCTTTACTTCAAGCACCATAATCACAGAAATCAATATTAGCTACATAAATCTAAAACAGACTTACACAAAACTATGAAACGACCTTGTAATCCACTTTTTTTTGAACGTCAAATTCAACGCTTCACTGTCACACTTGTGCATTAACATGTGTGTTGTATAGAATATTAACAAACACGTCACATCCCTAACCACAGTATGTTTGCCTTAAATTGGTACACCTAATCCGAACTAAGAGCTATATTTATGATTCCGCACCAAAGTGAAGCAAAAAAATCATAATAGACAAAACTGCGATTGAAGGTTTGAGGTTCACACAGCGGTGCTGATGAAGATTCAAGTCTTCCGTGACCTTTAGAAATTTTACACAGTTCAAATACTGCAGAATACAGTACTACCTCAAAATTATGTTAACGAACACATTAAAAACAGGCTAACTCCGGGGAATGCTTGCTTCCAGTCGGTTCACAATACTCTACCCTCGTCCCGTCTCCCACTTACACAGTAAAGAATAAAACATTAATTTACCTGCGGTTTCGTATCCATGCGGCCTGGCGTTCGAATCCCGACAGGGGCAAGATATTTTATCTCCTCTAAAACCGTCCAGACCGGCTCTGGGGCCCATCCACTCTCTCATTCACTGATTACCGGGGTTCTTTCCCGGAGATGAAGGGACCGGGGCGTGAAGTTGACCACTCACCTCCACCTAGTACTGAGGTTACGAATGAGTGGAGCTATAACTCTGCTACCCCTATACACTTTCACGGCGTTGATGGGGAATTTATCTTTTTCATACCTTTGTACACACATAAAACTTGGTCCTTCGCACTACGAGAATAACAGGCTGGTCATGTTTGAACACAGGGTGCTGAAGAAAATATTTTGTCCTACTAAACACGATGTGACAGGAACGGAGTGAAGTGCATAACGAGGAGCTTCATTATTTGTACTCCTCACCAATTATTAATGGGGTGACTAACTCAAGCAGGATGAGAAGCGCGTGGCGTGTAATAGGAAAGACAGATTAAAAATGAATACGAAATTTTAGTGACATAATCTAAAGCGAACAGACGGCTTGGGATACACGAACGTAGTTTTGAGGGTAAATATTAAAAGGGCTCTGAAAAGAAATAGGACATGAGGGTGCAGGATGGATTCATCTGACGAAAGGTTGGATCCTGGGGAGGGCTGATGTGAATGCTGTGACGAAACGACCACTTCCATAAGACAGAGACGTTCATAACCAGCTGAACGACTTCCAGCTTCCCAAAAAAGGGCTACGTTCTTACCCACAAACTGGTGAATAACATTTTGCAGACTGCTACCACGACAGTGCATGAAACCAGAGTCCTGGAAGCCCTCTACTGAATTTCTCACCCGGATATGTTATCATAGGTTCCCCGGTCCCTTTAGACATGCTGTCGATTACTAGGCGATAGGAGCGGAACACAATTTCCTACACAGATCATTCGGTTCTGTAATGAACATGGACTCACAAAGTCCCACCTCGCATAAAGTAATTGGCGCTATTGGATGGAGTTTTTGTCCACCGTCCAACTCACTGGCCATTACGCAACACTCCTGAACATACCCAGTGTCATGACCTCAGCACAAAACGGGACAGAACTGCTACTGCATAATGGATAATTATGGCGATGGTACTGGTCACAGCTTTATAACATCACGGTGAATATCACTGTCTCTCTTCGACAGGGGTCCACGATTTCCCAACAGTCTAGGGGCCATATCGAAATTCTATTTGCCAGAACGTTAACATGAAGCAAGTTCCATACTGAGAACCCAAAAAATATTTGGCGCCCAATTTAGTCGCTACGGCGTCCAAGCACCCGAGATCTGCGAACACCTCTGATCTTAGATACACACACACGTCATTCAAATAAAAACTGGAAAAACTGTATTAAATTCTTAATATGAAGAGTACCCGCAGTCAAAACAAACACTGAACAGTGAATGGTACAGCGATAACCTTCGGAACCAGTGAAAGCCATAATTCGAAGAAAACGCCGCGGTTTGTTGTCCTCTGGCGCGTGTCTGCAGGATGACAACACCCTACCCCGTACAGCCCGTCACACCGTGAAACAGATTCAGTCTTTAGAAGTGAAGGTGTTACCCCATCCGTCACATTTATCATATTTGGCACCCGACGATTTTCAACTCTTTTGCCTCCTAAAGGTGTTCTATGTGGACGTCACGTCAGATCGGATGAGGAGGTAAAAGAGGCGGAGCATGACAGGCTGGCACAGCAAGCAAAACACTTCTTCTACCGAGAAATTTATGCCTTAGTGGAACGTCGGAGAAGGTGAGTAGAACATGGTGGGGACTACAGTGAAGATTAATGCAACTGCACTGTATCTATTCTTGCAATAAAGCACTTTATATAATTTTGCCGGTTATCACTTGAATGGCCCTTGTGTTTCGATATACACATTTCAGGAACAGGCCCTATGCATATCTTCACGCAACTGGTCGCTCTTACAACAAAGAAACAGTTATTTTATATGTAACATTAACTATCGATATCAGTTTGTATACTATGCCACTGTTCCTCCTATACTCTTTGATCAATCCGTCTCAGTCCGCTGATTTCTTTCCTATAACAATGACGAAATGGTTCATCGGCGTATTAAGACATAGGACATCACGTCTACAGACATCATAATCGTCCTATTAAACAGTTCCATTTCCAGTAAGTTTCAAAATCTGCTGATGTATACTAAACTATATTAGTAATTCAATAGTATGTTTACCTAGTATTTTGACCAACAGCTTCGTAATTATAGTAAACTTCAAAAGGACAACACGGTGGCAAAACACACCACCGCATGTCATAAATATAATGCATCCACAGTGCTCGCCGGAAGAAGCCTACAGTAAAACTACACAAAGGGCCACTCAGGTAACAATCTGTTTTTTCAACGGTAACACAAAACGAATTACAGCAACAAAGCCCGCCATAAATATTACATCAAAGTACAAACATAAGGAGCAAATCAAAATAAAAATAAAGCAAAGACAGCCAACAGGTTTGACTGCAGGCCTCCTGGCAAATAACTAAAAGTCAAGATGACGTGTTCAAAAGCGTAACACTTGTACGTAACAATAAATAATTTGTGTGTGGGGGCAGGGGTGGCTGTTTTACAATCAGCAAGGTTGTCTTCACTCGTAAATTACACTTCAATGAAGGAAACAGTATTTGCGAAAGAAATATTGAAATAAGCCACATATTTTCAGTTCATCGCCAACACATAATAACGAACGCGGCCCATACATGGTTCACATGCCGCCGCCCCTCCCCCTCCCCCTCCCCAAGTCAGATTACGCAATTCCCTTTAAAAACGTAAACTGTTTTCTGGCAGAGAAGTTTGAAAGTGGCATTCATAAACTCACGGAACACACTATAGGCCTAAAGCGTACAATCTGTAACATAATGAATTATAAACAGCCAAACGGTACAAAAATACAACTGGAAGCATATAAATAGGTGAAGTTACATCCGTGTTTAAATAAGCACCACCCCGTGAAGGCAAAAGGAGGAGTGGAAGCATAGTTCCACGCATTTTTAACTTCGTCACCAAATGGAGGTAAGTTGTGAGCTTCAGGCCCTGGCCGTCTTTTCCCCAGGGAAACAGCCGCAGTACACGTTGAATAAAATGGTTGGTGGCCTCCAGAGTCAGCCTGGACGTTTTTGGATAAAGACTTCTTGTCCGCGTCCGGAATCGAAACCCGATCACGCGGTCGTCCAGCACGTAGCCAATCACTACACCGACTGAGCCATCCCGGCTCCTAAGAGAAGGTAAGGTAAAGCTGAGAACCAAAGTCTCATTTCCTCTCTTTATATGTCCAAGACAGAATATTAAAACTTCATTAAATACCTGAAAGTATTTGAGCTTTTAGGTTCTCGCGGCAGATCCACGAAGAGTACCCTTCAATCTGGGATGTGACGTCATCTAGTCTGGTAACCAACTACCAGGCCACATGAAGTCACAGCCCACAACACAGTCTCCCAGCGCAATTTCAAAAGCGTTCCCTAACTATTTTTAAAATGACTACTTTCAATGTATTTACGATTATCTAAACCAACATTACCGAGATGACCAACTTGTTATGACGTAGGAGCTCCGGGCCTGGTTAGTCGCCCTAAATCACAGTAAATCACAGAACCCTCAGGAAAGACATACAATAGCAGCAGTAGCCAAAAAGAAAATAAACCTAAAATTGTTCCATGTCTAGTGTGGTCTTGGAACACAATCGGAAAGTGGCAGAAAGCAGCAGCGGCTATTTAACCACCTGCGCCCATTTCAAACAATCAGAGAGAAACGGGAATATAATCCTTATTCATCGCAAGAGTTAAGAACGATAACACAAATTTCAAAACTCACTAAATATGAACCTTCCTGGCCAGACTAAAATAACGACTACTGAAAGTGACATACATGTCGGTTCTGCAAAAAACATTAAACACCAACAAATGCACAAAGCGTTTTTTTTCGTCAATTCTAACACACTCCTACATGTTTCGACCCTGCTGGGTCATCTTCAGGGATAAACTTTCCGTTGTCGTTATAGTAGGTTGTACTATACATTCTCACTCAACTATAAAGTGCAACCTTAGTGTAACGACAACAAAGAAGTTCTCCCTGAAGATGACCCAGCAGGGTCGAAACATGTAGGAGTGTGTTACAATTGATGAAAAAACTCTTTGTGCATTTGTTGGTG
>BLKM01012573.1:70541-144810 GCA_013340265.1 Coptotermes formosanus | reverse complement strand
TACACCAGGTTGCACTATACAGTTGAGCGAGAATGTGCACAGTCAACAGCACATTCTCGCTCAACTGTATAGTGCAACCTGGTGTAACGACAACGGAAAGTTTCTGCCTGAAGATGACCCAGCAGGGTCGAAACATGTAGGAGTGTGTTATAATTGACGAAAAAAACCCTTTGTGCATTTGTTGGTGTTTAATGTTTTTTGTATTATATAGTGCACGGACATGGAACACATTAAAAATGTCGGTTCTGGTTTAGAAATGGAGCTACACTTAGTACAAAAACAGAAATTTAATAAAACCTGAAAAAAATTCTTGAAACCAAATCTGTAACCCAGTCCGTATTATAAAGGTCGTCTACCTGAAGGTACAACTATTTCTCAAAACTGTTCCAAAACTGATGCCTTATAACAATATTTTATTAAAATAAATAGCAAGTTGAGGTGAAAACGACAGAAGTACGACGCTATTTATTGTAAAAACGACCATCCGATAAGCACCCAAAATAGTTTTAAAGAAGAATATACCACTGATTAAAAAAGCAAAATCTGTAATTTCTATTTAATTCTTTTCCACGTTAATTACCGGAATAATGCGATCTCTAGTCACGGTCTGTTCAGAGGAGCAATTTAACAAGACACGATCCAAATCCCCGTTCATAATACTAAGGGCACTCTACCTTTCATCTTCATCATCAGCTACTACCAAAGATGTTTTCTCCTCCACCAACAACACTGCAAGTTCATCTTCTCCGTCGCCCTCCTCCCGGTCCAAGACTCCCTGCGCTAGCGGCTCGTACTGATATGGTCTTCTGCATCCCACCATAAACCACCTTTCTCCGTCCTCACCGGGGCTGTCCTCGTGGTCATCACCCTCATAGCTCGCCGCCTGGTTATCCAGGATGAATTTAACAATGCCAGCAGCAGGAGTCGAAGGACTTGCTACAGCACAGTCACAACGAACGCATCGTTCAGGATCGGGACAACTCCACGCGTCGGAATCCCATAAACGATTCTGTTGGCGTCGCGACGGCGGAGCAGCGTCCGTCAGCGCCGCCATCCCAACCGACACTGAGAGAATGAAACTTACTTGCCGCTCGCTCGGTCCTAGCCAGCCGACCTGTTTGTCTGTCCGCCTGTATAAACTCCTTGTTACGTTCAAACTGATGGAGCGACTTGGCGCGGAGCAATTTTTCTTATTCGTAAGTCAGGAACCATGAAATTTAAGCAATGTAACAGGCTGCCTAAGAAAGTAAACTGCAGCCGATTGAAAATACGAAAAATAATTTATGCAGGAAAGACACTGCACAGGAACGATCACATATTGTGTGTCTCGACGTCGAGACATACAAAGAAAGAAAAACCAGTGCTGCACAACAGAACACACCACCATGAGCCTCTGAACAAAACAAGGCCATCCTACACAAACAAAACCACCTCTATATACTGCATACGAGAAAACTGCGTTACATATTAAGTAGGTAAAACTAATCTCAATAAAGAAACGGTGTGGATATTTAGCCAGTTACAACATAAGACCACGATTAACCTTTTAAAGCCTAGCGGTAACTTTACATAGACCAGGTTTAACATTAAAAAATTCTACGTGGTGCCCACATTGCGTTTATGTGTTTTGTACGGATCTCAGAACAAACAGCAACTTTTGCCTTATAAAACATTAAGAGATTGGTTTTTATAACCGAAGTGGAGAGTGTTTACAGCGCGGTACGCACTGAGTACTTATATAAAACAGATAGGCTTCGTCCTTAAAGGGTTAAAGTACTCAAACCATATTTTGGTTTTTGTCCAAACATTGTACACGCAGTTGCTCTCGTCCGAAGACCCTTGTAACGGGAAATGATACAGTTCATGTAACGTGGACACACGGAGCTGTCCATAAACGGAAGCTTAAATTGATTTAATCATGAATTATTCTGTAGCATCAAACCCGACATACAGTAGTTTCAAAGCATAATTTTCCGTTCATTCTATAGGGCTTAGAATGTCAAAGTACAGTGAAATTCAGCAGAGATTATAACTGCATGTGCTGTGTAAAATGTGGGTGTTCGCAATATTTCCTCTTTATAGTACCAATGCACATCCCTATACAAAACTAAATTGATATCTGGGTGCTAAACGTAGCCTGCCAACTTCCAAAAAATGCAGATATTCTTTTCCCCGTCTCCTATCAATGGTGCTACAATCGTGTGATCGGTCTTCCCCAAGTGTAGAGCCCCGTGTTCTAGTAACGACTCTTACACTGTAACTTCCCTGAGTTGTTCTTCCTTATATGCTACCAAAGCAGCAAGTTCGAGTTTTCACCTCAGAAGTTCGGCCCTCCCCCCCTCCCAACCCGAGTGGAGTTTCCCGGAGCAATGGGTGCTTCTCTTATCCTAACATGCGCCCCAGTCTGGATTTTCGCTTAGAAGTCGTGCCCCGTCAACAGCTCTAAATGTGGCTTTCCCCGGTCGAAGGTCGAGTTTCTGTTAG
Source organism: Coptotermes formosanus (assembly GCA_013340265.1). Classification (NCBI taxonomy): domain Eukaryota; kingdom Metazoa; phylum Arthropoda; class Insecta; order Blattodea; family Rhinotermitidae; genus Coptotermes; species Coptotermes formosanus. The sequence goes on along the minus strand of BLKM01012573.1, from coordinate 142,326 downwards.
TGGACCCCCTGCCTAACTTTCCAGGGGTTACTCCCCCAGCACGAACCGGTATTTACACTTTTCCGCCATTATGGACAGTTTGCGAAACACAGCACACGATGTCAGGACGGGCAGATGGACGAACGGAACTTCCCGTGCCACAGGTTTCCCCGATCCTAGGCTGGAACTTCCTCTAGCTGTAGTTTCATCTCTATACGCAACGTTCGAGAAAAAAAAATACTCAACAATATTCCCGGGGTTATCCTCCGAGGAGTACACACACACACACACACACACACACACACACACACACACACACACACACACACACACACACACACACAGCACAGCCAACTGTCCGTCTGCCCTATCCTGTTACTCCCAAACGCCTCATCTTAAAAAAAAAAGTTCCTCTTGGAAACAACTCTAGGTCGGACATATCGTCACCACAACTGTTACTTGACGTTTCTTCTTCAAATCGATGCTACATATTTCAACTTTTCAGTCATCTTCAGGCCTCTTTCATGTTAAAATATAAACGGTAAGAATTTTTCGGTAATTCAGATCTCAGTTTTACAAATTTGGGTCAAGAATAAGATGAAATACATAAAATGGCTGATTTTTCCTACTTCGAAAATTAGGAACAGGTTATCCAAAAAAAAAACTGTAGCACCGTCTGGGAAAAATTCGAAGTAGTGTCACTCTTAGCATGCGAGGAAAAGTCACTGTTTTCTGTGGGACACACGACGTGTTATACATGACAGATAGTCGGCTGAAGGCCCCTTCGCGATGCTACTGCCGAATACGGCCAGTCGTAGGTAACAACTCGTACAGTCAGCGGGAACGTAAAGACGTCAATTTTGGTACACAAGTTCCTCCGAAACGTCGGTCCCTCTCTAACAAACTATAAGCCATTATATCCCAGACCTTTCACCATGACGTTCTTGCGTTCAGCCCCTAAAGAAAGAACTGACGGACCGTAGATTCAAGACGGACGATGATACAAGGGCGGCGGTGTGCCAGTGGTACCAGCAGCAGCAGCAGTACACCGTGTTCTTTGCTGAGGAGGTCCACCGGCTGCTGCGACAATGGAAAGCCGGCCTTAACCTCCATCGTGACTGCGATCTGCGCTCTTCCAGAATATTACGCAGCGCAGAGTGATAATTCTGTACAGAATTATCACTCTGCGCTGCGTAATATTACAAAAGATCATAGATCTCAACTACATCGCGGGGGAAGCCTGAAATCACGTACGTCCATGGTGGTTATTTTAACTTCCTTCACCCCTACGCCCAGAAAGAGTTTCATTTGAAAACATCTCATACATATTTGTCCCCGTGGCCCCAGCTGAATACAAGATAATGCTATACACACCCTCCTTTAACCTTTTAAAGCCTAGCGGTAACTTTACATACCACCAGGTTTAACATTAAAAAATTCTACGTGGTGCCCACATTGCGTTTATGTGTTTTGTACGGATCTCAGAACAAACAGCAACTTTTGCCTTATAAAATATTAAGAGACTGGTTTTTCTAACCGAAGTGGAGAGTGTTTACAGCGCGGTACGCACTAAGTCCTGATATAAAACAGATACGTTTCGTCTTTAAAGGGTTAAATAGGCGAACTCCAGTGGCACTTATATGTACTTCATTAATTCGCCATAACACCGAACGCTAAATACAGATTACGCGCTGCTGCCATGCTTTTTTTTTTCATCATTCAACAATGCTACTGTCATTTTACATCCATGTCTCTAAAGTCCGCATGGATTCCACTTTATTGTCACTAATGAAAACTAATTCCATGTAGGACAGTCCTTGTGAAGCTAACAGACGGTCAACTAATTAATAAATTCCCCGCAATATCCACAGGACCTATACTTATTGGAAACATTACGACTGTGTCTCTGACACGATTTATCTGCGTTAGATCCAGACCACTACTATAGAGGCTCATTCAAGAATTTTCGAGTTATTACGGAAGCTGTACTATCACTTACACAAAACGGACAAACAGCCACTATTAGTAAAATGAAAATAAAGCCGTGTCATATGTACGGGCACTTAGCCGGCCGCTCCTCACCGCGGAAGACGGGGTTCAGTCCCAGGGTAATTTACGTGGGTTTTATGATGAATAAAGTGGCAATGACGCAGGTTTTTCTTAACCTTTTAAAGCCTAGCGGTAACTTTACGTACCGCCAGGTTTAACATTAAAAAATTCTACGTGGTGCCCACATTGCATTTATGTGTTTTGTACGGATCTCAGAACAAACAGCAACTTTTACCTTATAAAACATTAAGAGACTGGTTTTTATAACCGAAGTGGAGAGTGTTTACAGCGCGGTACGCACTGAGTCCTTATATAAGACAGACACGCTTCGTCTTTAACCCTTTAAAGACGAAGCGTATCTCTTTCACATACGGACTCAGTGCGTACCGCGCTGTAAACACTCTCCACTTCGGTTATAAAAACCAATCTCTTAACGTTTTATAAGGCAAAAGTTGCTGTTTGTTCTGAGATCCGTACAAAACACATAAACGCAATATGAGCGCCATGCAGAACTGTTGATTATTAAACCTGGTGGTACGTAAAGTTACCGCTAGGCTTTAAAAGGTTAAAGGGTTAAAGGACCTCGGTTTTCCACGGTCAACTGTCATTACACATATGCTCCATACTCCTCTGTCACTCTAAACTGGTACAACAGCCCCATTTGCGGCTTCAATACCGAGGGACCCAGTCTCATCGCACTCACTAAAAATATGAAAATATAATATCTGGACACGCACACTCCTGAAATACTCTGATAACGATTTCGCATCATCACCAAACGACACCATTTTTAATGCAACAGACAATAAGCCCTCCAGAACGCCGCAGCGAGCCGCCTTTGCAGACAACTGACTTATCTGCGCGATCGGTCAGCAGTTACCAGCAATACCGTGTTACTTTATGAGTACGGTCTTCATGCCAACAGCACAAGTCATAGAGCTATGAGGTAATATCGTGTTTAAACAAACTGACTGATTGATAACTTCATACTTTGTTCAAACGCAGTGGCAGAAAGAGGAATTGGGGGAATACGTGAAAGGGAAAGGCACATGGAAATAAAAGAGAGGGCTGAAGAGCAAATGTTCAAACCGTGATATGGGCTCAGTATTTACAGTAGATAAAGCAAATATGATGATACTACGAACACACAGGTAACTGCTATAGGGTCATCATATTTGCAAATTAAACAAGCACCAGACGGAAAAGTTTACAATGGAACACAAAAGGACAATGCACTGCAGTAACACGAGGCTCACAGAAAATAACGAAACGTCGGTGTGGTGAACAATGAAGGGAGGAAACGGCACAGCACAAAAATGGCTGTGGTTGTATTATTATTGTTATCATCATCATCATCACAATCACGATCATCATCATCATCATCATCGTCATCATCATCATCATCATCATGCATTCACTGTGCATTTAGTTGGTACAATAAATTGGTTATAACTAATAAGAAAGTTTACAAAAAAATCCGTCTCAAGTAACATATCTACTAACGGAACACGTAGCACCGTTGTTGCTACTGCTGCTGCTGCTGCTGCTGCTGCTGTTGATATATTCTTCTGAGTACAGACTGAGGTCGTACCAACATACAAAGCTCAGGATCTAGGGCACAAAACTGAGGGGACTATTTGCCATCAGTATGTGTTCGCATTGTCTGTGTAGTGCATCGAGCGAAGTACGGAAGTGGAGAACGCAACAGCGAAGATTAGAGACGCTAACATGTCGCTCAAAGGAGAATTCCGTCAGGTAAGGGTCGTTCAAACGCGACATACTGCGTCAGCCGAATAAATCAGCAACTAACAAGGAACCAGATGTTGCATCTGACAGTGGAAATATATATCGTTAGAAATGCAAGTGGCATCTAGTACGTAAATACACATGTAACCAGCCAGAAGTAGCCATTTGCTTGTCAGCAGAATACAGCCGTCCAGCATCGCACACACAGCCTACTTGCTGCAGAAAATTTATATTTTCGCGTCCACGAATTAGCGCGTATATTTGAGACCTACACGCAAAAATATTTTCCTCCTGCAGGTTTACGGATTGCAGCATACCTGGTCCTTTCAAATTCAAAATTCTCTTCTGAAAAGATAAGAGTTACATACCAGTGGCAGATTTCCTTGGCTGGGGGACCAGCCCATCGAAAGGAGGAGCACAGAAGAACCATTTTTATTCAGTTGTATCTATGGAATACATTTGTTCAGAAAGACTGTCTCTAAAATTATATATAAAAAAATTCATCATAATATGTTCCAATAGCAAAGATCTACAATCTACACGTGTGTGTGGGACATTAGCAGGAGTACGTTACAGTGTTTTTGATTAATGAAACATTTTGAACACAATGCAAACGATCTCGTTTCATTTAGATTTAAAAGCGGGCAACTTACAATTAGATGAAAGATCATAAACAAAGACCAAGCGTTTGTCTACATCATACTGAAATTTTAACGACTTCCCTCCGGTGCTAAGCAATAAAATGTTCGTATAAATTTCCTGTGAAGTTCTCAACTTAAGATCTTTGCACCAGAGCAATATTTGGGAGTGTCAAAAAAAAGAGATTAAAAAGAACAATATCAAGTGACAGGCCTGGTTGCGCGGCACAAAACAATTCGTGGAGCAAATTAAAAATATGTTACTTTCTTTAAGTCCGCAACCTTCACTCAATCATGGACACAACGAGGGATTCGCACATTAGGTAGCCTATTTTTTTTCCAGCTGTGGAAGCAATTTTATAATACTAATGACAACAAATAATAATAATAACAATAATAATACACATTTCATAAACATGTACAGCTCTTCAAATTGTGTTGTATGTGGGATAAAACATCATTTCATATTTCGAGGGAACAACAAGAATTAACCCTTTAAAGACGAAGCGTGTCTGTTTTATAGAAGGAGTCAGTGCGTACCGCGCTGTAAACACTCTCCACTTCGGTTATAAAAACCAGTCTCTTAATGTTTTATAAGGCAAAAGTTGCTGTTTGCTCTGAGATCCGTACAAAACACATAAACGCAATGTGGGCACCACGTAGAATTTTTTAATGTTAAACCTGGTGGTACGTAAAGTTACCGCTAGGCTTTAAAAGGTTAAAAATGTGTGAAAGCAAAGGTTTACAAGAATATTCAGAGCTGAGAAGTATACAGTAACTGAACACGTCAGGATATCTGCATGCCGAGGAACACATCACTTGCACGGGTCACACAGCATTGTTACAACTGTGAAATACAAAAGCTTACATCTTTAAATGTGACAGCCCGTTGTGACGAATAAGCAATAAGTACTTTAAAATGCCTGGTGATGGCCTTTTATAAAGGCCAGTATATGTCGCGTTGTATCATTCAATAATGTTTTACAAATATAATTGTGACTGACCGCTCACCTCTCTCCATCAAAGGGTCTACGACATGTTGAACACGTGGCTAGAATGGGGGATACGAAAAATGCATGCAGAATTTTGTAGATACATCTACTGGAAAAAGCTCGCCGCCCACCCTGGAGGATTTAAAGTTGTGCGGTCGAAATAACTTCCAGTGGCATCGGGCATGGACCGACCAACACTATGTTTTGTTCAAAACCTACAAATGGGGCGCACACATGTGAAGGCGTACGTGTTGAAACCATGCAGCACTGTTCAGTTTCGCTTATTGCCAGGGTGCATAGAATACCTAAACAATACTCCTATTACATGTAACCGGCCAACGCCGGACAGGAGCACAAAAGACATCTGACTACACCAACAGCAAACATTCAAACTCATGCACCAGTAAATAAAGCCAGCATTGAACGACATGTCATATTCCAACTGAGTCGTGGGATGCCCACGTTTGTTAACAAATCCCCCAATATAATTACATTAAGGCCTAACATTCTGAATGAAATCCACAGCACTGCCACCGTACGTTAAAATGTATTGCAAGTATTGCTTCAATTCGTCCCATCAATCTTCCCAATCAATCCATACAAATACAAGCTTAATCCCTTTTCAGTCTCGAAAACTCTTCGATACAATGCAATAAAATGTCTTAACTGGATATGATACATATCTCTCTCTTTCAGTACATAACCAGCGATACAGACGTATTTCGAAAAACGAGGAAAATGTAAAAATATCACTGCGTAGCTATATTCAAAAACATTCATGCCGGTTGACTCGCGGTCTGAAATTTTATAAAAGAAAATCACAGGTACTGTCTATGTATTTTACTGCCTTACATTCGGCGACGTTATGTACGAGAATTACACGAATGGGGGATTTATTTTGCATGACACATCCGTTCTTAATTACACTGTGGCCTCAAGGGTTGAAGGAATATGATAAACAAAGCATATTCCGCCCCCTTGTGAAGGCACAAACCCGCGCTCGATCTTCTTAGCCTGTGTGTGCACAGATACAAACACATACAATAGACGTACCTGTATAAACGTTCAGTACAATGCGGTGCCGCAACTTACGTCATCCTACGACCTGGCATAGCGTAGTCTGCATAGAGACCAGGCTACGGGCTGTAAAGTCCAGGGTTCGAAGTTCAGCAGAGCAAAGAAATTTTTTTTTCTTTTCCAAAAGGTCCACGCTGCCTCTGTGGCCCACCCAGACTCCTATTCGATAAACGAGGTTCTTTCCCGGGCGTAAAGCCTCCGGATCGCGACGTTGACCCCTCACCTCCGTCTAGTGCCGAGGTTAAGAATGAGTAGAGCTGTAATTCTACTCTCCCTCTATGCCTTCAGGGCGTGGACAGGGACGGCTTTACCTTTTCCTTTCCGCTATCCTTTCAGAATACTGAATACATGTAAGATGCCTGAAGGAATTTCCACTAAACTTCTCCACCAAATTTGTTAAGTGCGTTTTTCGTTTTCCCTTGTTTATGTGTCTACGTCGCCTGACCAGTTTATCTTAACTTCACTGCTCAGACGGTACTAGCCCAAGAGGAAGAGTGCAATCTACAAATGGCGAAATTATGCGCTACGTACAACTCTCCACGCAGCCACTTACAACAGATAAGCTATATCTGTACGCAGTAAAGTAACTGTAACTTGTAAGTTGAACAAGCGCACCGAAACAGCCAAAAAGGGATACCATGTACTTTTCAGGACAAGAGGCAGCATCGACTTACGCGTACGAACGACGTAGTTACTAACACATTAAAGTGTATATAAGTGTAAGACACTGAGGGTTACCTCATACAGGGCCTACACGGGCGACTTGTCAGAAACACGCTAGTTTTATAGATGGAGGACGCAGACACAGATCGGATAATAATATTAAAATTGATGTCTAACATACAGCGTAAGGCTGTGGAGTGCGTTCACAGCAGCACAGGACAGGGGACAATGGTAGGCTCTTGTCAACGCGGGAATGAAATTTTGGGTTGTGCACAAGGACGGGAACTGCTTGACAATCAGCTTCTCAGGGATTGTGCATCATGCAGGGCATTACGTGCAGTGAATTGGAAGACTGTATGGTGCTGCATACTACAGTTCAGCTTTCAGCTGCAAGGACTGAGGAGAACAACAAAATACAACAACCGGAACAGCTGATCCTCCGGCGGAAACTCGGAACAATTCCTCAAGCAAACGTGGAACTTTCGAAGGTGGAAACACAACAAGTGCTGCATATTGCATTACATAGTGTAATTATGAAGGCTTAATCCCAGTGGCCGCGCAGTCTAAGGCGTGGGTCCTCGGCCGCCCGCTTGCTGGCATTGTGGGTTCGAATCCCGCCGGGGGCATGGACGTCTGTGTCTTGTGAGTGTTATGTGTTGTCTGGTAGAGGTCTCTGTGTCAGCCGATCACCCGTCCAGAGGAGTCCTACCAATTGTGATGTGTCTGTCTGAGTGTGATCGTGAAGCCTCGACAACGAGGAGCCCCTGGCCCACCAGGGGCTCCTGCGACACTGAAAAATATTATGATGGCTTATGAACAATTAACATTACAGTCTTCTTCGATGTGACGCTGTGTACATCCATCTTGTACCCATAAGACTGCGGCAGCAGGTTACTCTGGAACGTCGATAAATTTCTACCGGGCTACATGGTATCACACTCCAGAAGACAGTACTCTCTAATACCGTAATGTTACGTCTGAAGTATAGGCCTCACACTAATAAATAACCTGTTTTGAGCCTAGTGCGTACGTCAATAATTCTTATGCCAGACACTTTCTCAGCGGTATGTGTCATCCGTTCGAGAAAACAGTACACTGTCAGATACTAAGCTTCCGCCGCGGCGTAGTTGAGGTTTTGCTCTTCTGGGATGTTACGCAGCGTTGGCTGGCAGTTAGCTGTCGAAGATTTCTTGGACTGCTTCAACTGTGAAGGCGGAACTGATAAGGGGTCCCGAAACGTCGGTAACTAACATACAACGAGGCGTAATATCACAGAAGAGCGAAGACTTCAAGAAGTACACTACTTCCTAAATATTTCATTTGTTTTAAAGTAGACTGCACTGAAGAGATGCAACCACTACAGTGTATTCAGAATTCGCAGACATTTTTATTAGGAAAATAGCAGAAAATTATATTCCTCAATAGTCATACGACCTCATTACATCTCAAGATGGGAATTCAATACAAGAAAACAGTCGAGTATTTTGCATCAACAAAAGATACTGAATATCAGTTCCCAATAAACGTATGTGTCTGCCTTAACCTTTCTTAATCCACACACCAATTCACGCTTCACAATAAAACAGAGACCAATGTGCCTGAGTTCCTCGTCTGCACCAGGTGGCACATTTCCGTTACCTCATATTTTCCCTCAAAAATACTCCCATTTAATTTTTTAAATTGCTGGACTTGACACGATCGAACAGGCTTGTCAATGGTATTTTAAACACATTACACTGATACGGATAAAAAAAAAGCTCATATGAATACGAAAATCCTGACGTGAATTAAAAATCCCCGTATGAAATTATGCTACGCTATGCTGAACCCGTAACTGCTACTACGCAATGCGGTAGCTCCAAGTTTGAATTAAACGTCCTATGAGTTCTGTGAAACAGCTCTATCTATGGGACTACAGTAGGTTTAACTGGAAGAAAGTACATCAGTTCAGTTATTAATAACTAGAGGGCTCGGAATAAATGTAGGACAGGGGAAAAAGAGGATCTGGGAGGACAGAAGAAGAGAAACGAGTTGTGAAAGAAGCTACAAAAATAATTCAATTTTAATTGTTCTTGTTCTTTTGCGTTGTATCCCTCCATTTACGTTTGTGCTTACTTCAGCCATGACTTCAACTAAACAGCCCTCATCCTCTGTGTTTATACGCCTGTCATTGACAGCGTTCCAGTGGAATAAAGGGAAATGTGGAGAAGCAAGGGGCAGGGGAATTACACAATAATTAGCATTTATGGAAGCGCAAATTCTACGCAAGTAATAAAATCAGTCGAGTGATAATGAGTAAAAAGGTAAAGGTAAAACTGTCCCTGTACACGGCATGAAGGCAGACAGGGGACTCGAGGTGTAGTTCCACTCATTCTTAACCTCAGCACTAGATGGAGATAAGTGGTCAGCCTCACAATCCGGCCGCTTTGCCCCCGGGAAAGAGGCCTCCGTACCCACTGAATAGGAGGCGGGGTGGGCCCCAGAGCCGGTCTGAACTTTTTGAAGAAGAGAAAAATCTATGCCCCTACCGGGATTGGAACCCCGGATCGTCTAGCCCGTAGCCTAGTCGGTATATTGAATACATTGTCCCGGCTCTGAGGAATACTGAGTAACACCACGTATATTTTGAGTCATGGTATATGTCACCGGAAATGAAACCAATATCGTATGAACAGTCGAAATTTCAATACCCATATTTAAAGGATTTTCAACAGCCCAAAAACAGACGACGATGACGACAAAACCACAAGTTTATTTCAGAAAATAAGAACGTCTTCCGCCAAGAAGGTTAGCTATGTGGTATAGAGTGACTACCCAGAGTTCTTGGAGCGATTCAGACCAGAAAATTAACAACTTCGACTGACGTTTTCATGCTTGTCCTCAGTTGTTCCACATGACAGTCGACGCGGTACCTCGACAGGGGCAAGAACTTCGTGCAAACTCACCTTCCCTCACTTAGTGTACACAATATTACGCTGCAATATAAATATTACAGTCGCTGTGGCTGATCAGCTTCCTTAATCAACAAATAACGTCAGTGACAAACACAGACCTCACCCTAAGAGGCAGTGCCATGGCTCAAGCGGTTAGCCGCCGGCCTCCCACCACGGAGATTCGATCTCTGATCGATCCATGTGGGATTTGTGGTGCACAAAGTGGCACTGTGACAGGTTTTTCCCCGAGTACTTTGGTTTTCCCCCTGTCAGTTTCATTCCACCGGTGCTCCATTACTAGGAAAGCGATAAAAAATAATGATCTTCATCACAGGGCTGCACAAGAAGCCTTAAGGCTGCGGTGCGTCCGTAGCGTCTGCTGCAGGGCCCTTCTCCACCCCCCCAAAAAAACCTAAGATCTGTATTCATAAACTTTCAATAGCCCTGAATCGCCTTCTTTTTCTTCGTCTCGTAGAGTACAATATGCAAGACGCTGTATTGACACCAGGAATCAGTCACAGGTCGCAATCAAAGTATGCAGAAAGAAAGGGAACAAAAACACGCAAGTGACTAAGTCAGAAGAGAGTACCGCCCCTTCTCAAACTCACATGCATAGACAAAGCCTACAGTTTGTCTCTTTACCCGCTTTTCTCCTTCAAGAGCGCCACTTCATCGAATTTACTTCTCCCGTCCCCAGTGAAACTGCGAGACGAACAACGGAAAAATATGTCAACGAGTAGGAATAAACAGAATACCCTTCTCGGCTAGAAGGCGAGGCAGGAGTAAGTGGTGCAATGGCCGTGCCATGGTTCAGGCGGTTAGACGCCGGCCTCCCACCGCGTAGGCCCGGGTTCGATCCCGGGTCAGTCCATGTGGGATTTGTGGTGGACAAAGTGGCACTGGGACAGGTTTTTCTCCGAGTTCTTCGGTTTTCCCCTGTCAATTTCATTCCACTAGTGCTCCATTACTAGGAAAAGGACAAAAAATAATGATCATCATCTTCATCTTCATCATAGGGTTGCACAATAAGCCTCATGGCTGCGGTGCGTCCGTAGCATCTGCTGCGGGGCCCTTCACCACTTAAAAAAAAAAAGTGGTGCAACGTGTCATGCCAGTAAATAAATAAAGCAATGTTAAGGACATCAAGTCTCTGACAAAGACACACGACATGCAACCGAACTGAACACTTCAGCAATCTGTTCTGACTTTCAGAATTACAAACAGCATCCAACTGAAAACGTTTCTGTTGCCTGCCTCGCATATTAACCCTTTAAAGATGAAGCGCATCTGTTCTATATAAGGACTCAATGCGTACCGCGCTGTAAACACTCTCCACTTCGGTTATAAAAACCAATCTCTTAATGTTTTATAAGGCAAAAGTTGCTGTTTGTTCTGAGATCCGTACAAAACACATAAACGCAATGTGGGCACCACGTAGAATTTTTTAATGTTAAACCTGGTGGTATGTAAAGTTACCGCTAGGCTTTAAAAGGTTAATTAAATTTTACGTTTTTACCTGTGCTGCTTCAGGCGTTTGACAATAAAGGGCTGAGGAAAATAACTGGACAGAACTCGAACAGGGTAAAGTACGTGGCAAGCTTTACGTAGTTCATTTCCGTGAATATATTCATTTCAATACAATGAAACCAACAATGCACAATATTTTGTATTGCATCTATTTAGCTTCAATTGTTACTTTTTTCCCCCGACATGTTTCGGCATTTATATTGCCATTTTCAAGGGCCAACGGCACTATAAATGCCGAAACATGTCGGGGGAAAAAAGTAAGAATAGAAGCTAAATAAATACAATATAAAATATTGTGCACTGTTGGTTTAATTTTACTGAAAATATGTGACAAGTTGACGACAATACACGATGAGGACGTTCCTGATTTATTGTTAGGGCAGTGATAACAAGAGCAATGGACGAGTAGATTAGATACAGTTGCGGTACAGCAACCACTAGGAAATGGACTGCTCGGAAAAGCACGGAAATTAGAGAGTTACATTAACAATGATACAGGTGAAAATAACGTCTCAAGATCGTTTCCAGCATTGGGCTTTGCTACTAGCGGTGCGACCTTTGCATTTACTGCAGAAAGTTGCTTGATGGTTACCGATCCGAGTGGTCGTGCGGTCTAAGGCGTGGGTCTGCGGCCGTTCGCTTGGTGGAATTGTGGGTTCGAATCCCACCGGTGGCATAAATGTCTGTCTCTTTTGAATGTTGTGTTGTCAGGTAGAGGGTCTCTGCGTCGGGATGTTCACCCGTCCAGAGGAGCCCTACCGAGTGTGGTGTGCCTGAGTGTGACAGTGAAGCCTCGATAATGAGGAGGCTATGGCCCCCCTTAGGGGCTGTTGCGCCACTGGAAAAAAGTTACTTGCTGGTTACTTCACTTTCAAAACTTGCTCGATGCAGACACCAATCAAAATACGCACCCTTAAATAATAACCGTTCTACTCCACAACGCATTTATTTTTGACCAAACGATATGCTTGCATGTTCATGCTAATAACATTTAGCGAAGAGTACAAGTTATGCATCTCGTCACAACGTAAATGCTCCTCCACAGGGAACACACATATAAAGAGCTGACTGTACTGGAAATGTCTGGGTCGAAGCAATCAGCTGTCAGCAAACTGTTAATACCACCGCAGTATGCGCTTCAACATCAACGAGTCTTTGAGTGATTAAAATTAAGATGCTCTTTGACACTTTGGAAGGGGCCGGATTTTGACTCGACGATGAAGGTGGATTGACGGATTTATCACACAGAGATTCCTCGTGCACACAAGGCGCTCAGACATGGAGATGGTTATTACAGCGGTACGAAAAGGCAACCTGCGAAAATAGGGTAGCTCATCCTGCTGAGGAATGGCAAGCGACTGTCCGTCACTGGTATATTGTAATACCCAAAAGAAGACGAGATTAAGTCCACAGAAAGAACTGGAGTAGGATTAAAGATTACATGAGAGCCAATGAGACAGTAAGAGAGCGTGTCTGGATATGTGTGTGTACATATATATATATATATATATATATATAGGCAGGGAGGCAAGCTGGAAATAAAGTGGATTACAACAAAGTAAAGGCGAAGAGGGAAAAGGAAGGCAGATGCATGTATTCTAGGGCACAGCAGGGAGAGAATCTGAAAACGTAATAGAGGGTATGAGATGAAATGCAGCCACTCAACCACAACAGGCTCTACGAAAGCAATAAGAAAATAGAAATAATTATTATATTTGCTTAATTACGTAACGTAATGTAAACATATGGAGAACTAGTAACAAGTGAAGGTAACGGTCAGTTTCACGCTACGGCCATCACAGCCTCAAGTGAACAGAACGCCGTACTGGTTCAACCCTTTCATCTGTACTGAATACGAGAGGCTGAGTAAAAGCATACTCTTCCATCAGTTCCTCCAGTTTCGATTATAACAGTGAGATCTGAGGTTTGCTGAATCCTACCGATCTCGTCAAGCCTCTAGATTCCGCATAAAATAAGGACGCCTGCTAAACTGATATTAAAAATTCATGTGCCTATTTCAGGAACTGCTTCCTTGACACACGCATTAAACAGCCGTCTAGATAATTAACATAACTGAGCAATTCTGCCTCCATTTCTTCCAAAAAATCTTCAAATATTTCAAACATGGCTCACTTTTGCTTTATTCCCACTTCATATTCTTTTAATGTTCTCCTGGAATAAACTTTTCAGCACATTATAAGACTGAGCAGCTTCCTGCGTGGGTATTTCCTCTCATATTTATGTCTGTAAAACTTGTTTCCTGTCCTCATCCCTCCACTTGTCTCTTCCAGTATTTTTACCCTTGTATTTTTGAATTATGATGGCGTGCGCTTAATCTGAAATAAGATAACAAATCACATAAACACACCGCCAGGCGTATGGCTGTCCTGAGGTACCGCACTCGTAAACCTTACGAAACTGCTACGTAATAAAAAACAAAGAGCATTTGAAACGCGTTAAAAAATGTTACACCTTTCCCTGAATGTATAGGCAACCCACAAAATAAGACACAGTTCACGGTGCTTGCCTATTCCGAACTCAGGCGGGTCGCACACATTAGGAACGTATCAGCCAAACACAGCTGAACACTCTATCAGAAACACTGGTATCACGACTCTACACCGATCAAAGTGTGACAGCTGCAGAGTTTCTCACACACACGAATTTTCGGTTGATGCAGTAACACAGATGTCTCAATCTAGTGGCGAAACATGAATTTCCGAATTGTCCAAGGCTACTGGACTTCCCTCTGTCACGGAAATGAATATTTTTAGTGATCACAGTTCGCCATACCAAGAAACAGCTTTCAAACTTAATCACACTGGATTCTGTCGAGTTATCACAATCACATATAAAAATATCCCGCCAGATTATGCCCTAATTCTAAAAACTCCCCGCTGTTCTGGACTGGGATTTGCTTCATATGTCTTGTTTTTAATTCATAAGCCTGAAGGATCAAGTCATGAAACCGACAATTTTAATTAAATCTATCCTCTGTTTTCGCGAAACTCCGTATGGTTCCTTCAAAACAAGTAAATTTCATTAACATCAATATAGGCAATGACTGCCGGCGCGCAGTTAATAACAATTATTGTCTGCAATTCCCCGGCGTTTCATTACGATTATATGCATACCATCTGCCGCCATCGGGACTAAACGACGCTACACTGCCATCGCAAAACAATCAAATCATCTTCAACACACCCACAGTCGGCACCGCTTTACTGCTCAATGGCGATGGAACAAATCACTGAATTAAACAGTACTGCACATGGTGTTACTTCAATCTCGTTAAGGGACGATTCTAAATGGTTCTAAAGATGACATATTAAACTCACTATTTGGGGGTTTCTTGACTTTTTCCGTCGCGTGTTATTCTGAACACAACACGTTTAATTACCGTCCTCTGAGACGTGACGCCGTGTAGTCTCGTAGAAATTTACCGACGTTACAAACGTCCCGCCAAATTCAGATACTCTCGTACTCTGAAGATGGCGGCAGTACGATCCTCCTAAACGTGCGTTAATTTCTACCCGACTACACGGCGTCACGCATGCCAGAAAATTTAAATCTTCCGATTCACCGCAACGACAAACTCAAACGCGACATGGCTGTTTCCGTTCTTATGTGGCAAGGTAAGAGGGCACCTCCTCGGTTTATTCCGTCACTGCTCGGTGATTTGTTTGGAACACGAACCGATGGACGTAGCCCAAAGTCGAGCAAATACCAAATTGTAAACAGACCCAAAGAACCTAAATTCTGATGAGATAAATTTTATCCGCTAGTGGAAGCAACATAAGAACGTTTACTATTGCGAGATCGAAAAAGTAAATAAATGGACTATATAAGCCTATGTACGCGTACACACACACACACACACACACACACACACACACACACACACACACACAGAGTCGAACACGGTTATAACGTCATGAAAGGGATGGAATGCTTTGTGTCGTTATAAACGAGTGTTATGACCGAGGAGTATCCACGTTATGGTTAACAATGATGAATTAATTGGTGCTACAGAATATCTGACGCTACAGACGTAGTGTCGTATAAACCGATGTCGTTATAACTGGGTTGCACTGTAGTTAAACACCGACATAGGGCCACTGTTTGCTTACCGCAATTCTTGGCGGTATATCGAGAGTGGCAGTAAATCTAAATACTGTATAATAGAAAATTCCTGTTGACAGACATTCATGGGCGCTCAGTGAGGGTGGCGGTATACCAGGGCTTGGAAACACAGCTAAAATCATTTTTCAAGTAATTTCATTACCGTCATATTACGTCTTTCAATGTGTTCAACTCACTCAAAACAGATACTTCAGAGGACTTTCTTTTTTCGGAAAACTGTACAAGTTTCACTGGGCCACCTAATCAAACAGGTGGACCCCAAATGCCGCCATTATTCTTAAAATGCAAAGTAACAAAAAAATCCTTCTGTCTAATGATAAACAATTCACCTGAACACGAGAGTAAACCCAAGTCCCGAAACGTCGTGTATATCAAACGCAGGTCTATTTCACATAAGGGACAATGCCCAACATAATATCATTATACTGAATAAAAATCGCAGGATCGTAAGATGCGACGTTTACGCTCGTGACTCGACATATTTCGTAACACTCTATATGCGTAATACAAAACAGAGGAAAAGCCGTAAGAGAAGGGTAATGTACACTCTGTACGGAGAACGGTGGCACACAGGAACTGGAGCTGGAGGGGATTTGAAAACATAATCCTCTTCATTAGAACGAAACCCCTTTTCAGTACGTAAATAAGTTACAAAACTGAATACAGTTACAAACAGCAAGTATGACTTATGTTCATTATCTATCGTAAGAGTTTCGTTAAAACAAAACACCGCAACCTGCCGCGAAAAAGCAGCTTTGAAATGGGAAATTAAAACAAAGAACGTTATTATTGCAAAATACAATGCAAAAGTTTTGTAATTCGGACATGCAAATAAATGGAAATGGCCAAAAGTAAACACGAACACCGCTGTTTCCATTTGCTTCATAACACGTTTCAATTAAAATAGCAAAGGTCAGTACGTTCTGCAATACTGAATTGCTTCAAGTTCTACACACACAGAGAACAGAAACACAAAGTAATTAAGCGCTGCGACATTTATAAGGACCTCCGCGTGGTTGATACACGGTTTCTTTGCAAGAGGACTGCACGTTTATATTGCCTTCTTTATGCAGACAAACAATTAGATTCTTTTAATCCTGCAAATCCGATCCTAGTCTAATCGCAACAAAGGGCGCGCCAAACAAAACTTAATTCTAAGTGGTCTTTTTGTGCAGTACTTTTCATATTGCATGATCCTCGTATTTTAATCAATCCCTTGCCAAGTCAACGACGCTCAGCTGTCAATCGACTGAAAGTGGGCTGAAATATGATGTCATTATGAATCCCTTACTTATCGATGCCATCACCTCATTCAATTGTAAAAATTACCTTAAAGTTATCCAATTCCTATATTTGTCATTGCAGTAAAATATAAAAATCGAAAACCGGATTCATATAACACTTCTTTTCTCCTACTATGAAGCGGCCTACACGAAGATGACGTTTTACAAATAAATTACATTTTGCCTCTCTTAAAAATGAAAGAACTTAAATCGTCAATAGTCATACAGGCCTTTTTCACTCGCGAGGTGATTTCTTGGAATAAGAGAAAGACAGGGAAGAAGTGAGGACGTGACATTCCTTTTAATGTTACCCACGTTTACACTGGCTTCTCTACGCACGACTCAACTAAAGCTTCGAGTTAACAATTTCATTCTCGACTAATTGAATTCCTTCATAATTCAAAACTGGGATATAAGGTCTGCCTCACAAGGAAGAATAAATCCGTTTATGGGTATGAAATAACAACTCAATTTATGTTTTGTATTAGTCGTAAATGTAACAAAATTCAATAAACATCCGAAGACTTTCATTTTTTATAAATAAATCCACGTGACAGAAATGCGTCGTTTAAATCAGAATTGAAACGGCACAGGTTACGGAAATTACCGAGTATCATCTTAAGGAATAGAACACTATCGAAAAAACCAAATTCCTTTAACAAGACAATCTCAGAAAATTCGGTTTCACTGACTTTGCATATACGCAGTACGGAGGGCGCATCTGGGTTTGACTGAGCAAACACACGCACTTCATAAAACTCCCAATTCCACATTCACTTCTGCTCGGCCTGTTTCTTTTACAGCAGCTGTAGTAAAGAAAGAAAGAAAGAAAGAAAGAAAGAAAGAAAGAAAGAAAGAAAGAAAGAAAGAAAGAAAGAACTGAAACACTTTATGGCTAAAGCAACAGCCCAGTCCTTGGTGGATGCTATTCCTGGAAATAACTGCCTAGAGATTAAAAACGTAAGAGGAAACGGTAAGGAACTGACAAGAGAGGTGAGGGGGGCCCATAAAGTGTTTTCAGAGAGACAACGCTTGAAATGGCAAGAATAAGGGATTCGCGAATGGAGGAAAGGGGGGACAACTGGTGTTAGCAATTCTACCTGAAGTGGTAATAATTAATGCCACCCCCTAACTCATTACACAACTTGTTCCACTGCGAGTTTGCTGGAGTGCTGATTCTCTACAGCCAAGCGGCGAAGGGGTGCTTGTTATGGGTGGCGGTAGCCGATGGCAGTTAACAGTGGTGGATTTATTGTCACAGTTCACATTATTTACTTCCTTATGCGCATTCGTAATTTACAGAAAGGTCCACCTGGCGAACTGCTATAGCAACCTTTACCACAACTAATCAACCAACTATACCAAACACTCCTCCCTGAAAGGCTACTATCACTTCAGCCAATCAACAACATCCCCGGCCTTTTGTGAACCATCACATCCATTACCGTGTCCACAAAAGCGCGCCATCGGACTGTATTCCAAGCAATCTGTATACAGCACCGTTATTACACTAACGATTTACTCGAAGTGAGTAGTGGGATTGATATACATATCGTAGTAAACCTACGGTACTAGTCATTTCATGAATCCCAAAAACTCGCGCTAACGACGTGCTTCTTTCGTACAAATACCAACAGACGCAAAAAAATACTTAAGTCACAGAAGTATTGTGAACCCCACACTGATCTAGATTACATAGCACTTACGTACGTCATTTATCTTACCAAATAAGGTCATACCACAAGGTGAATCAAAATCTCTCACACAGTTCAAAACATAAACCCGACAGTTCATTTAGGCCCACGGCAATTACAAATAACACTTTAACGATGCAACTCAACGCGAATTATAAAGATTCAATCCGTATTACGCAGGAATCACATCAATCATGGTACTGCAATATCCTACCAAGTTCAGTGTGTTGATGCTTACACTCCTTTGTAACTCCCTGAGAATAGCAACTCGGTGCCGAGACATAGAGGAGTTTTTAAGAGTTATGCATGATTTACAGCCTACTATGCGCATCTGTTGGTGAATATAAATTATTATAAAATTAATGCACGGAATTATAATACCACAGTCAGTCAATGTTTTACAGGGAAATAATCGGTGTTAGTTCCGAGATCCACACAAAACACATAAATAAAATGTGTAGGGCAGAACGCAGAACTTTTGAATGTTAAACCAGGTGGCACATACAGTAAACCACTGGACATTAAAGGGTCAACTGAACTTAATGAAATTTCTGATGGGCAAGCATACTGGACGGATAATGGAAGTGTCGTAGGTTATGTGTAATCAGAATTTTCCGAAGGACTCAGCATATGTACATCCGACTTCAACTAAGTCCGTAAGTAAAACGATACTTAAAATAAACAGCATTTCGCCAAAACCATAACGGCAACAAACTTCAGTGCATCTCTCACATACAGAATTTAACAGAAATCGGTCCGTAGTTCGGGGACTGTGACTCGCGAACAGACCAGACGCTCTCTAAGGATGCTTAAATTCACCAGCGTGCCCTCATACCTATACATCTATGAACTTTAAGCGCGTACGTGAATACAGAAGGTATCATCACGCTATTTTACGGAATGAGAATACGTACGCCGCCATACGAACCACACATTTATAAGACTTTCATTTAATGAAGCCACCTGCTCCAGTTTACGACAGCCAAGCAACGGAGTGAAATATTTGTGACCCGCTTAGAAGAAGAGCGACGCCTCCAAAGCGCGCCTGTAGTTCGGCTCATTTCAGACTACAGCAAGGGTACAGCGAATTATTTTCACGCAGAATTCAACGACAGTTTCTGTTAATAAAAGTAAACTCTGCCGTTATGACAGCAAGAATGTAAAGAATGTACGATCGGAAAATTGGAAACGCCTGAAAAGCGACTGACCCGCTCACCTAGAGTGGTGAAGAAGTTGCCGACGAGGAACGGCGATACTGCCAGCTAAGTACAGCACAATGCTTGCTACCATTCTGCCCACTTCTTTATCTTCCACTGCTCCACGCACAGGCTGACGCAGAAATTGACACGTATGAACAATAAACTTCTCCTTGCTTTACATGACTGTGAAACGTACGCAGCACTTGTATTCGGGGTCTCAGAACAAAGTGCTGGGAAGAATTTTTGGGTCTAAGGGCGGAAGTGACGGACGGTAAAAACTACATAATCAAGAATGTTATAAAGACAACTATCTTCTGGGATGCAACGTCGTGTAATCTGGTATATCTGTCCTGAAGATGGAGACAGAACGTTCCTCTGAAACAACGGTACACACCGCCCACATCATACGCAGTCGCATCCCAAAAGAAGATAGGAGGGATGAGTAGGTAGGTAGGTAGGTAGGTAGGTGCGGGTGGGTGAGTGGGTAGGTAGGTACATAACGTTGGGTGGGTGGGTGGGTGGGTAGGTGGATAGGTAAGTAGCTAGGTAGGGGTGGGTGAGTGGATGGGTGGGTGGGTAGGTAGGTAGGTAGGTAGGTAGGTAGGTAGGTAGGTAGGTAGGTAGGTAGGTAGGTAGAAAGGCAGTTAAACCATCTGTTTCAGAACACGGTAGTAACTACAAACACCACCTCCTAAAACTGAATTTTTCCTAATCAGTACATTTGCGGGCTTCCGCTTCTCAGAATGGAGGTGACAAACCGCTTCCTAAACAGCATAAACCAGTTAGTCTTTGCAGTAGAGAGGCAGTTTTTTCTCCAATGCAGGAACTAGACTTTTACATATTACTGAGAAAAAAGTCTAGCTTCCAAGAGTTAACAGTAACACTATGACTTCAGGATTAAAATCTCTTTCACCGACACAAAAGATATTCTGCCCACATACTCACAATGTTACGTCATGCACACATTTTTTATCTCATTAATAATACACAGAGGCAATATGCAGTATCGGCCGAAGTCAGTATCTCCACAGACATGCGACTCGCACGTAGTCTCAAACAGTGAAACGAAACGATATTAGTATGCTGCACAAATGCTAATTGTATGGGAAAAAAAAAAGGCTTTCTTCCCCAGCTACATGCACAAGTTCATTCGGCATAACGAAATCAACAATACTGACACGGAGCTCGATAACACAAAGTGTGACAAGTTCTGGATTTACGTTTAGGGCTGCATAGACAGCAACACGATTTGCTTGTTCACAAAGCTAAGCTAATCCAAACCGCCGCTATACGAAGCCATGCGCCGACTATAAAGAGGCTAATATTCTCCAACAAATCCCCAATTTCCGAGAAGTTGTTAAACAAACACAAGCCGTGCTGTGCCCTAACCTACGCACAACGTCGTCAGGCTTCCAATTTTACATCTCAACCAAACGGTATTACATTTTAATGCAGTTCGAGACAAAGAGCGTGGAAATCAGGCCAGAGACCACAAGATCAAAGGTAAGACAGTCCAGCAATATTAAACGGAAGGTCATCAAAGTACGCATTAACAGTTCCACTAGTACAAACAACCAAACATCGCAATCAAAGGACCCTTACCACACGGCGAGAGAGCTTACTCCTACGACACGTAACCACACGATAAGGGTACAGTCCCTGTGCATGCCACAAGGTCACACAGGGCAGCGGGGGTACAGCTCTACTCATTCTTAACCTCAGCGCTACATGGGGTGCGTGGTTAGCTTCAGGCTTTATGCACAGGGATAATCTCCCACTACCCACTGAAAATGAGACTTGGTGAGCCCAGAGCCGGTCTGAACGTATCTTCGTCGTCGTCGTCGTCGTCGTCGTCGTCGTCGTCGTCGTCATCACCACCACCACTGAGCTTTTGCTGTTCCTGTCACGAGGATTAACCCTTTAAAGACGAAGCGTATCTGTTTTATATAAGGACTCAGTGCATACCGCGCTGTAAACACTCTCCACTTCGGTTATAAAAACCGGTCTCTTAATGTTTTATAAGGCAAAAGTTGCTGTTTTTTTCTGAGATCCGTACAAAACACATAAAGGCAATGTGGGCACCACGTAGAATTTTTTAATGTTAAACCTGGTGGTACGTAAAGTTACCGCTAGGTTTTAAAAAGTTAAAACTGCCCCACCATTCCGTCGAAAGCACCTGGCGCGCTCCACTCTTCAGTCTGTATACATAGTCCAAACACCTTCGGGATTCGGTTACGCAAGCGAATTTGTTTTTACACTATTCAATGCAAACGTTCTTCCGCCCCTACTTTGCTACTTAAAAGCTGATAACCTAATTTTCGCAATGTTCGTCTCTGAAATTAGAAATAACATGCTAATGCTACGACGCTTGTGGTGATTCCAGAAGACTAACAATCACATTAACTGATAAGGATCGGGAAGGCAGCGACAGTGACCCAATTTACATCATGTACCTGAATACAAAAGATGCGTAAACTCCAGACAACACAGCCAATTTCCAATAGCATATGACGCAGGAATGATAACGACTGCTGACTGACGTGAACAGCTGCTGAGGGACAATTCAAACTTAGCAAAACCCTCTACTAAGTTAGTTTACATGCATTACTTAAGACGTCATGTAATCCTATACGCTTCGGCAACATGCTGTAGTTCCAGTAAGTTTAATTTGAGAACGGAAGATAAAAGTTCGAGAACAGTCACATTTGTTACAGCAACCTGTGGCTACCAAATTTGACGCTTTGAAGAAAACAAAAGGTAACGGATATTACCATAGCCTATTTATATTTTGGCATCGAAAGTATGCTTCTACTTATACATTAAAATACCCCCTGCGACATTTCTGAAACATGTATTTAATTTCTCGCTCCATCAAATGCGGGCTGCTGAGGAACTCAAATAAGCGGTACTAAAGAACCCTTGAACATATCGGATATCCTCAGCGTCTTCGCTGTTGTCAAAGAAACTGACAGCTGGATGTCTGCACATGATACACTTCACTTCAATGAGCCGCAAACACGGCGCCCGACTGTGGTTTCTGTGTACATCACCTGAAATGAAGCACCACTGCGCATTCTAAATCAGCAAAGCTGCTCGGCAATATTCATTCCCATACTCAAGAGAATATCGTAAATGCTAGAAAAAAATTATATTCTTTTAAGGAATCATTCAGCGATGCTGAAGTTTACATTTGGTTAAATCAAATTAAACAACATTTCTTGGCCCTTTCCTGATGGTGTAATGATACAGAAATCGCCTAATGTATGACTGCAGCTGAAACCAACGAAGAACCTACACCAATCATCGGAGACAAACATCCTGACCGCTGTACCGAAAGGCTGTGTGGAAGCATGTACACTTACAGAGTCCTCCACTTCATCAACTTACTGTATTCACGGAAACCCATCTGAGTTCCAAATGTCGACATGCTTGGGTTTGACATGCCACACCGGTTGAGAGAAACTGGAGTAAAACAAACACACGGCCGTCAGCGAGGCAGGAACACACAGACCTACCAAGGTACATAAAATCCAAACCCCCAGAAAAGGGTAAATAAGTAAACAAATTAATAAGTAAATAGTAACAAATAAAACTACTTAGTCATTCGAACGCCTATGTTTTGTGAGAAATTAACGAATTTTGAAGCAAATATTTATAAAATATGTGGATTAATTTTCTAGAAGTTTTATCACTGTTCTAATTTCCAGCATTACGTTCCTACCGTGAAATTCCTATGATCTGCAAAACAGGAGGAATGTAATCCGCCAGTGAATGAAGGAATGCGAGAGAGACGGAGAGAGATGCGACTGAAGCACTTGAAACCTCGGCGTCGTCATAACACTGGGCTACAGATGTAAGACGACTGACGCTCCAACTTAATCTGCAATTAGTTCCCACCGCCTTCATTCATTTACGCCGTGGTTCAAAATGTATTCCGTACTGCATTATTCCTTTGTCGTTCGCACGTATAAAATGTCTTGCACACAAAGAGTTACATCAAAATCTTATACACAAAAATAAAAATATGTTATTCACGTAAGAATTACCTTCAAGTGGTCGCATACAAACAAGTGGTCATTACAAATGACCACAGCTGAAACACACAGTTCAGCGCTAACTCCACGCAACCATATTTCTAGAAAAACCTGACAGTTCCTCAGCTAATAAAGAAACTCACCGCATTTTATGGAAACCGAAGATCCATTACCACTTTCACAAAAATCCGCCACTTGATCCTATAATGAGCCAGATCAATCCGATCAACACCCTCCCAACAGACGCATTTAAGAACCATTTTAATATCATCCACGCCTAGTTGTTCCAAGTGGTCTCTATCCTTCAGGTTTCCCCCACCAAAAAACCCTGTATGCACGTCTCCTTCCCCCCCTACGTGCCACAGGGCCAGCCCATCGCACTGTTCTTTATTTGGTCATCCGGATAATATATGGCGAGGATAATATATGGATCGCGAATGGCACAACACAGCTGCATTCAAGACAGGTTGGTTCCCGTTGTCTAAGGCTTACCGAATTTCAGACTCTCAAGAATTTGATAGATTACGACAACTCCAAATTAGAACTTTCAACCATAAATAAATTCCCGTAACATCGTACAATCTATCACACGTGCCTACATGAATGTACACGTAAATATTGTGCGTCTGACACCTGCGTTATCTGTCACGTGACGCGGTGTAAGTTGGTAGTTGGTTATCGAAGTTTCGAGACATAATATCGGTCCCATCTTCACGGGCCAAACAGTCCAATCGTCGGTAACCAACTACCAACCTACGCCGAAAAAAAAATCCCAGACGAGTAATACGTTGTCCCGAAACGTCGGTAACCAACTACCAATTTACACCGCGCAATATCCCAGGATAACCGCAGGCCTCAACTACGCCACGGCGGAAGTATGAAATCTCGCATTGTGTGTTTGCATTATTTAACGATGTTATTCAACAGCATACGTTAAATAGCCTCGGATGGTAATATCATGAGAACAATGATCACGAAATGATGCGGACGCAGTCGTGATCGCAGAATTTGCCTCGACAGATCACGTCAGTGCAGGTCATACAATACTCAGCCATACAAATCGCACGCGCTGCACGTTCGGCGCTGATGCAAGAACGGTGAACTGGCTACATAAACACTTCGCGCGCAGCATTCCGCTCCTCTGAAATTTCCATCACACGTTTTCATACCTCTGAAACCAAATGTGCCAACTTTTTTTTTTTTTGCTCTCTTCCCTGCATCACACTACAGTAATCAAATAAATTTCCCTTTGAGATTTCACATCAGCCACGCGAGACCTCAGGCGGCCGCTCTGAAGTGGTTCGCGTTCCTCAGAGACGTCTCACAACATTCGACCTGAATATGTGATGACGATGTCGTGTCAAATGTTAACGACCATGACACAAATATTTTTCAATTTCAAAGGTACAAACCCCACACACATAAAAATAAAGATCATCACAGCAAACAACCACAGAATAAATCGACATTCATTCTGGATTATCAAGGAAGCACTAACCCTAAAATCAAGTAAGCCCAAAGACGAACACATGGCCCTTTAGCTTCACGATTCAACGAATATTTGTAAAAGTAAGAAGTAAATGATCCACAACCATACACTGAAAAATTAGACACGGTAACTAAACCCAACAAATGCACAAATATTATGACAATGTATTATCAAAGTAATAATACCTCCTACATGTTTCGGCCACATGTTACGCACCCTCCCTGAGGATGGCCACATGAGTGGCCGAATCATGTGGGAGGTATTACTAGGTTTATAATATATTTTCACACACTTGTGTGCATTTGTTGGTTTTAGTCACCGTATTTAACCTTTTAAAGCCTAGCGGTAACTTTACATACCACCAGGTTTAACATTAAAAAATTCTACGTGGTGCCCACATTGCGTTTATGTGTTTTGTACGGATCTCAGAACAAACAGCAACTTTTGCCTTATAAAACATTAAGAGACTGGTTTTTATAACCGAAGTGGAGAGTGTTTACAGCGCGGTACGCACTGAGTCCTTATATAAAACAGATAGGCTTCGTCTTTAAAGGGTTAGAAAATGAAGTTGTCCCTGTCCACACCACGAAGGCATATGGAGGAGCAGAGATATAGTTCCACACAATCTTAACCTCGGCACTAGATCGAGACGAATAGCCAACATCACGCCTCGGACACTTTACCACCGGGATAAAACCCCCGTACGCACTGAATTGGATCCTTCCGGCCGCACTGTGGCCCTGTGGTCGACTCAGCCTCTAATAGAAATGAGTACCAGTAATATATCCTTGGCGGGGAGGGGGTTAAGGCGGCCGGTGCAACAACCTTACCACCTTCGTGTGCCGACTGTCTTAAAATTTGGAAGCCTCAACCCCTTGTGGAACCCTCAGGGCCTGTCCAGGCCTGTAATGGGTTTGCTTTACCTTTACCCATTGAACAGGAGGCCGAGTGAGCCTCAGGACAGGTCTGGAAGCTTTGAAGTAAATAAAAATCCCTTGCCACTACCAGGAATCGAGCCCCGCTTCATGGGTCGTCCAGCCAGAAGCCTAGTCGCTATACCGACTTCACAATAAAATGAACCAAATTAAAACACATGCGAGATCTGCAGTTCTTCACCGCCGTAATTACGAGGACTGCCGTGTTCTGGGACGTGAAGCCGAAACATGCTGTTTCCATCTTCTGGTGAAGGATGGAGGCAGCACGTTCTTACGAACCGACGGTAAAATTCTGCTAGACCACACGGCGGTACATCCAAGACGATAGCAATCTTCCAATTACGTTCCAGTTTACAGCCTGCATTCAATACTTAGAGAGTGGGTCTTTGCAGAATTGATCTACACACACACACACACACACACACACACACACACAAATGCTCTAGATGTCTTAAGAAATTAGAGTTGGGCCCTCTATTAAACTGATGTCAGACCACAAAAGACGCTTTATTAATGACCAAACATGAATGTGAGTCGCTTCTCTCTCCACAAACCAATTACGGAATAATGAATCTAGAGCGTCTGAATATCTCGGAGGGAAAACAGGGATGGGAAGCAATCGTTATATATACAATGCCGCTACAAGCAATGCCCTGCAGCCAGAATGAGCCCTAGCACACAAATTTGAACAGCGAACTACCTGCCTCCAAGGGAGAGGTTAGAAGAAGCGCTACGTGCTAAATTTAACCACCGCCATGAATACATATCCCTGTGCTTAATTAAGCATCGTCATGAAAACGTAGTGCTTAATTAAGCACGACGCAAAGAATACGCATTCCTGCTCTTAGTTTAAGTACGCTACCAACATGACTCGCTGGATAGGCGCATGGGAAGAGGAGGTTTAGCTCCACGGATCCTTGACCTTGGCACTGGATAAAGGTAAGTAAAGTTTCACGCCCCGGGTCGCTTTTAGCAGAGGAAAAGGGATCCAGTCCCCATTGAAAAGGGAGGTGGGGGGGGGGGAGGTCCACAGACATGACAGCGAAAACAAAACTGTTCCCGGGCCCATGGGATGATTAAAAGTGAAATGATATTGATTAGCAGACTGCTATTAAGTTTGAATGATATCAACAGGCTGCTCCTACAACCCCTCTACAGAGGGCGGAGACAAGTATTCTATTTAACGACGCTGTTAATTTCCACGATTGCATAGCGTTTATAAACAATGAATGAAACACGAATAAGCCAAAGTAGTCGAAAAAACCTGTCCCAGTGCCAGTCTCCCCACAAGGAATCCACAAGGCTCGCATGGGACCGAACCCGGGCCTTCGAACTGTGACGCCGGCGACTACCGGCCTGAGCCATAGCACGACCTCTTGCAAACAGTCGCTCATTTCCCGGATACAACTACAGATGTCTTTCAAACCACATCCCACGGTCCAAAAAATTAAAACCGCGATTATGTTCATATTTCTCAAGTAAATCCTCCTCCTCCTCCTCACGCACTGCAGTCCGTTGTGGGCCTTAGCTTCCAACACAATCTTCCTACATTCCCAGCGGTATCTGACCAACCACTGCCTGCCTGTTTTTTATTCCCATTATACTTAAATCCTCTTCATCATCATCCATCTTTTAGGTGGTTCTTCTCTTTTCCTTGTTCCTTCCACTGTAGCTGTTGCAATTTCTTTTGGCATTAATTGGTTTCGTTCTTAAGCGAATTACTTCATTACAAAAGTTACATCAGCTTATATTTTCACAGAAAATGGCTAATGTTCTCCAAATCACAAATTATATTGTACTCAGACACTCTCACAGTAATAACAAATATCTAATAGCGTAAAAAAAACACCTGACGCACCCGAAATACGTATAAGCGAGGTTTACTTAAAGAACTTTAGCAGACGTAAAAGCTTTTAGTTTGCTGGCTTATTCAACGATTCTGTGTCAATTCCATCGGTCATACAGCATCGAATGAAAAACGACAGGACGATATGATGGGTCGGATAATATGACTGAATATCCGTTGACAGGCCTGGTTCGAGCCCGATCTTCGAAAATGGTTGAAGGAGAGCAACGCAAAGCATGTACAGATGGTTCAACTGCCTGCACATTGAAGTCTCGAGTCCCTCATCCACAAAGGCAAAGTCAAAAGGAAGAAGCACCGATTTCAAAGGAAGAGCTATCAGCTAGGGAACTTGGTCCCACAGTCTTCAAGTTCGAAACTTGAAACTTACAGGCTGAAAGTCATTAATTGGACAACCTCAGTTCACTGCTGTAAGTTGGCTTGACGGGCTTCACTGTCATTGAATCATTAGCAGACGGGAACACTGGGACAACCAGCCAAACTGGGCCGCATCTCGAACGAATTATCATGTAAGTTTGCGTTTACGAATCTAATTACTCTTGCATATTTACATAACTACAGCAGGCGGGTTGAAATGTGACTACAACATTGTAACTCTCACAGATGCACAAATTTTCTCAAAATTTAGAAGCCACCTCGAAATTCTAGGCGCCAGAAAGGTGACATGATGCAAGTTCCATAGTGAGGATCAACAAATACGAGGCGCCACTTTATACAATTCACTTGCCACAGCGCTACCGTACAAAATGCAGCCGCCACGGCGACCTGGCTCCCGAGATTTGTGCAACCCTGTTATAACTTATCAATAAGTCTGATTTGATTACTCTGGTAGAAGTTTGTAACAATACAAGACGTTTTAAACATGTTACTTTTATATGTTATCTAAACATAATTTTTAATATAAATCACAAAGATTTACATGTCTGGTGTTAATTACTATGAATGTCTACTCGTATGCAATACCAGCCAGCTCGATAAACACCCCCCCCCCCCCCGCCCCGTATCACTAAGAGTGTCACCCACCAGCCAGCTAAACGCGGCAAACCACGAACGGGTGACCGGCCATAGAAGATCAAAAGACGGAGAGAGGCGCCCCACATCGGCGCATACAAGGTGACGACATCCGGCCGTAACAGGTTGCACAAGGTAGCAACCAACCTTACTGTAAGGCACAATCCGAACAATTTCCCGGTCGGAATGAGTCAAAGGACTAAAAATCTGAGTCACAATAGACGGTCCCCGATTCAACGCCTACAATCGTGTAGGCGACCACAGCGAATATTTTAAACAACAAATATACTTCCGATTTTTAGTGAAACACAAGGGTGGTTTTCATACACTAAAATCCGGATGAGAAAATAGAAATAGACACAAAGGCAGAACGTTATATTATCCCCATATAGGGGATTACAGACAATGTACGCCTGCATTTTATAATTTTTATTTACACATATTTGAAAAATCTTAGGGTACATACACTGTAAGTAACCAAGTTGTATGTAAAAGGGGGAGGCCTTTACCCTAAACACCTTCCTTTTATAGTCGTATGCCTGATGATGGCCGCTTAGGCCGAAACATGTAGCAGTGTGGTAATAAATACTAAGTATAATAAGTGGTGTTTGCCTGTGTAATAATTAGAAAAAAAATACACTTCCGACCTTCAAATAAGAGTGGCAGACTCTGTTAGGCGAACTTATACAACATCAGTACCTTCTCCCATCTCAATGAGCCGTCCCAACACTTCTTGATTTTCTTGTTCAGTTTACAGAAAGCGCTCGTACATACAAACTGTTTTCCTGACAAAGAGAAACATAAAACCTTACACGTTAAAATCTTCACACCAAAAATGTAGGATTTATAAAACTGAATTATCAGAACGAAAGAAACGTGCAACCCGCCAACCTGGTGCCATCACCATCGCAGACTGGAAACCAGAAACACGGAGCATCGCTACACGTGTAGCTTTTAGCAGTACCTGCTTCATGCTTGGATTATTTAACGACGCCTTTCAGTGTGCCAGCAGTGTAGACTCCCAACATATGATAGGACAAAGAATAGTGGGTAAGTAAGACCTATTTGAAGATACAGTCCCTACTGTCACGGTACTAGACCCGTCAGATGAAAGTCACATATTGAAGGGGTAACCCGACGCAAATTTGAATCTGGCATGCGTCATTTCTGGCTTCGGCCGCGGTGTAAATGAGATCTTCGATCTTCTGGGACGTTACGCAGCGTACAGTGGTAGTTACCGACGTTTCGGGACAACCTATCAGCCCTATCTTCAACAAACTGCTTGACCCTTGACGATGGAACCGATAGGTTGTCCCAAAACGTCGGTACCTACCAACATACGCTGTGTAACATCACAGAAGAGCGAAGATCTCGACTTTGGCACCTTCTGAAATATAGCCTAAATGTGAAGAGTTAGGCTACTGTTCCACCAGCCTACGCTTTTGTGACGGGAACACCAGAAAGAACTGCACACCCTGCTTCCACTTAGCTTCTACACGCAACCCCAAGACTTTCTAAACGTCAGCTACGAAATACACAGGGTTCAACGTTCGATGCTGGAATTTTAAGAGACTGAATCAATGAAGTCAGGCCCGTTTCCCTAAAATGATAAATTCCATATTTAAAATTCCGATTTCACACCTAAATTGTGTTCCGTGGCAACCAAATGACGACGCCTTATAGATCCATGCTGCCCCGAGGACCAGACTCTCAATTATTATTGGGGAGCAGAAGGTGACGGAATGGGAGAGAGGAAATGGAAGGGGTGTACGAGAATCAAAAGCTTCAGCCTCCTGATGCTTGGTTATGGAAATCCTGTTCGTATAATACAGAAAGAGAACTGCTGGATGTGGAGGAGAAATGCAAAGCAGAAGCAAGCAGCAACTCGATTCAAATACAAGTAGGATTATTCAACTCCATCTGCCCGGAATTCCAAGTGGTTTCTCTGTGATTTAGAACTGACACGCAAGATAACAGAGGTACGCAGTTCAGTTTCACAAGAACCAAACTAAAGCAAGACATAGAATTCATACCATCATGTTGAGTTTCAAGCAGGTGTGTAATTCTGAAAGTTTCCGATTTCCACAGTCAAAAGCAAGAGTAATGGATGTAATTAATACAGGCTACTTATAAAAGAACCCTATTTCTCCTAACGCACATTTAGTGGGGAAGAGCACTTGATAACAATTGTATTCAAAAGGAAACAAATACACGACTAGGCAGCGTCTATCATAAAGGAGACACGTTGAGTACTGAGAGGACAGACTACCTTACGATTGTGTACATCACAAATAACAGGTACGACCGGCACACAATTCAAACGGAGACTATTCTCACTTGTGTTTGGGAGATGCGTGGCCCGTATCACGGCCGAAACACCGACTAGAATGAGATTTTCGTGGTCGTCTTCAGTTTCCCCAGACAAAGGCTCGGACTGTTCCAGAAATTATACCACTACTGCTGTCAGTACATAGAATTTTTCTCCCTCTTTTAACTTTCAGACGGATCTAAGAAACTTTACTTAATCTTGGCTACAGAACTTAACAATATACATAAAAATTAAAAATTAATCGAACAACTAAAATCGTTTAAGTTTGACATATATCTGCACGGAATTTTTCCTCGTGTTACAGGCAGCAGTTACTTTCGCATAGCCACACAATGAATTTACTGCGTGCCCCATACGTGGGTGAGCCAAATGAAAACCTTAAAAACTTCGTACCAGCTAACTTATTAGAGATGGGTTGGTACAGTTTTGTCCTGTATCAGAACAGTCTAACATCTGCCATATGCAGTACACGCATTTATCCCATGCCGATGATTTGCTGTTCTTACACCTACACATAGCAAAGTCTGTTTTTTTTCGCACTTTTAAGCGTTTCTTTTACTCATCCTCGTTATGTTTTAAACGCACATAAATCCACAAAGGCTGCGATCTAAAAACACAAACAATTCGTAGAATACAATAAGCCATTTTATTTACTTAAACAAAAAAAACTGCGTACGTAATTTCTGCCACAAAAACTGACGACCACAATACAGGCTACAGTGTAACAGAACATAACAGAACTAAAAGCTGCACGTAACTCAATGACTATGCATAAATAATGTAACTCATAAACACAATTACCAGCATGGATCCCACACGGAGCCCTGGGGAATCCAAGTGTAACGTCACAGTTAATAAAATTAAATGCAAAACAGCAGCCTACAGCGTTTTAACGTGTAAAATGTAAAACCAACACAGGCCTTGATACAAAAGCATTTAGTTCATTCGAAAATTCCCTTTACAATCCCACGCAATATAAAACCATCATATTTTATAGTACTGTGGACACGGGGTACAACAAATGCTCATGATATTCCACTTGACAATCTAGAAATGGCCTGCTGTAACAGAAACGCGTTACTCTGCAACTGGTCAAGACAAAATGTTTGGTTCAGTTCTGACGTCAATTTATGAATATGCATATGCCCACACAAACATACTGTCTCAAATGTTCTCTTCAGTATGTCCGCCTGTCCGTATATGCCTCGATGTTTTCATCATCAAACACCACTGTCGCCCGCTTGTCAAATGGGATATTTCATACTTCACTCCTACCGCCAAGCTGACGTCCTACACTTGTATATTTTTGCCGCTACCCATCTGTTACATAAAGTGCAATGCGTCTGCTGAAAAGATATTGAAAACCACGGCTTAAAAGTTCAGAAACATAAGTATAATTAGCAATTATTAGTAATAAATCATTTTAAAATGTGGCAAAATCGAACTAGGTCTACTTGGGAACGACAGCAACAAATAAAACTACATTCATCGCCAAATTTGAAGCAGATTAGATTTGGGAAATGCTCTTTGCCGTTCGGCTCAGTACCGCCCAAATAAGAAACCTGAAAATTAAAATAATGCATTTCGCTCACATGTTACTTTATACGGGTATCACCCTACGTTTTTCCCAGCCAGGGTTCCGCAGAACATCGTTCGGCGTTCCGCGAGAAATCACGGAATAAATAAGTGAGGAAATAAATAAACTTCGACATACTGCGAAAAAGATCAAATATCCCTCGAACTATCGCGGGAAAAGTTTTCCCGGAAATCGGCAATATTGGATCAGTCTCCAAGTGCTATCAACTGCCTCTTGGTTTTGTTTTGATCAGTTCGTATTTACGGCTATATTTAGTTATACTGCATCTGTGTTCATAGGCATGGGTTCCTTGGGATATGAAACATTACTTTATGGTTCCTCCATGGGGACGGGGGGGGGAGTGGGGAAACACTACCCCTAAGTACTTACTCGAAAAGAACGCAGACAGACGATGTCTGGGAACAAAGTTTCAAGGAGAACATCTGGACCTGGGGCGGAGGCTACGAGGTTCCGTAAATAAGGATGGCATTTGGTCCGCGATAAACCAAAACCAAATCATCATAATGCAGTAGTCACCGCTCCTGCTTCGTATTCGGGAAACCAGTTCCACTCCCAGTCAGAATCAGCTATCAACAAGATTTCCGTTATTGTTCTCAGGCACTCCATGTGAATTCTCTGGTAATACGACAAAACTCTCTCCTATCCCTCCCAACCTATCGCTTATCTCCTATTCGACCACAGCACTTAAAACGTAACTACTTTGTTTATTTGGCGATTACCTTTTCAATGCTTAAGTTATGTAATAGCAGTTAGACACGGTGGAATTAACGAGAATAATAAATATGGGAAGTTGCGTCGTCATGTTGTTCACCCTTTCGCGCATTTACACATAAACAACAACAATAACAGTCGAGCACAACTTGTGTATTTTAAAATACATAAGTTGCGCTCGACTGTTATTGTTATTGTTATTCTTTACGGAAGTTATGTCGGTAAAAGAGACGAAGTGCTCCCTGTGCCGCCATTAAGGCATACAGGCGGCGCAAAGATAGAGCTCCTCGGCAACAGAGCGAGGTTCGTAGTCAACGTCACGCCCCTGCCGCTTTACGGCCGGCAGAGAACCCCGGTACCAACCGAACAGGAGGTTGGGTGGGCGATCTGGAGAACAGGAAAATCTCTTTCCCCTGCCGTGAATGGATCCCGGATCGTGCAGCCCGTACCGTAGTCACTGTGCCGACTACGATATCCAGGCTCCTGGACAGTAATGTGCGACCAGGGGCAACCACAATACAGCCAGGACAGCCAATGCCCAGTAGAGATTCAAATTGGTGCCTGCCAAATGCGAGTCGAATATGTTATCGGTGAAATTCTGACAAGAACACATCACGTAAGGCACGTGAGATATGGGGTGCTTATGTCAGTGAATGCGGGTAATTTGGCAGACAGCACCAAAATTTCTCAGAAACCTGCTACCTCCATCTTCAGTTCCGACAAACCTGCTGGTTCTAGCTTCAGACTCTTCTGCCCTTAGGATGAGGACGCCAGATTCGTCCGAAATATTGTTACCTGTCCACCAAATTACACGGCGTCACATACAATAATACAGTAATCTAGGTTCTCTGTTAAAGCACTGACTGCACTTTAATAGGCTACGGGAACGCTGGCTGTGAGGAAAGAGGTGGAATCCAAACGCAGAGCCAGATGGTGGCTCTGAATTGTCATATTTACCAACAAGCGCTCATTGTACGTGAGTATTGGCGGATTTCTAAGCCCGGCTGTGCAGATAATCTGCAACACTCATAAATCAGTCCGGGCAAACATCAGACACGCTGCAGGAAATGAACAATTGGAGCTGTCGAGTTCCCATCTTTGCTTTGTCCACATTTTATAAAATCTGACCTACAGATGGAATTAACAAATTGATCTACCAGGAATAATACTTGCTCCCATTCAGCCCAGATTCTTGTGTCTCCCGGTCTGCTCCCTCACTGCGTAAGAATTACAGTAAGTTTATAAAACGCTGTATGTTGAGTGCTGTTTTGTATAAGTGTGGAACTCGGTCTCTCATATTACGAGAAGAGCATAGTTTGTCGATGTTACAGGACATAATGCTGAGAACAACTGGACCTAACATAGAATTCACAGAACGTATCACTTTAATATAATTAAATTTTGGGTTCCACAAAAGGCTGAAATCTTCACTAGCAGATCGAATGCTTCGTTTTCTGGACTTTGCTCCTTGGAATTCGTAGTTCTAAAAAATACAATAAAACTTAACCACGATCAAATACAACTTGTTTCAAAATCTTAGCATATTCATTTCATGTTACATGTTTCCGTCTGTCCCGTACAGCAGTCTTTAGCTGTTAGCAGTTCCTAAATTAAGGTCCCCAGCATTTCTGAACATGTCATCTCATGCAGATATCTTCAACAGTGACGGCGGTGACTATGAAGATATGTCTTCTCGGATGTGAAGGCGTGTTGTCAGGTATAAATTACAGATTTTTCGAAGAAACTGGTAAAATCCTAAGACTACACAGCGTCACACCCCAAAAGACGCTAATCTCCACCTTTAATAATTGTCTGCACATGCTAAAACTTTTAACTGAAATATTGTAAACGTTGTCACAAACAATCCTTAGAAACCCGTTAGTTTATGCTTCAAAGAATTGATGAATCGTGCTCTTTTAACATTTCTGTTCGCTTCACATTTTGTCTTAGATTCATGTCTCTACAGAGCTGTGGAATGGTACACAAAACCTCAGACTCCGACTCCTTCACAAAATCTCAATATGTATTAACCTTTTAAAGCCTAGCGGTAACTTTACATACCACCAGGTTTAACATTAAAAAATTCTACGTGGTGCCACATTGTGTTTATGTGTTTTGTACGGATCTCAGAACAAACAGCAACTTTTGCCTTATAAAACACTGAGAGATTAGTTTTTATAACCGAAGTGGAGAGTGTTTACAGCGCGGTACGCACTGAGTCCTTATATAAAACAGATACGCTTCGTCTTTGAAGGGTTAATAATGGTAAACCTACAAGACATTTCATCACCATCACGTGAATCATCAGGCTACTGTTTAGACTTATAACCTAGATTTAAGTATAAATATAATGGTTATTGTAGCTATCAGGGCTCTAGAGTTGAAGTATGTAGTTAAGATTTTAGTTTGAGGTCGGAGTCGGAGTCGGTACATTTTTACCGATTCCGACTCCGACTCCGACGCTAATCGTTGTACCTCAAGCCCTTCATTTAACATTGCTCATAGCCCCTCTTACGTTCCTTGCTTTTGTCTCTTCATTCGTTGTCTCCCATACAGGTCGACCATGCCTTCTGGCATGTCCCACATTCTAATAGGTTACTCAAAATAACGGTTTTAGAGTTCCCTCTCTCTATAGACCAGCAAGGAAGCTCGGAATAATGAATGTGGACTCAAAAGCCAGGTTTACTTATCCCGCAAGGGTAAATTAGAAGATAAAGAAAATTTCTTTTTGAAGGAACTTAATGCTACGGACGGTATGGTGGTATATGTGAATGTAAGAGTAATGGCGGGTATTAACACCTCGTACTACGCTTGTTTTCACCCTCCCCATCTACAAGAGTGGAAAAGTGTACTAAGGGTATAAAAATGTCCTAAATCCATCCTTTGCGACACTGTATCCCCCAGTGATTCTTACGTACGTGTATCGAATCTACTATCGCCTGATGTAATCAACTGCACAAACACTACACTGCATCCCCAGAGCAATAACATCTAATGCTGATGAAGCTAACTACACACATAGTGCACTGCATAAAAGCATAAAGAAACTGGTTAGGTAACGTCCCTGTCCACACCATGAAGGTACACACGCACCGCCCAGGTAGGTCTGTAGCTCCACTCATTCTTAGTCTCGGCACCAGGCGCAAGTAGTCAGCTTAACGCCCCGGGCGCTTTGCTTCAGTGGAAGAACGCTGGTACTCACTGAACAGGAGGGTCCGGGGGGGGGGGGGGCCTGAGCCGGTACGAACGTTTTGGAAAAGAGAAAGCTCTCTTGTCCAGCCAGAATTCGAACTGTGGATCGTCCCGCCCGTAGCCTAGTCATGCTACCGACCACGCTACCCCAACTCCTAGACGCATAAATTCTTACATTTAATCCGCAGTTGGTTGAGGTACAGCGCTACAAGCCGGAAGGTCGCGGGTTCGATTCGCAATAGTGTCATTGGAATTTTCATTGACTTAACCTTTTAAAGCCTAGCGGTAACTTTACATACCGCCAGGTTTAACATTAAAAAATTCTACGTGGCGCCCACATTGCGTTTATGTGTTTTGTACGGATCTCAGAACAAACAGCAACTTTTGCCTTATAGAACATTAAGAGACTGGTTTTTATAACCGAAGTGGAGTGTTTACAGCGCGGTACGCACTGAGTCCTTACATAAAACAGACACGCTTCGTCTTTAAAGGGTTAATCCTTCCGGCCACAATACGGTCCTGGGGTCGACTCAGCCTCTAACAGAAATGAGTACCAGGAATATTCCCTGGGGGGTAAAGGCGGCCGGTGCGTAGGGCTGACAACCTTACCACCTTCATGTGGGGATTGTATTAAAATCTGGAGGCGTCAACTTCCTGGAACCCTAAGGGCCTGTGCAGGCCTGTAATGGGATTGCTTTAATCCGATGAAATAAATAACATGCCGATGTTTCATATCGAGATTATACATTTTAGTTTGTTCTGTGCACTACGTCACGTACCATTTCTGAGTAGGACCGGCTTTTTTTTTTTAAATCTGGTAAGACTTAATTTGATTTTCCAGCAAACCTCGAGTTGCGGTATTCAAATTTGAACCAAATCAAATTCGTCCAGCAACTTCTATCGCGCATCCCTCACACCACATTTCATCGACATCCGATCAGCAAAGTGGAGCTCAAACATGCAGACATGATATCCCAATTGCGCGTTCATTTCATGAACGCCATGCCAAAAACATCCCGAGAGTTAGCCACTGCACACTTCCACATGTAATAAGCAATTACTAAATAAAGTTCATGGAGCCTTGTCTAGAAGCTAATCAAGAAATCCGCGATATTTTAAGAACCAGGACGCTTATTGACGTGTTCATTACAGCCAATCACTGGACGATACCCTGAGGCGGATGAATTAATTCAACATTCTTATAGATTATTTTTAGGTTGAGTTTTAATATTATCCTCCTATCTACATTTAAATCTCTACAAGTGATCTACGTCATTCAGATTTTTTTATTAATATCTGTTAGGCATTCCATATCTCTCCCTTGCAAATTACATACCCTGCCCAACTCATCCTCTTTCAGCTGATCACCCTGATGAGTACAAATATTATTAAGCTCTCCATTGCGCAGTTTACTCCGCCCTCCTGTTATCTCTCTCGCTTATGCCGTAATATTCTCTCCAGAACTCGCTCTCAAACAACTTCAAGAATAAACTACTACTGTGCTCTGTTATTAGAGATACACCCCCCCGATGACATACCTGTGCGTCTTCAGGAGAGGCAAACACCACGCCAGCACATTAGTGCACATCCCTGCACGTCCTGGAGCTAACTAGCAGAGCGAGACAATGTGCATGCGAGTGGAGGAGGGTGCCGTTGCTATTTCGGGTTAGCAGTAGGCCTTATTATTGTCAGCTACAAACAATGACAGACGAAACACAGAACACTCAGTCTGTCCGTTTTCTCTACAGTGTTATCAATGGGTGATCCATCAATATTGCACTTACACCGAGTTATTCACATGTCTCGTATTCTTGTCTTTTCCACCAGTTTCTCCCATTGCTGAACAATCAAACTTCCCCACAGCCATTACCTTTACGCACAATGCAGCAAATCTATGAAATAATTATGCAATAATATCGGCACATTATAACAGCGATTATGCAAAAATATCTCAAGAAAAGCTTACAAATGAATAACTGCTAATATCTGTGCAAGGTTCGGCTGGCATACGATACAGATATTTTCAAAGTATCCGAAGGCATTAAGAACGGGGAGTGTATTATCTGACGTTGCCCGCATGCCCTTAAATGCGAAAGTATCAGTTTCCTACATTGTACCTCCTAGTTGTTGTAGCGACGTCACGTTTGAGGGGTACACGTGCCCTTTACACGAACTGAGACTGGGTGTACGGGAAGACTAACAAACGACCCCTCCTCTACTCATCCACTTATTAGCAAACTTGGCATTCAATTACTGCTCCACAGCGTTAACGAAATGTGGTAAAGGGCCGTCGTGCAGGAAGATCATGTGTGCATGTTCCTCAAGCTGTGGAAAGGCGTAATTTTACATCCAAATACACGTCTGACCGCCATATCTATCGCTTTGTGCTTGTGAGTGCAAAATACACCTTCAGCATCATGTTCTGGGTGATCGTTGGGAGGCTAAAAACCCCAAATTCGACATCTATGCCTATTTATAATCCCTGAAGTGGTAACTGTTGCTGCATCAGACAAATAACGAGAAGTACAGCAGTTCTAGTTGTTCAACATGGGTCGGAACACAAGGCTAAATTACAGACTTGGTGCATGCCGAGTTGCAAAGTCACGGTTGGTTGTTCGTCTTATCGAATCCAATAAACATTCAAATTTGTAATTCCAGCATTTCTTCATGTAAAACTTGTATTATAAGTGCGCATTCAGAAGTTTTCATTGGGGGGTGGGGCTCATCCTAAAGCTACAAATAATGTAGGTTTGATTTTTAAAAAATGCGTTATAAAATCACGTCGTAAGTATACACCGTTTACAACTGAATTTATATACACACAAATATAACTACATGTTCCATGGCGCACTCACCTAATTTAAATCACAATGTTTAATCTCCTTGGTTTTTTTAATTTCATCGAAGACATCCTAAGTTTTTTATTTTACTTCTCAAAATTCTAACGAACTAGTCATCATCCGATGTCAATGGCCGATTTCGAATGACGGGTAAATCACGTAAAACATTTAATCGTCGTGTCTACAAAATCTGCGCTTTTAAATTTCGATCTGGGAGGGGCTGAAGCCCAGCAGCCCCCGCCCCGCCTCTTGGGTGCGCCCCTGTTGTTTTATAATCTCGATCCGCAGAGAAGAAAAGTTTGGAATGACTTACGAAATGTTCCGACGACATTCACTCACATTCAAAACTCCTGTTTTACATCAGCTCCC
Organism: Coptotermes formosanus; assembly: GCA_013340265.1. NCBI lineage: Eukaryota > Metazoa > Arthropoda > Insecta > Blattodea > Rhinotermitidae > Coptotermes > Coptotermes formosanus. Next base: position 102,032 of record BLKM01012573.1, on the reverse strand, counting down.
TCTAAAAAAATAAACAAGGAAAAGATCCCTCTTACAACAAGGGCCAAACTTTCGCGCTACGTGGTATGGGTCTATGTATTATGCCCAGCACGTACCAAATCGCTGGGCATGAATCCCCCGGCATGTGATCCCGGTCTTAAGCACATAATGGAAATATCCTGCCAGTACTTAATCCTAAAACAACAGGTGAAAATATAGCGCAATCAGTAAGTCCATAGAATCCGTACAATTAATTACAACCTGCAGCCTACTAATGCAGCAAAAGCGCGGCCCCACACTTGGCATTAACGCAGCATATATGAAACCACGACCACGCCTGTTGCCGTTCTGTAGATAACGCACGAGGGATTACCCAGCAATTCGCCTGCGCCTCTGGATATACACGCAGAGCTCCCAGTAGGGACATGCAGTCCCAGCGAACCTCCCCATAAGGAAGAGGGCACGGGAGTTTGAAAGAACTAAACTTTTGCTTTTTAAATCTGTAAATATTTCATGGCATGAGCTCCATCATGTGCCGAGAAATAGACTCAGAAACTGCGAGGCCTTCTTAAAAGTTGGAGGTCAGTACTTCGACAGTCTTCAGTGGAACAAAGTAAGGTGAACTGCAGAGAAAAAACTGACTCTGAATTTCTGGCACATGCAGGCTTTGTATAGGATAAAGATCTCACAACTGTAAGTTCTCAGGCGCGCACCCAGGATCTTTCCTTTGGGGGGAGGGGGGAAGGGGGGGGCTAAATTGTAGGTACAACATAACACTGCCTGCAACTGCATGTATATACATATGAATATAACTACATGTTCCATGACCCAATCACAGTGTCCCATCCCATTGTTTTTTCTAGTTTCATTAATTTATTTTTCAAAATTCTAATGTAGTAGTCATCAGCTGACATAAGTGTCCGATTTCAGCTGAAGGGTAAATCATCCAAAACTTTTAATATCACAATATCTACAAAACCCCATCAATGACATCTTCACCTCGACGAAGGATTGGTAAATCCGGGTGAGAGGGCTTGAGTGCCTCAAGGATCGTAAGTGCTAGGCCGGCCGTAGCATTGCTACTGGTAGGGTCACCCATGCCGGACAGGACAAAGGGGAGAGGTGAGACTAAGTAAGATGTTGTGGTCCTCCAGGTTGGGTGTTTGACTAGAGGCTAACAACCTCTTCCAGTAAAATGTAATTATGTTAAGACACCCAAGGACCAGCCTCAGACAGGAAGATTAGATGGAAGACGAACAGGGAAAAGTAAAAGGACTATGATGAAGGATATAACAATGCCCACATGGAATGTAAGATGATGTGACTGATGACCTAAGAAGAATGGGAATCAAAAGTTGGACAGAGAAGGCGAGAAATAGGGATCAGTGGAGGCTGATCATCGAGGAGGCCAAGGCCCACCCAGGGCTGTAGCGTCGAGCAGAAGAAGAATATCTACAAAACATGTATTTTTTAATTTCGGTTTTGGGGGGTTTGGTAGGGCTGCCAAAGCAGCCCCCCCCCCCCCCCCCCCGCCCCAGGTGCGCCACTGTAAGTTCTGATGCCATTTAAAATAACAAGAAGTTCTGGAATAATTTACATGCCTTCAGGTCCATATGCAAATAATACTAGTAATAACTACAGATTATAAAATTCAGTGGCCCACTTCTAAACACAATATCCACTAGCAGACACATGGACACAGAAGTTCCCATGAAGTAACATCACATCTGTGTTTAAAATTTGTAACACATGAAAAATGTTCACGCTGAATTTGTATGTTTATATTTGATACACCCCATCACCACAATTGAAACTGTTAATGTACAAAAATGTTCTTACTGAATTTATATACACATTTACAATCTATCTTCATACAAAATCTCACACGACTCTCTACAGTGAGTCATGAGTTTTATCACCATCAAACCCAAAGATAGACATTAATTTCCACTCAAATGCCATGATCTAGTTTCTCATTATGCAGAAACAAGCATTGGCTGACATAGTCAATTTATTACACCAACCAAATACACTCTAATATTCACATGTAAGCGTTATACATAAAGCTCCAACAAGTTTTGGTGCTAATGCATCATTCTCAGGGAGCACATGCTGCCAAATCTAAAATCAACCATTACTGACGGCCACTATTTGTACGGTTCCACACTTTGTTGAAGGCTACATTGTTAACATTTCTATTGTACAAAAGATACAGCCTCTATTTTTAAAATACACAATCAAAACAATGCAATATCAATGCAATTAACCACAAAAGATTTAAAAACCACCTTACCCACGTACACCCCAACAATAATTCAATGGTGATTTGAAACATATCGGGTATTAAATAAAAACATTATTTACAATATAAAACCAGAAGTATTTTTCACTCAGTTGACATAACTTTTATTAGTAAACAAATTCCTTTTCCTTTACAATACTAGTTGCATGTTTCAGTTTTTTATTAAAGCCATCATCAGGTTAAACTGTTATAAAATACAAAGTACAAAAGCAACCTTATATCATATATCAGTTCAATGTGAAAGTGAGATCCCACACCTTACAAACATTTATTTTATACATTATTGTTATTAGTTTAGCAATTTATTGTATAATGGTTTAGCTTTAACAAAAAGCCAAAACACATAGCTAGTATTGTAAACAAAAAAGAATTTGTTTACTAATAAAAGTTGTGTTTGCCTTACTGCAAAATACTTTTAGCTTCACATTAGAAAACATAATGGGATACCACACACCAAGATTGTTATTACAATAAAATAATTTGTGTGCTCTTGATGCAAAAACTACCCAGTAATTGATACAAAGCTACTGGCAAGGGTGCACCCACCGGGGGGAGGGTACTGGGCTGCAGCCCCCTCAAACCCCTCAAAACTGAAATTTAAAAAACACAGAATTTCTAAATATCGTGACCTCAAAAAGTTGTATGTGCTTTCCCCTTCTCAGCCGCTGAAATCAGATGATGACCAGTACATTCGAATCTTCAAATATAAATTAATAAAATTAAAAAAACAAGGATATAGGACACTGTGATTCTGTCATGGAACACATAGTTATATTCATATGTATATAAATGCAGTTGCAGACAGTGTTATGCTGTACTCACAACGTGATTTTCATAACATAATTTTTAAAATCAAACATAAATTGGATATAGCCTCAGGGTCAGCTCTCCCAAAGAAAAATTCTGGGCACACACCTGGCAAATATTAAAATGGTAATAAATGGTCCAGTTCCACAAATGCAGAGAATTTCTTGACTAGATGAAGAATCATTAATGCCTCAAGAATGACTTTGCTCCATGGAGTTAATTACTTGGTCAGTCAACACAAAGAGGCTGAACTTACTGTACAGACTGATGAGCGGCTTCTTCCCGAAGTTTCAATCTCTTCTTCAGCTGGGATGTGCGTGATAACCGATGAAGATACTTGCGCTTTCCCTTGCATTCGTAAGTCCAATGTCCATATTCAAGACACTTCTGACATCGAGCACCCTGAGGAGGGTAAGAGGAACTGAAAGAAGATAATAAAAAATATTAATGCCATACGAAGGAAATTTTGGCCAAAGCTAAGTTGCAACACGAACACACCAAGAACTCTAACTTCCATCTTAAACATGGACGCAACCTCATGGTTCTGTAGCTAACATGTGGGAATGACACTAAACAATCAAAACAACATGTATGAAGAAATTACAAGCAGATTAAATTCATGGAATTCCTGCTACCATCCACTTCAAAATCTTTTGTCTTCCTATGTGCTACCTACAAACAGACAGATTAAAACACACAAAGGCATAATTCTGCATGTTGTTTTAAATGGGAGCCAGGATAGCATAGTAAGTATATGTGTGAAAATTGGTCTCTCACATTAAAGGAAGAACACAGGCTAAGAGTGTATGAAAACAGGGGGCAGAGACAGATAATTCAGTATAAGATGGAGGCAGGAACAGGAGGCTGAAGAAAACTGTATGGTGAGAAACTTCATGATTTGTACTCCTCACCAAACATTACCACAGTAAACAAATCATGGAGTACGAAATCAGTGGCAGCATGTGGCATAGTTTTTGTGGGAAAACCAGAAGGACAGAGACCACTTCGAGGAACAAGGCATAGATGGCTAGATTATATTAAAGTGAATAAAAAAAGGGTAGGAGAGGGGCATGGGCTACATTCATGTGGCTCAGGATAGAAACAACTAAAAAGCCCTTGTAAGCATGCTCATGAACACTGGGGTTCCACACAATGCAGGAAATTTCTTCACTAGCGTCTCAAGTACTCTACACCATGTATTTCACAATACCTTGGAAAGAATTAGGAATATTCCTCCACCATGCACTTTTTCATTAATGGCTTCTAACATATTGCCAAACTCTTCTGGGACAAATATGCTGTTAGTGGCTTAAATTTTCATGCACAAATGTTTGTACAACTTTAGAAAAGGCCATCAGCAACTCTGTTGATTGTCAAGTAAGACCTATCTCCATTTTTATACAGTAGTTCTACTACTGAGACTTTAAGGCAGTAATGAAAAATACCAGTACCAACTGAATGATATCAAATAAGCTTACAGCCTACTGGGAGACTGATTAGCTATGAACAACAGACCTTTAAAGCTCTAATTTTCATTTCATTATAACCTCGTATGTTTTTCTGATTCAAAGAAATGTATGATACATTTTATCCCAGCTTCAGCGGTAGCAAAACTTGTAACCCCAGAAAATTTTCTGAAAAACAAGTCTTTTACAAATGTAATTGCATCTTCTTTCCCCACCTAATGTACATTTAAATGTTTAGTAACTGTTACAAAAAACAACTGAAAGCATCAGCAATATTTTTTGCATCCTTTACCATTTCTCTCTTTATTTAAGAAACTAAATATTTTATCTCTGCAATCGCAATACTTCCACTTCTCCTATTTGTGGTTAATAGTAAAGATCAATACAAAGTAAACTCGGAGATTCACAGCATAAATACTAGACAAAACTCCAACCTTCATCAATTTAGCAACACATCAAAGAGGAATCTACTATTCTGACATCAAGGTCTTTAACAAGCTCCCTTCCCACATCAAAAACTTGTCCGATAATACCAAACAATTTAAATCAGCATTAAAAAGTTTCCAATATACTAATTCCTTCTACTCACTTGTTGAATACTTTAATGTAAATAAAGAATGACAGTCCACAGTTCATTATCTTAATTGTTCCCTTTGAACTAATTTATTGTTAGTATTAAATTTGCACTGTAGCATTTTAATGACACTTCATTACATACCTTCTCAGTTTTAAATGTTTCTATTATGTAGTTTTATTTATATCTATTTGCATTAATGTGTATACAACAAATTTTAAAGTCAATGTAATCATAGTCAAACTTAGAACTATGTTCATTAATGTCACTTATCTATGTTATTACTATATTTATTTTTTATTTATTGTGTAAACTTCTTCTACATCCAATAGGTTTTTGACCTTTCATGGATTTATAGAACATATGAGAAATAAATAAATATACAAAGAAAGGGCATTGCTTTTAGTAACCGTAACTTTTCCATCTCCTTTCTTACTATATTATATGTTGTTTTTTTTTATTGTCGAGTACTGCTACAAGTCTAACATTATACTGTTGCTTAGCCTCTTTCATGACTTATTAGGATTTCACGATGGCTGTAAAATGCTTGCTTTTGTGAATTTCATACATTCCACAACAATTACAACATGGCAATTAACTGTATTTGGTGAATAAGAACAGTTTGTTTTAGAATAAGTGAGCATTGATAATGTCATAATCTGACAACAACTTAGTGGGTAAAACGTGTGATGATAAGGAAGAACAATTTATGCTAAAACCAATAAATTCCAAATTCTGTGCCACTTTACAATTTAAGTTGATATTATCCCTACTATGCAAATAAACCTGAAATGAAAAACTAGTTGCACCATATTAAAGTGGGTACAGACTTACGATAACATGACTGATTCAATTACGTATTACATCCACCACGCTTAGTCTTAAATACCTTCAAAATTCAGTACTACATTAGAACAAATGGGTAGGAATGAACAGCTTACATTTGCCCCGTTAACTGTATATAGATTTCAAGTTGTTGCCATGGTTATTTCCTGGCTTCATATTTCCCTCACAGTCACAAGACCTACCACAAACAGTTAAAACTCTTTAACCTACTGATCATCTCCGATAGGTTAGTACATGTGTGCCGGGCTTACAGTTCAGACCCCTCATATGGAACTAGTCAAGTGTGGTAAATTTTGTTGCGCCACACTAACATTCTCCAGTTGTGACATACATAAACTTTTGAATTTTGTTTCACCATACTACCATAAAACTTATGCACTGACCTTACATAATGATAACCTGCCTACCGTAACTTTCACCCAACAAAGTGTCTTCAAATTTCCATACGTACAACCACATTTACAACCACAATTACGCGCTGCCTTGGCATATTTGTGTCGACCGAAGAGGACAACACTCCATATTCTCAGCACAGTGTCTAATGTGCCCATATCGCCCCATTCTGAAGATCAGATCTAAACTAAGAACTCTTCGTTAGAATCTGCACAATGTACTGATCTTCGCCGTCACTTCAAGAAATCAATTACGTGAGCAAAAAAGAAATTGGCAATTCGAGAAAATCATGCAACTTACACCCCGACGTCAATATAAATAGAGTAAAACTTAATTTTAAAGATCAACCTCACATTATGTGGGCCAACGCACATACAAAAGTACACATTTAATGTAAAAAATATTATTTTGGCAAGTTCACCCAGTAGTCAGCAAGTTAGGTTAGGTTATGCCAGGTTGTGGGAACTATAATTTTTAAAGGTAACAGGAAATAAATCACCAAAATACGTTATATATTACATAAGTTACTCACTTTTTCTTCGCTAACGGCACACCGTTTCTCACTGTCATCATTCTGAGTAAAACTATAATGCTTCACAAATATCACTTCGCGAATAGAACTTGCGCGGACCGGAAGTAATATTTTCATACACCCTCCCCGGGCCGGTTCTGCTACCTGTTCCGAGTATAACCATGGGTTCCGTACCGTCCTGCTGTTGATATAGAGATTAACAGAAGGGCTAGTAGCAACATATTGTTCCTGACGTGCGCATGGAAAGTCCCGAATCACAGTGTTTTAATTTCTAACAGCCAAGATGAAGGAAACAGCGACTTGGAAGAATTCGGCGTAGATGTGAGCATAGTATTAACAACGATCGTAGAGCAAATGGGTGGGAGGGTATGGACCAGAGTCAGTTCGCTCAGGGTAACGCCAGGTGGCGGTCTCTTGTGAACACAGCATGATGATTCAGTTTCTATAACATGCAAGACATTTCTTGACTAGCTGAGAAACTGCACAGTATTAGCTTCTCAAGAAGGGCTCTGTGACACGGAATTAGTTAGGTGGATAGTTAGTTAGCAGTATACCATCTGTTCAAACGGAAAGGACCCTAACAATAAGCGCAGCAGGTCCCTCTGAAACGTCTGTCCATTTTTACCAGACTACACATAGTTACATCCCAGAAGACAGTAACTTTTGTGCAATAATTATTTTCAAAACACGAGGTCTCTTTTCCTAAACCTCTCTGTTGATATTTATATGATTCATAGTCGAAATACTGAACGACAAGCATAATGGCATCAGTTATGAGCAGTTAGGTTTACTTGGGGTGGCGCCTGGGCATGTATATATATATGTATATACACGCACAATAATTTCAAAATATTTAATGGATTTTAGAACAATATTCCTGCACAATATTATGTGTAGGTACACATACACGAACGGCTCATAACTTCAGTCACTGCGTGGATATGAATTAATAGTGTAATTTGCAATTATTTCACAAATACGACTTCTTATTCTGATTACTCTCCGTTACATCATTGTCTCTATCATGATTTTTATATAAGCCGTTGTGTATAAACATTTTCAGATCTAGAATATCACGTTTACGCAGTGGTTTTGTTTCGCCATCAACCGCTCTGGGAATGTATACTCAATGCAGGTATAGGGATCAGCATCAACTTGACTATGTTTGTTAGAATTTTTTTATTATTGTAAATGATAATGCATGCAAATATTAATAAATACATTATTAGTAACGTACTTAAGAAATGTTTTTGAATTATTTAGATGGGAAACCCGATTAGGCTGGAATATGAATAGTATTTGCATTGATTAATATCACCCTCGATCCACCGGTTTGTTGACTGAATTTCTCGTACTGTTGTTTTGGTATGGAGGATGGTGTCTACTCGAGGTGTGAAATTCAAATTCTCCGAAGGAGAAAAGGTTCTTTGTTATGAACCGGATCCGACGAAAGCAAAAGTGCTATATGATTCTAAGGTATTATAGTTTAAGAGTAAATAGTTTATGTAGGTTATTGTACTGCGTAATTAAGCCGTTCGGGATCTTGCCGAGAAAAAAAGAATGGCAGACAAGCGTGCGTCGCGAGTGTCAATTGTTATCTCATTACCCCGTCGTAATGGTACAAGATCGTATTATACGCATCGTATCAAAATAATTAAGAAGTATTCGCCATTGGGTACTGAATTTTACTCAGTCATGTGAGAGTTTTAATCCATGTCATTGTGAATCCTTGTCGTTGTCAATGTAAACAGGAAGTCATTTCATTTAGCCGGGGGGTGGGGTTCGGGGGAATAAAGTAAACTGCTAGGTCCTGGCCAGGGAATCAGCCAGCAGTGTTCAGATGACGTTTCCGTATTGATTTCGAAGTTAAGTCAGACAATTGCAAACAGTTAAAAGTTCAGTGGTATATTCTTAGCAACAGTGAAGTAATTCGTAACTAAATTTAGCCATGCATAAGCACAGATATTTCAGATTAAATGAAAAACTTATTAAATAGCAGAAACCATTTCCAATTGATGAAGTCTCAGACTGTGCAGGGACTGCATGATTTACACATGTTCACATACAATTTACAGCTGGCTTCTTGGCATTAGGGGAGCGCTGAATTGAATTCATCTGCAGTTAGAACTATTTTTATATACATTTTTGTAATTGTATGGTTTATCATTGGGTTGGATTGCTTGTAACATAAACCATTTTGTCAGTAGCTGCCAAAATATTACTTTATTTTGTACAGGTGCTGGAAGTTATTGTGAATAAGGACCAAAGGGGGAGAAAGGCGGTAGAATATCTTATACATTTTCAGGTACAGTTAATGGCAATTTTATCTGCTATTGGTTTGTAGTGTCACTTGTTTTTGCATTTGTACAATGTTCTAACAGTTTTCTCGTAATGAAGGGTTGGAATTCCTCATGGGACAGATGTGTGAGTGAAGATTATGTGCTGAAGGATACTGACGAAAATCGACAACTGCAGAGAGAGCTGGCTCAAAAAGCTCAGCTTCAGTTGTGAGTAATATTGTTTGGCTTTGACCTTTCAGAGAGATTTAAATTGTATGGATTTGTATATTTGTTATATGTGCAGAAGGCGTTCATATATGGGAAGTAAATAATTTATAAAGGGTATGGCTCAACTGATTACCTCACCTTGCAGGCTTGTTTCTATAGGTAATGAGAGTGAACAGGAGACATTTGAGCACTATATTTAATGTCTTGCAAGAATGTGCATTATTATAGTATGTAAGAACAATATGAATTAAGCGCTGCCATGGCTGAGGTGGTTGGTCACTACCCTCTCACCAAGGAGGCCCATGTTTGATCCAAGACCCATCCATGTGGGATTTGTGGACAAAGTGGCAGTGAGACAGGTTTTTCTCTTGGGTATGTTGGTTTTCCCTTGTTATTATCATTTCACTAATGCTGTGTATTCATATTTCATTTATCTGACATCAGCCCTGTATAATCTTAATAGCTGATAGTGTCAGTAAATAAACCACTTCTTTCTCTGGCAAATGAAACCTTGAACATTGAACTTCGTGAATTAGTGTTTTCCAGTAATACTTCTGCTAGTCTGGGTATGATAGAGCTTTGTAGCAAAGGAACAAGAAATACTGGCATACATACTGAGAACAGCTTAACGAGACTCAGTAGTTATGACAAAATGGTTGTGATGTAGGAAATGTTTTTGTAATACAGATGAAGATTCATGATTTTGCAGTACAAAGAGTAGTGACTGAATACATTGAAGCTGAAATCATGTTATGGATGATAAAGAAATTATGTTTTATGTAATGCATTTCTGCCAAATTGTTTGAAAATTACAAATTTACTTGTTAAAAGATTCAAATATATTTGTATTTCTATGTAGATTACTTTCAAAGTTCAACACAGTGTCGGCTTTTGGTCAAGAAGCTTCAAGAATGATCAGTTCCAGAAATTAATTGGAAATCATTTATTTGATATTTTTCTAAGCTGGAGAGCTTTAATGTCACTGAGGGTTCTGATACTTTGAAGTGTGATAGAAGAACATGTGAAAAAATTATTTTGCTATTTTAGGGGCGCATACCTGTACAGACGTGAGCGAAAAAAGCGCCCTCAAAATCTGACAGAGAAAATCAGTGAGAGCCTGGAGCAAAAAAAGGTACGTCGCCGTGGTGGGGGCGATAGGTCCTCTGAAGATGGAAGCTCAGGAGGTAGTCACAGTCAGCGAGATGAAGACGATAGTGATGATGGAGAGGAGATGACATCTTCTGAAGTTGAGTCATCTGGTGAGGTGGATGAGGAACGGGTACCCCTAGAGCTCAGTGATACGCTCAAAAGGCTATTAGAGGAAGATCATGATCTTATCACAAAGAAGAATAAAGTAAGTGATTTGAGAGTAAGTCATTATTTGCTGAGTGGAATACATTTCTTTAGTGACAGGGGTGTAGTGCCTGAGTGCATATCCTAACACATATACAACATTATTTTTAATTGCATCATCCTTGTAATATACATGTGTGTCAGTCAGTCATATGTGATCAAAGGAACAGTAATGATAAAATTTGCTGAAATGCACATTTTTTATGTGATGATTCTTGACTAGACATATCAACCATTCACAACTGGAATACCAGGTTTTTTTTCTTTTCGCTTTTGAGGGAACCTGTCAGCCTCAAAATATCACAGACGTGAAGAGTGAAATACTGCCCAGTCGCTAGATATATTAGTACAGTACAACTCCAATTATCCGGATCAGCTTCACCCTTCAGGTAACTTTGTTGGGAATTCTGCAAAACTAATTTGCCTTTAAATTACCAGTTATCAAATTGAGTACAGTACTGTAAAGTATTGTGGCTGTCTAGAACTTCAAATCAGGCATGGTGAAAAGGTTTAGATGCAGGTGCATACTGTAAATAGTAACAGCCAAAGGTGTTCCCAAATTAGACGAGGAATTCCCAAATTCCTTCTCAGTGGTGAAATTTGACAGTCATCGCCTGAATTCCAGCTCCCTACCCAACGATTTTGTAGCCTAAAAATAGCCATTTGTTTAATTTTTTTTTCACTTTAAACTGCCAGTGTAGCCAATTTTCAAAGAGAAATCCAGTTATCTGGATTTTCTGCATATCTGGATGTCTCACAGTCCCAATTAATCCAGATAATTGGAGTAATACTGTACTCATACCTTCAGGTGTGGTGAGTACAACATTTCCTGGTGTGTATATGCCATATTGTTGAGCTAAACAGCAGACAACTGATCATACTCCTAAATACCTTGACCCACATCTCCAAACCTTCATGTAAGTGACTATGGGTGTGCTTTTGTAATATGACTGTTCAAATAAAGGTTATGTAAAATACAAAATAGTCCTTTCATGAAGGCCATGTACGAAATGTTTTAGAGGTTGGTGTGTTAATGAGGTTTGTTTCATTACAGCTGTTGAAGCTTCCAGCTGATCCCAATGTAGTAACCATTCTTGAGGGCTATGTAAAGAACTGTGCTGTGAATCAGTTATGTGGTATAGGGGAGAAACCACAACGTCGGTATCGTTACCACCACTATCAAAATAACAAGAGCCGAGATTTGGAGAGAGCCTGTCGCAGGTACAGACATACAGCACCTCAGCTAAACAATTCATCCCCATCAGTATTTGATGTAGTACAAGGCTATGATGTGTATAATTGTCAGTAGAAAGGCATTGAACCATCATAGGGGTAATTTCAGTAACAACCATTTTGACTTTTTAACATTTTGAAGATGGGAGAAAATAAAAGTTCTGAGATTTTCAGTTCCAGCAGTAACACTGAAGATTACTGTCTTCTGGGATATTATACCTTGCAGCTTAGCAGAAATATACCCAGGTTTCAGCAGAATGTGTTGTCTTCATCTTCACCCAGAAATTTACCAACATTCTGGAGGAAATTTCTACCAGGCTGCACATTGTCACATCTCAGAATGCGAGTTCCTTGAAAGATTGGGGTGTAACATGGAACATGTTTGAGCAGTCTGGAACCTTTCGCTATACTGTAGAAGTCAGTTCGGTTTGTACTCATATTGCACATATTATGATCTTTGTTGTACGACTGAGTGAATCAGCATTGTTTCAATGAACTCACCAGAACACTAGCTTATTGTTGTGTTTCATAATTATTTAAGAATGTGGATTGCCTGTGTGGTATTAGAGGTGGTAATTAACTGTCACTGATAGGAGTTCTGTAAAAGTCACCAATAAAGGGGCCCAAACAATAGGCCTATTTGCGTAGAATGAGGATGACCCTAACTTCAGTACTGCAGAGCAGTTTGAAATAGAAGGAGGAATGTTTTGCAAAATGGTATGTGATAGAAACATAAGTGGTAGACATGCATGTGTATCTAGTTCCCTTGTTTTAATATACAAGGCGTGTTCAAAAAAAGACCGAACTTTTGCTATAAAGACTTTATTGCTCATTTTACAACATTTTAAGCACTGTCCCCTTCAAAGTAGTCCCCTCTACTGGCGACACACCGTTCCCAACGTTTCTTCCATTGTTGGAATGCTTCCTGGAACGCACTTTCTGTGATCGCACACAGTTCTCTTGTCGCATTTTCCTGAATCTCCTCTATGGTTTGGAAATGACATCCTTTCAAAGTGGTTTTAAGTTTGGTAAACAGGAAAAAGTCTGCTGGGGCTAAGTCCGGAGAATAGGGTGGATGGGGCACAATGGATATCTGATGTTTTGCCAGATAGCTGCGGATGAGGAGCGACACGTGAGCTGGCGCATTGTCGTGGTGCAACATCCAAGTTTGGTTTTCCCACAATTCAGGCCTCGTCCTGCGCACAGCATCCCTCAAATGCGCTAAAAAGTCCTGGTACAACTGTTTGTTTACCGTCTGACCACGTGGTACAAATTCATGGTGGAAAATGCCTTTGCAATCAAAAAACACAGCCAGCATCACCTTCATCTTTGACCGACTCATCTGTGCTTTTTTTGGTCGAGGAGACCCTTTTCTCATCCACTGTGACGATTGCATCTTGGTTTCAACGTCATAGCCATAAACCCACGTCTCATCTCCTGTTATGATGTTCTTAAGGAAGTTTTCATTACTACTTGCATTGGCAAGCAGTTCCTGACTGATATCAACACGGTTCTCTTTCTGATCGTCAGTCAACAAACACGTCATGAATTTTGCACTGACACAATGCATCTGAAGTTTTTCAGTCAAAATTTGATGGCAAGATCCTATGCTGATGCCCACTTCGTCAGCAACTTCTCGGACAGTTAAACGACGATTTCCACGAATCACAGCACGAACTCTCTCGACATGGTCGTCGTCTGTTGATGTGGAAGGTTGTCCAGACCTGGGATCTTCACCGACCGACATTCTGCCCTCTTTAAAACGCTTAAACCACTCATAGCACTGCATTCGGCTCATACAGTCCTCCCTGTATGCTTGGTTAAGCAACTGAAATGTCTCTGTAAAATTTTTACCAAGTTTGCAGCAAAATTTCACACCCACACCTTGTTCTTCAAGCTCTTTCATTGTCACTTTGTCACTAATCCGACGAACAGCTTGTGCACATGCTCAGTTCAGCGGATGTAGCTCGATGACTAATGCTCATAGCGAAACGGGGCAAATGGCAGTTTGTTGTCAAAACCTGCCGCTAGGTGCGCTCAGTAGCCGCAGCGCGCCCTCTGTGCTGGTTGGCACGCTATTTAAAAAGTTCGGTCTTTTTTTGAACACACCTCGTAGATATACTCCTCTTTAATGTGTATACATGAAAACTTGTTCCAGCTTAAATATCTGTAAGGAAGTTGCTGATGGTGTACGTATTTACTTTGACTTCACGCTCAGTGACTTGTTGCTGTATAACCAGGAACGAGAGCAGTTTGAGCATTTTAGAATTCAGCAAGCAGAGCCTACTATCAAACAAGAAATAGAGTGAGTCTCATACCTTTCACTTTACATTTCCAGCATCAATTTATATATATATATATATATATATATATATATATATATATATATATATATTCCCCCCCATCTGATATGCATACCAACAGGCAATTGTTTTGTGCCAGCACACTTGTGAAAAGTCACACATCTGCTAGGGCCTTGTATGCAGTTTGAATGTAACTTGTCTTTCAAAACTACAAAGTGTTCATATAGTTAATCTGTTTTACAATAGTAATAATGCCTGAAATTGATAATATTGTAAAGTAATCCTGTACTGTATACATAAAACTAAAATTTATTGCAGTACCTCCTAGTTAGTGTGTTTCAAAATTTCATCAGTCTTATTTCTACATTTTGAGAGAGTACAAATAAGATTATATGTTGCAGCCAAGCTGACAGGATGTTGAGACAAAAAGAGTGGATGTGGGTTGTGTAGTGATACTTCAACAAACCATAACGAATGCTGAAACAGAGTGCCATTGTTTCAGGGTTTATGACAACGAACTCAATAACCTTGTTGTGAAGGAGGAGGATGATGATGCTGTGTCATTACCTGGCCGGGATACAGAGGCGGAAATTGAGGAACAGAACCAGTACTGTAGTGATAGCTTGATGCATCAAGGGCGTGGGTTGGATAATGGAGATGCCAAGGGTATAGATATGGAAACACAGTTGTCACTTGTTGGCTAGGGCAGTCAGTCGATTAATGTTAACATTATAGACAAGTTAAAGATTTCACAGTAGTTGGATGTTAGATGCTGATCTTGTGTTTTTTGGTGATGGCCATGTAGAAGCAGGCTATATTTCTGACATTTCAGAGATCTTTACTGTCTCCATCTTCAAGGTGAAGTGACAGCCCCTGTAACCTGCCATCCTTGGTTTGATTCCCAGGAGAGGCTTTCCTGAGAGGTGGGGGAATAACCAGATATTTGACTTCTGCTCTGTTATATAAATGGGAGGTGCAGTTTGGGCTTTTTAATTAAGAAGTGCCATTTAAGTTAAATTAACATAGCTTCTGATAGCATAGAAAATTATGGAAGCTTGCCAAAGAAGGTAGGGTGCAGGCTGGCACTTGTTAGTCACTCGCTTCTTGTTTGGTTCATAAGCAGTACAGACATTTATGCCATATATACCTTACTACACTAATTCTTTCACTGTGATGATGGCATAATAGTAAAAGAAAGGAGTATGGATGTGTTGGAAATCATATGAAAAAAAGGAATGTTACTTTGTTAGCTGTGTGCTTGATAGGTGATGGTGATAGAAAGAGAAGTCTACGTTCTCACCGGCCAGGTCCACGTGAGAACATTTCATCTGATGTCAATGGCATTAGCAAGTTGACTGCTCGAACTGTAAACCATGGTACTAACTGCCACGAAAACAGTCACTCTCACATGAACAACATAAAACAAGAGGGACATCACTTCTCCCTCAGTGGTATCAAACAGGAGCCATGTAACACCCACATATCCAGGTCAGTGTCTTTATTGTCACATTACAAGTTTTCAGTGTTACAGAATTTCACATTTTTTCATTTTTACATAATTATTGAAGAAATTTCCCTTTTTCTTACAACAAGAGAATGAACACAATAGATGCGTGGACATCTTTACATCATAGTGCTGTATTTACTGATTTATTTCATATATGAGGAGTTATTTTGTGTGGTTACATTTCATTTCATCCTTATGTTTTTTATTGCTGGTTATTCTGAACCTGAGCCATAACTGTAGACTTAGAATTGTTCCACGTCTAAATGTAGCAGTATTGGTGGCTTAATATAAGTAACATACACAGGCCAATACGTAACTGTATTAGCCAACAGCAGTGAGAGGCCTGTCACGTTTATGTTATGGAAAACAGATTAAAACAAAGAAAACATTAAATAAAGTTTCTGATTTGATTACAGCATTGCCAGTACAAGTTCTCGATGTTCTACTCCCACGATCAGCTTGCCAGCTTGTTCTGCTGCTGGTAACACCACTAATTCCCCTGCAGTTGCCAGTTCTGTAGCATCCTCGTCACCAAAGCACACAACATTACTGTCTCAAATACTGGCTTGGCAGCTAGTTCCTCAGAGCCTATACTCAGAAGTACCTGTAGCTCCATCACTTATGTATGGAGCCATACACCTGGCAAGGCTGTTTGGTATGTGAATTAGACATTTTTATTCTAATGAGTACAAGAAATTGGAAAAGTACTAACGTGAGTCCAGTCAGGATGTGAGATTTTAGGTTCTCAAAGCAGTTGCTATGAGTTTTGCTGTCTTCGTGGATGTCATGCAACATAGTCTGGTAGCTGTGTACTTATACACATGTCCCAAACTACATGGCATCACATTTCAGAAGACTATCTTCTGTCAGAATAGCTGGTCTGCAGGCCATGATTTCAGCCACTGACCTCCTGAGTACAAAGCAGCAGTGCTAACCACTGAACTATGATGTTCACTAGTATAGAATAGAAATGCATCTTGCACTTTCAAAAGTACAGTTAATACGCACAATTTGTCACATGTTCAAATGTTGCTATTGCATTCTGTTGATAAGACATTCTAAGCATAGGAAATGCAATATTCAGTTCATGTTACACTTGGAACATCAAAGTTCAAGCAGTACAAGTGAATTAAGATATTTCCCTGAGGGAGTGTATAATTGTTTTTGTAAGCTGTTTGTCATGATTAGTGGAAGGCGGGAGCAGACGGCAATATGTAACCTCATGATATTGTATATTTCTTTACAGTTAAGTTACCCGATTTACTGTATGCTACAAACATGCCAGAAAAGAAGTTAAAAGTTCTTCTGCGCCACCTGGACATGTTTCTAGGGTAAGTGGGGAAACAGCACACAAAGAACAATTGCTGTTGGTCACTGTCAGCCTGTAAAAACGACAAAAATACAGTTTAATATTGTGACCCATGTTCAACTTTGTTGGCAACATTGACTGAACAGTCTGCAGGCCTGCTTTGTTTAAAGCTGAGAATCTGGATAAAGTACAATTTTTTATGATCATGTGAGAGTATCTTTGAAACCCCTAGACTTCTAAAGCGACTGTTCAGTGAAGCTCACTGAACAACTCGAACTCATTGACAAACATGCTCAAAGAAGCATCTGACTTTGAATTTCACACCCATGGAATTGAAAGAGCTACAAGCAGAGAAATGTGTAGGGGAATTTTTATTTAATATAATTGTGAGTATTGGTGTGTCCTTTTTCATAACCTTCTCCTTTGCTGATGTATCCTCTTCTTTAATGGTCAGCAAGTGGCAAATGTCCCCTTTTACTTGCAGTGGATACATGGTAATCTTAGTGAAAGTAACAGGTATCTCCACCTGACTGTTTTTTATATAACCAAATCATTAATTGGATTGCTTGAAAATTGAAACTGTGCTACAGCATACACCAAATGTAATTCTTTCCTTGTTTCAGTTACATGGAGGAACACCAAGAATGGTTTGGTGAACAATTTTACATGGACAACAGGAGTATCTGCGGATAAAATTCTTGTTCAGCGTGAACTCCTGTGCTTCACTGTAGTGTGTGTTTATAGTTACAATCAAAAGTTATTTTTCTGAGAAGGCTGTATGATTGGTTGCTGCAATTTGTAACGATTAAAGTATTTTCTATAAAAAGTGTGTAGTTATGAAATATGGCATCACCTTGCCTTTTATCTTTGTAGCAGGCCGACGTTTACTTACATTTTAAATTAAAGCATTTAGGCTAAACCATGTTTTAGTCCAGAACAGGGGTCAAAAAAAGCTTTGAAAATCTGACTGTGGCAAACAGTTTTGTCACCAGAAATAAGTGGATCTGTTTTCTGGCATATGCATACTGAACTGGATGATTGCTCAGTGTGGAACGAAATACAACAGACACTTAAATTTATTATGGAGACCACAATCAGCCTCTAATGTAGCCTAATTTATCACATGCAATAAAAATGTATGTCTGAT
Source organism: Coptotermes formosanus (assembly GCA_013340265.1). NCBI lineage: Eukaryota > Metazoa > Arthropoda > Insecta > Blattodea > Rhinotermitidae > Coptotermes > Coptotermes formosanus. The sequence continues at coordinate 83,774 of BLKM01012573.1, read as the reverse complement.
CCAAGTTACTTGGCAGAAGAAGGCAGATTTCTCTACACTTTGCCAATTCTGGTATCCTACACTCTGAAATTGTTCAACAAAACAAACGGAGAATTCAGATGCCCTATTCTTAACAGCAGCACTGAAATGATACTGAACTGTGTCCATGTCACAAACACATAAGTGGATGTTCTGCAATTCCTGAGTGCTGAGGGTGACATTAGTTGCTGCTCTGAAGTTCATGCTTCCCAGTGACAACAGTATTTCCTGACTGGCTACAGATCATTTTATGGATTGTGAAAATTCCACTCCCCATGCCATATCCCCATTTTCATGTTCATGTAGTGCCTTGCAGCCAAAGCCAGGCACAACAGTCTTTATACACATCTCTTTTAAGAATGCATCATGATATGAGTGGCATCAAAATGATAACAGATATTATGTTACTCAGTGAACAATTATGCTCTTAAACTTGTGCCAATATTGGACATTTTGTCTGGGTTGATGATGGCGCAGCATGGCTAGGGATTAACACAACAGACTTCATATGCTTATCATACAACAGAAGCAGGCCCAGCTTGCAAAATGTGCTTTAATGCAGAAAACACAATGGAAAATATTCAGTATATGTCAGTGTCATAATGCCTTTGTCATAAACCTTTAGGTGGATTTATAATCTTGTTCTCTTCGCTTGATATATATTTTCACCTGCACTGTACTTGTGTCCCTTTAACCTTTAAAAGGCCTAAATTTTCATAACACTCCTAAAATTCATGTTTCATACTTGCGCACTAGGGAAATTTACTGAACTTCTACGACATGCTGCATAAGCTTTGTCTCCCCCCCTACCATAGAATGATTTTTCTTTCATAATTTTGTCTTTTTCTGTTCAAGTAATAAGCTTTTCATAAACCATGCACTAAAATACCTACGCAGTTCGATAAAGGTTAACATATCCGCCCATCTTTACTTCATGGACGCAGCATGTGCAGAGGCATTAGCTGCTGTAAAGGGGGTTTCCAGAAGTAATTTCCCAACCACCTCATTTTCTCAGCAATTAAAGATGGCCATAAATTGTTCTCATGTCAGTGTACAGAACCTCTGTTGTTAGATTCAAAAAAGAGCCTGCACAGCTGTTGAGCACAGCCTTCCACATTCTACTCACTAATGTACATGGTTCCAGAATAAAAACAGCAGCAGTAAAATTAGACAACCTTCATCTGTGGGATGTGCAATGTATGTGGAATATCTGTTGGCATTTTATTGTACACAGTGTTGCAAAGTTTCAGACACCAAGAAAATCTGGTAAAGAACAAACCTGACTGGTATATAGGAATCTGACAAAGTGTTTTCTAACATATCTGCTTCAATTTTACAGTAAGATAATTTTCCACCATATAAAAAAAAGGCTCTAAAATGAAGGACGCCACACAATTCATCAGAACCGAGATATCCACATTAAGGATTCCGGGTGGCATGAAGATGACGATTATCTACACATTACAAACTAAACAGAAGTTATTCTTACAGCACTTTTTTTCCTGTCTCACATACATGTAAGGACTTGATCCTTAAGAGGTAGTACAACATTTGGTTCAGATAACAGTATCTCTAATAATGTTACAGTACATTCAAAACCAAGGATGTATCCAAGCATTACACACTGAGACTGTCATGAACAAGTAGCCCCGCATCCTTCTGAGCCACCGTCCACCAAACTGCATGCTGGCTACTATAACACCCTGCAATCTGCCCCAAATTTAACCACAAACAAGTGCATAAGTTTTTTATTACACATTTTAAAAGTAATATGTACACAGCTCCTATTTACAATATTCAGTTACACACACATAAAAAAAAAGTTGCATTTTGGCAGGGCCTGACAAATTCTAGGCAACAAATGATGCTGCATTTTAATAATACTGCATCCACATTTGCACAGTCCACTCAGGCTCTGGGCCATTTATGCTGTCTGAATCCTGATGCAGTTTACTATTTTCCACAAAAATATGAACATGCATTTCAATGCCTCTGGAATGTATAATGTACTCACTTTCAAATATGATCACATCCACTCACTTTATAACAATTATGATTTACCAGCTGCAAGACCAGCCTTCAATTTGAAGAGCTTTTCAAATTTCTTACATGTTGCTTCAAGTTCAGACTGAATATTTGCACTCTGTATCACCACCTCCAGTGCTGCATGAAACCCTTTCTGAGCTTGTCGCAAGTTTTGAGGTACAAGACAACCAAACCACTTGATTGGGTCAGTAGCAGTCACAAATTCGCTCCCTTCACATTTCTTCGAACTTAAATCATCTTGTTCTTTGCGTTTGTCTTCACCTTTACCTCTTCTGTTTCTAAGGCTGCCCTCCTCTTCTTGCTTCTCTGAGGCTATATGTTCTGGATTTACAGTACAAAGTTTAAAAACAACATGCTCCAAATTCTTCCCAGTTTCAACTAACGAAGCGACTGTTCTTAGAGCAGTAATTTCAGCACTTTCTTTAGTTGGCAACTGCAGGTACGATACGTTACGAGTACCCATTATGTAACGAGCTTTTGCCAAATCCAGACAACTTGACTTCATAATGTCTTGAAGTTTTAATTTACACTGAATATGTTCCTCCATCAGCTCCAGAAGTCGAATCATTAGATCATCTAGCTCCCTGCATACATCAAGTATATCGCTGGCCATCTGTAAAATGCAGCACACTTTACTTTCATTTCTGAAAATGTGGATGAATGAGAGCACTGATCTGCAGGGAAAGGGAATGTGACAACATAACTTTGGATAAGGCTTAAAGGCAGGCATTTTTATCAGTGCTGAGTTTGTAGGTTCTAATACCAGAGATAAGTCACACCACTACTTAACAGATTTTCTTTTCTGATCATTCACTTTATGACTAAACAGGAAATTGACAACAGCGCAAAACTGTTAGTGGTTATGGTGCTTAGTTACATACCATGTTTTGAATGCTATAGCTGTTTTTTTTTTCAATTTGCGTCATGTGCCTCCTAAGTATCCTCTGTAAAATCCAAAGAGTTTGTGGTTCATTCATAAGAGAAACATCTAGTATGAGAAATTTGCAGCAATGCATCCGGAATCAGTACTACTGGAATGTAACATATTTTCTGACAATCTGGAAAATATACTTACACGGAATTTTAATATGTTATAAACTTCAGTACCTCAGCCTGAATGCATTTTTGATATATTTTCTTGCTGTCGCTAGGATTATGCAAATTAAGTTCAGTATAACGATTAATTTATTAATAAAAAATACTGTATTTTTACCAAAAAATCCGATTATTAAAACTTTACATGCTTTGCAGTAGTTGCTAAACTTGCGTCGAACTTTGAAAGTAGAAAGAGAAGTTTACCAGCCAGCAAACCGGCTCAAACTTTCCCGTAAGTCTACGCACTAACCTTCATGTAGCTTGCTTGTAACTGTTGTTCTGATACATTATATATTGCGGCAATGATCTATATCTAGAATGTGTGTTCTGGGATTCGTAATCTTACGCCCCATGTAATAAAGTGCGAAAAAACATAACTCAGGACAGTTCATATAGCACTTCTGCTTATCTGCCCATTTATTGTACGATGGGCAGGTCAAAGAAAGTGCATAACAAAATGACACATTCCAACTAACCTTTACGCTAATGCTTATTCAGAGTCGTCTTTACACTCCAACACCCTTCTTTCCGCTTATCTGTGCGACAGAACAGTCACCATCAGAGCATCTGTGATCCATGCATGGCACGGATTAAAGAACCAGGGGATCCACTACTAAAATTGGAAAATTCCTTTACGAAGGTTTTGTTTTTTGCTGCTGTAGTCAGATATACACAAATTTACGTTAATTTTTTAAGTGACTTGGACGTTCCAACACGAAGACAACTATTCCTTTACAAGGAGGACACATTTTCAGCTTAACTTACTTGCTTTTAATATGGCAATAATAAGGTCTACGAATTATAAATTATAAGATCCGTTACTGCATTTTTGTGAATTACACAAACTAATGCACTATCACCAGGTATTGATCAGATTCCAGCAGAATTGATTAAAGCAGGGGGTAGGATTATTCGGTCTGAAATCCATAAACTTATTATTTCTATTTGGAATAAGGAGGAATTGCCTGAGAAATGGAAGGAGTCAGTCATTGTGCCTATTTATAAAAAGGGTCATAAAACAGATTGTAGTAACTATCGAGGCATATCACTTTTGTCGACTACGTACAAAATTCTATCCAACATTCTTTTGTCAAGGTTAACTCCATATGCAGAGGAAATTATTGGGGATCATCAGTGTGGATTTCGACGTAACAGGTCAACTACTGATCATATATTCAGCATTCGTCAAATACTTGAGAAAAAATGGGAATACAATGAGGCAGTGCATCAGCTATTTATAGACTTCAAGAAAGCCTATGATTCAGTTAGGAGGGAGGTCTTGTATAATATTCTCATTGAGTTCGGTATCTCCAGGAAAGTAGTAAGGTTAATAAAAATGTGCCTAAGTGAAACATATAGCAGAGTTCGGGTAGGCAAACATTTGTCTGACACGTTTCCTGTTAAGAATCGCTTGAAACAAGGAGATGCTCTGTCGCCATTGCTTTTCAACTTTGCTTTAGAATATGCCATTAGGAGGGTTCAGGCAAACCAGGAGGGCTTGAAATTGAATGGTACACATCAGCTTCTGGTTTATGCTGATGATGTTAATATATTGGGTGGAAGCATACATAGTATAAAGAAAAATGCAGAAGATTTAATGATTGCTAGTAAGCAGATTGGTCTAGAAGTAAATGCTGAGAAAACTAAGTACATGGTCATGTCTCGAAATCAGAATGCAGGACACAATCACAACATAATTATAGATAATAAATCCTTTGAAAGAGTGGAAGAATTCAAGTATCTGGGAGCAACCCTAACGAATCGAAACTCCATTCATGAAGAAATTAAGAGCAGATTGAAGTCGGGGAATGCTTGCTATCATTCGGTGCAGAATCTTTTGTCTTCCAGGTTACTATCCAAAAACACAAAGATTAGGGTATACAGAACTATAATTTTACCTGTTGTTCTGTATGGATGTGAAACTTGGTCTCTCACACTGAGGGAGGAACAAAGACTGAGGGTGTTCGAGAATAGGGTGCTGAGGAGGATATTTGGGCCTAAGAGGGACGAGGCGACAGAGGATTGGAGAAGGCTACATAACGAGGAACTTAATGACCTATACTCATCACCAAATATTATTCGGGTAATCAAATCGAGAAGACTGAGATGGGCGGGGCATGCGGCACGTATGGGGGAGGGAAGAGGTGCATACCGGATTTTGGTGGGGAGACCCGAAGGAAGGCGACCACTTGGGAGACCCAGGCGTAGATGGGAGGATAATATTAAAATGGATATTCGGGAAGTGGGATGGGTGGGCATGAACCGGATTGAGCAGGCTCAGGATAGGGACAGGTGGCGGGCTCTTGTGAATGCGGTAATGAACCTTCGGGTTCCATAAAATGCGGGGAATTTCTTGACTAGCTGAGAAACTGTTAGCTTCTCAAGAAGGCCTCTGCTCCATGGAGTTAGTTAATGCACTTCATACTAGGTTACTGAATAATATGCTGCGAACCAATTAATTTCAGTATACCCATTACCAGCTAGCCTAATAGAATGTAGCCTTTCACTTCAATATTTCACACGCTTTTGGGCCCCTTGAAACACGTGATTTTAATATCCGGAAATCTGCAGTCCCCAACAAGTAACATGTACGTCGATGAGTGGTCTGTTCTATTGGCTACGATGCAATTGCTATTGTACCGAAAGCGGCACGTTTAGGAATGTCAGATATGTATCGTCCAGGTGTGAAGAAATTTTGGCATGAGAGTAAGGAGCAAAAAATGAATCGGTGAGGTAAAGGCAAGTTGTATCTGTGCTTAATTAAGCACCACGGCATGAACGCACATAGAGGAGTAGAGGTATAGCTTCCAGTATTCTCATCTTCAGTACTAGATAGACGTGACTGGTCGCCTTCATTCTCTGGCCGCTTTCGCGCCAGGACAGAGGCTTCTGTATAGCCCGTTGAGTTGCAAGCTAGGTGAAAGAATTTTTTATATCAATTACGTTACTTAAAAATGTAGGATACCATAACCAAGGAGTATGAGATCAGCAGACTATTACCACCTATGGTGGAAATGAAAAATATATACAATATTTTAGTCGGACAACCAGAAGGAAACAGAAAATTCAGGAGACCTAGACACAAATAGGAGGACAGGTATGAGAACGTGGGCCAGATCCAGCTGGTTTAGGATAGAATCCAGCTGAAGGCTGCTATAAGACTTCTAGTGTTATAAGAAGCACAGAATTCTTGATTAACTCTCAACTTCCCCTTAAGGACTCAGCAGCCTGGAGGTGGTTATGCAGTGAAGAAAGTAATCTCTCGTCCCACTCTTTTCGTTGCAGCGACTATGTCTAATGGCGCTCCTTAGGTTCGTACACTCTCGTACCTCAAAGCACTTGTACCTTGGAAAACCATCTCTTCGGTAGTCATCTGTGGATGAGGTCTAAAATTCTTCCACTCAAGGTCACCTTTATTTTCAAGCCAGCCGTTTTTTGCCAAACAGAGCTGTGCAAGTCATGGCTGATATAATTAATGGATCAGAGGTGATGGCCTTCGTCAGTTGTGGAGGGTTACTAAAAAAAAAATAATAATAATAATAATAATCGGTTTGCCACAAAGGTTTTTGGTGTGAATTAGAGGCGTAATTATTGTTTTTCTCCTCAAGTCCCTGCAGCGCATTTTATCTCGCAACCTGACGTCACTTCGCTACATGGTATTTAACCCTGCATTTCAAGGCCTTTTTCAGGGGTGGCGAATGTTTAATAGCCATGTGCCATGTGGCTATGAAGTCGAAGAACTGGGCTATCGGAACCATTACACTGATTTGTATTTCTCATAGTTTACTGAATGATGCTATCTCAGATGCAGAGTTTGTGAAGGACCAGATATGTTTATGAAGTATAAATGGGAAGGAAGAGAGAGGAAGGAGGCGGAGGCTGTCTGCGTAAGCCGTGGCATGACCTTAGAAACGTCAGCGCCGGAACCTCACTGGTTAACTCGTTACAGTTATTGATAGGTGAATGTGAAACTTTAGTGGGAAGTTAGATGGTAGGGAAAAGCCGAAATACTTGTTACGAAGTCTGCCTTAGTTCCATCCCACCTCAAATAGTTGGCCGAATTGGCACTGAACCCACGTCTCCGCGGTAAACAGCCACCTGAGCTGAGGCACGTCGAGCAAAACGCAGGTGAGCGCCACGTCCGAACTTGTTCGTCCTTACATAGTTTATCCGGCAAACGTTTGCCTAGTACTGCCTGCCCTCTTTCGATATTGCTTGCAGTAAAGTCAGTAGTAGAGAAATGTTGTGTTGAACCATTGTCCACCCTGCTGCTGGTTGGCAAATGAAAGAGCAAAATGGTGAAAGCGCGGATTTGTGTGTGTTTCGAAAGTGTTCATGAATAATATTCTTAGGAATAAGAAATGTAATACCATCAGTCAATAAACAAACGCACTGTTAATAGTCTCTACTGACTGTGTGTTCTCGAACCAGCGATGCATCTGTGAGTGTAAGTAGAGTTCTGACGACTAAATACCTGAAGTAAGAACACAGGAAAGAGGTGAGTCTATTGAAATACATAGAAGTGGTCTGTGCATATATTTATGCATCCCCCCAATTTCTAAGGGCAGCATTTTAAATGGCAATGTTAACTGCATTTACATTTCTAAAACTCCGAAGACAGGAACTGGACTGGCAATTAAAATAACCTTTGCTCTTCTAGCAGGAACATAATCTAAATTTTGCAATGACATTACAGGTGAATATAAATAGGCCATGTGAAGTAAATAGGAGGCTGTCAGGTGGTCTGATATGCATCATAAAAGGAATTATAGACGAAAAATCTCTGTTTGCAGTAACAGGTCTGTCTTCTGCATCCCACACATTTATAATGTTCAAACTTTAAAAAAGTCAGAATGGTAAGCTTGATGAGAGTGTTTACAGGAACAGCTGTTGCAGAAAATAATAAAAGAATGAACATTATAGGAGCTTTTCATGGAACACAGTAGGCACATAGTCATAGTACCCTCGATAGTGATGTGGCTATTTCGTTGACAGCTGTTAAAATTTGAATAAGACCCTGTCAAATGTGTGCACAGAACAACAGAAGCACTGTAATTTTTCTACAGTTATCATGCATACAGTAGGAGGTGAGGTTTGAAGGAATAGGCCAGAAGTTACACAGAATCTCGTGTAAGACAAAGACTATTTTCGTGATAACACATAATAACGTAGACACAATGTGAACATGACAAAATAAGAGCTTAATAATTTTAGGAATAACAAAGGCTATGGAGCAGAGTCCATTTTGAGAAACTGATATTCACTCATATTCACTCAGGGAGCGTTTGGAAAGAACCGTCTAAATACGAAACTTTTTTTTTAATATGCTGCAAGAGGTTGTTAGGCTGCACTGAAATTAAATAATATCCAACCTCGAAAACACTATACTTGCGGATGTACGACAGGCAAAAGAAGCTTCGGGAGGCGGGGCTGAAGAGAGAGGAGGGAGTTAAGTATGGCTGAACTGCCCCAAGCTGTAAATTCCCGTAAGTAGGAGTGGAATGAACAAGTTTGTAGCATAACGTAACGGGACTTCACGTAGCCGACTGATTATAAACAAAACAAGTAATGGACCGGTAAGAACAACACGTTGCAGTCCTGCATCGACTCGCTTCCGGAGATCATCGTCCTGTGACGCACGCGATATCATAGTGATTTCTTAACATTACTTTCTAGTCGGCCGAGACTGGAGGACACGGCAAGGTAACGTAGCCTATTACATAACGTTTTTCTGTGTGTCAGTTACCAAAGTGTCTGTGAACGCAGTCATAGCCTTGCTGCGGAACAAGAGTAGGCGTACCGGGAGTTATAACCGTAGACCGTCTACTATACGCTAGTAAGGGGATTCGTCAAAAACGGTGGCTCGTAACCTTTATTAACTGCGGGCCACTCAGGCAACAGTGGTTTGTTTAAGTACCAACAAGGGGTTTTTAAAACACTGGATTAATATATTCAACATATTAATATTATGTTGTAATAAATGCTCCACGGGCCACTAAGGAAAGAGACAATGGCAACAGGATTCGCAACACTGGTTCTAAGTACACTCAGAGAAGACATATTTGTCCACAAATTGTCTCCAGGACGCATGCCATCATAGCACGAAGCTAGCTGGTAAATTATGTCTAAAATGCGGCAAAGTTCAGACACTTAGTAACAATAGTATTAAAACATAATTACGTTCACAAAGAGACCGACAGGAAACTTGAATCGAGGAATGGTTGCCGCTGTTAAATTTGAATTTTTGTTTGCATTCCTATCTCCTATCTAAGAACGTGTACATTAAGATATACCAAACTACGAAAAGAACGTAAACCAGTCTTGCAGCTGATATCGAATAAGAAGGAAAAAGGCCAAGCTTAAAAGACAAAACACTTTAATAACGTGAAGAGTGCCGCCTGATTTTCTATCCCTGCAGTTTTAAAGTTCATAAGTTAGGCTTTCCATCGTTTTGATAATTTTATCTTTCAAAGTACTTTAATATTATACAAGTTCATTTGGATAAAACATTCCGTTCTCTTGAATAATTTGAATAGCAACCCACCAGTTGACTAGCAGATAAAGTCTGCTAGCTAGTTGTGTCTGTAGTCCGCATACATAATGGTGGCCAATTCGTTTTGGCCTCGTAGAAGCCTTGTCCTCATAACATTACTTCGGCTGACCAGGAGAAGAATCGAGCATGCAGAGTTGATACAGTGATGCAAATTTTAATGTAATTAATGTAATTAAACCACTTGGAAGACCCAGGCGTAGATTAGAGGATAATATTAAAATCGTTCTTCAAGAAGCGGGACGGGGGGATGAGGGTGTATGGACTGGATTGTTATGGCTCGCTATAGGGACAGGTGGTGGGCTCTTGTGAATGCGGTAATGAACTTGCGGTTTCCATAAAATGCGGGGAATTTCTTGACTAGCTGAGGAACTGTTAGCTTCTCAAGAAGACTCTGTTCCATGGAGTTAGTTTAGTTAATCCGTGTGATATTATTACGTCAGAACATTTGTTACCTGTAGAGTAATTACCAGCCGGTGGTCTACGGACCACCGGGGAGCCCGTAGGGAAAGTATTCCAACGGCTCTGTGAATTCGCGTAGCTTCCAAAATCTTGTCCCTTCAGCCCACATTCCCTTGTTTGAGCCGCTATTGCGAGACAGACATTTTGGACGTAGGCGCACAAAGCAGGAATATTTCCTTCCGGCCCTGGACATTCATATTCTACAGTTACTAAGTTAATGCATATCCTCAATAATCGCAGCCTGGCAGTACAACTCTTAACGTCTCAGAGTCCGCGGAATTGTTTAATTTACGAAAGTGTCGTCATACTCGAAAAGTCTGGGCGTTTTCTCTTGTCACCGGCATGTAAAAGAAAGTCTCTATTTATCTACTTCGTCATCATATCTTTTATTTCTCACTATATTGAATAGGTCTGAATTTGTAAGTCCCTCTAAGTGGCCGATATAATGCAGCTGTTTTTTTGCCAGCCGACTGATTAGCTGTAGTTGCGGGTGGAAAGGGAAGAAGACGGGGTGCCATGAGTTCCAGGTTATTCTCACAGACGGCGTTGGTTTGGCAAAGCTTAGGTGGTCAGCATTTGCACCCCTGGAGGCACTCTCATATATTGCATCACTTTACAGGCCGTTTATTACAGGGCTACCTGTAAGAGAATATTCGCCTGCTCTATTCAGGTTTCTTTGATTCATGTTGTTTAACCACGTGGTAATTATAGCTCCTTTGTGCCTTTGATGGTATAATGGTTCTTTCCGCAATACATAAAAGGGCGCATAAAAATATATAGTGTGTCCTATAGAGAACAGTGTGCATTCTTCACCTTTATGCATCAGTGTTCAATAGGACAGATGATTACTTTTCACAAAAAAAATAAATAAATATAGTGCTTCCTTTACCTCCTGTCAATCAGCATGTTACATTCGTAAATTAGTTCCTACAATTTTTCGAAAAGATTGGCCGAACATAATAAAGCATGCTTCAGTTATTTACTTACAGGTCTTTCATCAAAAGCAATTTATATTCTCCGTTACTTTCGCATAAATTGAAACTAAATTTCGATCGCCGCCATTTTTTAATCCCAAATTAATTAAAGTTGTTGAAAACGTCTAAGAATAGGCAATGGCGAGGTGACTTTAGCCATGATCCTTATATTTCGGAAGGCGTCATATTCAGGTCTCGATCGGGTCATTGAATATCTTGGCGTAGTTAGTTATGAATTCCCTCATCCGTTTAGTCTAGGCATTTCACATAACTGGGCTACGACCTCTTCCGCTGGAATTATACACAGTTTATTTTAATTGATTATGTATTTATTTGTTTGTTTGTAATTTATATAAAGGCGCCTTAATTCATACATTTATTTAACGTTAGATAATATGATAAATAATTTGTAATTAATTGAAAGGTCAGAACACGGAAGTTGAGTGGAGGGACAGAAGAAAACAAAGAGAAACCTCAGCCAGGGTAATCTGTCTCTAGACAGAGATCTGAGCCTCAGGCCTCCAGGTTAAGAAGCAGGACTACCGACTACACGACCGCGGCGTTAGCGTCTTTGGAGTTCTTTCTTATATAACGTACAAATAATTTCCAGAGAGGTGGCCTGAGCCTGATTTCGTTAGGGTTGTGCAAGGTCACTCTGATGTTCACCTGCATGATGGTTTTACAATGCACCCATCTCAACAAAGAATTTTCCGGAATAAGCGTTAAAGTAATTAACACTTAAGCCCTTGTTTAGATTATAGCTTCTTCGAAGTTAGATTGATAGAGGATAGATATATGGTGCGGTTCCGCAAGTACACGTCGTCTGAAAATCTAACAGCTTCCAGTTTTGTTAGCGGATTGAGTGGTTCTTCAGAACCTGTCACAAAGATCCTGCAGTACAGTACAGAACGACCTCAGGCATTTCTCTATATTTAAGGACGCTATGCCAGGTGCAGTGTATGTATAGTCTGGGAGATATTTATATATAGTGACTAAGGACATAAGTCTGTTTATTGAGAAATCTTGTAATTATGGTTTACGGGCCTGCCTACGTGAAAAAAAAAACCGTGGTGTTGTTACAAAGCAGTCTGTATATGAAAGCAGTTCAGTCAGTTTCCCACTTCCGGATTTTACGCATTTTAATAAGTTGTAATACCCTTCTTCCTTATCGGCGTTCAAAACGAACCGTTGCTTATGACGTGGCGGTGTTTTCTTTCTGCCTAACAAGAGTACGTGTGATACGAGGCTCAGTACGTATGAGTCACTAAACACCTAACGTTCTCTTCATGCACGTTCATCCACCTACTTCTGCCCACACACTTCAATATTATACCTCTGTTCTTTCATATATCCTTATTAAAATTTTTATTCTGCGAGACAGCAACTACTCCTATAGGCCAGTATATATTTTATGACGGTAAGAAGCAACATGTAGCTTTATTAATGGTCGGTATGTAACGTATCCTAACGCACATCGCCCCTTTCTTTGCAATGTACGGACGGATTCTGCTGTCTGACTGGTGCTGACGGTTCACATATGTACTTAAAACAGTACTTTGATGACAGGACATGAATTAGCATTCAGCTTTTTCCATAACAATCGGGCATCGCATTCCTACAACCCTCAGCACGAACAGAAAGGTGGCGCTCTGAACCTCAATTTCACCGTCTTCTGCGTGGAGCATTTTCTGATTCAGTAATGGGTGAAACAACGCTGGAAACAGCTCTGGGTCTTGCAGCACTGGTTCACTATCTCTCTCAGATCGCACAGTACGCCTGTAAGCAGTGTAAATAAGCATTCTTCACTATTTACTACTGGTAAAATAAACGGTAAAATTTTCCTTGTGACGGCCATGAAGGCGTATGGGGAAAAGGGGGTACAGATTCAGTCACTCTTAATTTTGGCACTAGATGGAGATGAGATAAAAACCGTCATTATTTCTTTGCAGTATTAAAAGTTTGTGTGGAGAGTCACAGTAGTATATTTCTTACATGTAATTTCCAAACAGGCTTAATTAAACAGAGCTCCGGAAACTGCTTTTGATAGAACCGTCTCATAACGAATTTAGCAGAGTGTTTGAAATCGCC
>BLKM01012573.1:27500-70466 GCA_013340265.1 Coptotermes formosanus | reverse complement strand
CTTCCCCCCCCCCCCCCCCCCCCCCCCCCCCCCCGCATATTAGGCTACTCAAGTGTGAAGAGAAGATGAAAAGTGGGCGCGTAACTGATATGAGGTCGGTGCATATTCGGGACATGCCATGACAAGTTCAAAAGTATTCAAGAATTATACGTCCAAGAAGTAAAGACAAGGCTAACACGAGGAAGTTACTAGGCATGTAGTTCTCCGTCAGACAACTAAACACATTTCTTATCCCTTTAAACCCTTATCTTAAAGCCTTTTTTAAACTGGAACCACCGTCTTATTTTTTTATCATAAAGGCTAACTTAAGTCTAACTTTGAAAAGCACTCAGAGTCTGACGAGAATTGTACGTAGCGACAACACTGCTTCTGTATGGAGACAGGACAGTTCTTTTCAAGCATCATTTCCTAAAATCTGATCGCGACCGTTTCGCTACGTTTCTTCTGTTTATATACTGTCTGCGTGCAATAAGAAAAAAGTGACTAAGTTTGTTACATTTGTTACAACCATGGAGGTCTGTATGCCTAAAAGAAACACTTAAGAGGAAATGGAAATATTCCAATATGATTTCATGTTATTCAAAACCTGATTCGAAATTTACGTAAGTTAATATCGCAGTTGCTGGAGACAAATAATCACATTTCTTGTGTGTTTACGGACAGCTGTTGAAGGATGAAAGTGATGGCTGTAATATTATAGGGAGGTTCAAATTCCTACGTTGCTTCCAAACCCCGGAAAAGCCGCTACGGTTTGATGTAAACATCTACCCAACTTTTGAATTTGTCCCTGTCTAGAAGTTTAAATCGAATCTCATTTTTCTCAACGACCTTTGTCTGCCAAAATAACGTCTGTTCTCCATATGACAGATTCATACCCAAGGATTTCTTCGGATTTCATTATGAAGTGTACGAAACACTCCCCCTCTGCAAGCTTTAGGAAACTGACCAAGGTCGATATACCGTCATTTTCTGCCTCTGTTACAAGCCGAGTCCCACCGAATTGGGTAAAATTCCAAGTCGGTTTATTGGGTCTTGGACTATGAAGCGTGGAAATTCTAACGTCCATGCACGGGTGTTTAGCGCAGAGAATGGGAGAAAGCCATTGTGGAGTTATGGCTGTTATTCAAACACAGTTCTTACGGGCTCAGCAATTCTAGACTGGAAGAGTTGCTTACCTGACACTGGCAAAAGTCAAGACGGAAAAAAAAAAACGACATTACCTGCAGGGTCTAGTCGGAACTTTTTTGAAAATTTAAGTTTACTTTAAATTTATTTATGTTGGTTATTATGAAGAAGTACATTATAAATCTTTATACCAATTACACAGTTCTAGAGACTCTACTGAAATTTGTACCGCCTTACCGTGTTTCAAACAGCTTTGTTATAAAATGCTTTAACACGAGTTTAAATGCTTTCCATGGGTCAGTATCCTGACTGTGAGTGCACTATTTATGGTGCTTGAACAGTAGACTCACTTTATGAAAGAAATCTTTCAGCATTGAAGTAATAGCTTTATGTCTGTGTTGAAAGACTTACGACAGGTAATACGCCTGTTCGCTTCATTTCTGGACTCATAACAGCTTATCCCCCTAATGACGTCATTTACAACTAGCTGTGGCTGAATGGCCCAGTTTAGACGCAGGGAGGTCAGAACTTTATATCGATATTTGTGCGTAGTAGTTGTTTGCTACGTTGAACTCTGAAAAGCCAAAAGAAGAAATTTCAGTCCCTGAACACTTTTTTTTTTTTCTGCAAAGTTTCTGCTTAATTCGGCACAACAGAGCACGAGAGATTTTGGCAAATATTCAGAAATTGGTCTCTCTCTAATGAATTACGAAAATCAGAAGGAAATTATCCTGCTTGCAACAGTCTTCCCTGGACACTTTGTAGAATGTTTTGGAGACGCTGCTTCTACGCAACAGACACTGTTTCTACACAGCTGATACCCTTTTTAGACAAAATTGTTTGTGTGTTTGTATTCGTACGGCAAACAAGTTTGCTTTTCATAATTTCGGATTCTGTGTAACATGAAGTTAAAACTAGTAAATACTACATTCGACAATTGCGAAAGTTACGATAGCGTAATTAAAATACTTCGGTCTACTGTCATTATGTTTTACAATGACCAGTTGCGGTAGCTATATTTGCAGTTATGAAAATTAATAATAATATTAATATTTTGCAATTAATTTGTAAGTGTTCTTACTTTACATTAAATTCCTCACAATACTAACATTTTACAGTTAAAATAATTAAGTACGGATATCATATTTTGCAACTGGAACTCAGTTTTTTTAACAAAACTGAACGTTGTTGTATGGTTTGCGAAATATATAACTATGATCCACCAGATACATGATACTTGAATTTACAAATCCAGTGTCCTACCATTCTGTATGTGATAAAACACACGTCTCGCGCAGGCTAGTCTAAAACCTTTAAGACAAATTTCTAAAGTTTCCGACAATTTGTTTGCCTCCTGTATTAGGGACGTCGAAAATTCACTCCATATTTCTACGGTTATTCGTCCGACAAGACTTCATTGCATTCAGTTGCCTTGAAAGCTTAAGATATTATATTAATAACAAACTACACAGAACAGACCTCAACAGGAACCAACCAGACACGATTTCTGTCGGCATCCCAGCCGATATTATATTTGCGCACGTCCCGAATACATTTCAGAATATCTACCGCCGAATGTCATGCACAAGGCGAGCCCCTGATAACCTGCCCATTGTTAAAGGTCAGCAGGAGTTATATAGCTGGAGAGGAATATTATATTTGCATAGCTACAGGCGCCTGCCGTCTTGTGGAGATACGATATCACGTCAGCAAGGTTATCAGCCTGGTGTCGTAGCAGACTGCTCTTTGATCCATGCCTACATCATTTCGGTACAACACTCCAACAAATTTTAGCATTCAAAATTTAATCCATGTCATTATTATTAAAAGTACAACATTTTTTCCCGGAGTTTTGTCTAAACCTTACAGTCTCTATAAGAAGCTGCGCAGGCCTTTATGGTGGTGTTTTCTAACTTTCTGTATGTAGCAAAAGTCGAAAATACTCTTCAGTATCTCACTGTACAGCAACTCGTGTATTATCGTTAACTTGTTCCGCATTTTTTTTATTGTTTATATAAAGACGCTGTTAGTAACTGAGACTACAGCGCCAAATGATTGAATTACAGCACTAATGCGAGATGAATTAGAAGGGATACGGATGTTATACAAAAGTTAGGTAACGTACATATAACATAATATTTTGGAGCTTTCGCATTACCATTGTTGCCATGGAAACGCAACACTTCTTTCCGTTTTATTGTTGACCTACACATATCTCTGTCAAAAATGTAATAAATATTTGAAGCGCTGTTATGGAACACAGCAATGCGCTTGGTGCACTGTCGCGCTACATATGTCGCTGTCAACAGTATGAAACACACTTCAATCTTCATGTAAAATGTCCAATATATTTGTTTGATTTTAACTGCATTTGTAGTTTCTTGACAGATTTTCGTGAAAGTCCCCAGTATCAAATTTCACGAAAGTCCATTCAGTGGGAGCCGCGCGGATACATGCGGACGGACAGACATGAAGACGCTAATTGTCGCTTTTATCTCTTTGTGGAAACGCACCCAAAAAGGGGCCAAATCATAGACATTCCAAAAAAGTTATCCATGGAATCGGGATTTCTTTCTTACGTGAAGTAACTGTAAATTCTGAGTGGACCGCGGTGATGTCTGGATGCAGAAGCGTTAGTCAGCAGGAATAGAATATGAAACGTTCATTTTATAGCAGTAACATTTAACCAGTTTGGGTACTCTCACGTTATTCTGCAAGAAATTGCAAGAAACATTCAAGCCAAGATATGCCGAATAATATTCGCTGACTATTTTTTGAAGTGAAAAACTTTTCGACCTCTAAATCTAGAATAAAATGAGGACTCATTTTGTGTTCAGTATACTTTCTATGAACGTCTGTGTTTTTCGAAGTGAATGGAAAGAAACGATGCTCTCTGGAGGCAATAAAACAACTAACACGACAGAAAGTTTGCGATATGCGTAGCTTATGTTTCGTAACGTGTTATTCTTTCGTTACATCCAAATTATCAGCAACAACTCACGATAGTAACACTGTTGCATTATAGTTGCTTAATTGTTTATGGACAAGAATTTTTCCCACATTTTTGATAAACAAATGAGTCAAACTTGACTCCATCTGGATTTCTTAAAACATAAACGAACAGAAGTTTTCAAAACGAACACTCGTGGAAATGGTTTGGACACAAGTGTTCATATTCTCACATGTAACTGAGTATTGTTATTGTATTTTCTACAAATAATCAAATGTCGAACCTCCTTTCTCGAAGCATGTTTTGTGTGTGTGTGTGTGTGTGTGTGTGTGTGTTTGTGTTGACCCAGGTTGTATAACACCATGCAATATAAGGTAGGCCTACTAACCATGCATTTACATTTACTGGCTGAATAAAACCGCCGAAAGCCTACGGATAATAAGTGACTTAGCCGGTATTTCAACCAAACAACCCGCGAGTGTATATAGTAAGGGATGTTACTGCTTGATTTAAATTGCTTGGTGAATGTTGCTTGTGTGTAAAACACACACAGGAAAGTTAATTATGATTACACAGGAACTGTCCAGTTAGGGTAAAGGGAACAGAGTGCAGCTGAATATGTCTGTCATTTTATTGGTACTGGACGCTGAGCTGAATTCCAGTGCCCGTCAGAAGAAAAGTGGCTTACTGTGAAGGTCCAGTGTTGTATCCTGTTACCTTCACATATTCACTAATAGCCGCTTTGTAAGATAAATTAACAAACACACTTTCAGATGTTGTAATTCTCAAAGTAGAGACCGCTTGTGCAGAAGTCCTTAATTCTGTGATCCACTGTTGCCAGTCCAAACAATTAGCTTTAATCGTATAATGAACCCTCACACTTTGCTCTCTCATTTCGTTATCACTTTTGGCAATTATCTATACCATTACAAGTACTTATATATATATATATATATATATATATATATATATATACATTTGCACGCGTTATATCTGCATGTATGTGAAATTACGTAAGCCATTCTATGAAATGAATAAAAAAAAAAGAAAGAAAACGAAAGGAAGAAAAAAAAAACCGGACCAAAAACAAACTATAAACTATGACAACAAGGCAGACGTTTGCCGGTAAGAAATGCAGTTTACAAATCGGGAATGGGAAGCCGTGACTGGTACATGGTGCGTTTCAAATATTTATCAGGCTTGTTGTTTGCAGTTATTTGTTGGCCTGTCTCATTGGCTTGGGCCCTCATCTATCCCTTTCGCAAATCCTATGGCGGAAAAATTAAAAATTGTTTACTGTTCGTATACAGCTAAGGGTGTAACACTGCTCGTGTAAATTCTGCATAGCAGATGTCTCAAAATTAAGTACATCTACTGTAATTAAACCATGTACTTTCTGGTTTATTTTTGGTTGCTCTGATACACTTCACACCTCATAGGTTCGTGGGTCCGCAATTTTGCCTTAATTAAATGTAGAAAATGAGAAAGTATATCGTTGTGTTGCATCCTCCGACGGCATTCTTTTCGCAGAAACCTTCATGAAGAATTTTTACTGCTTCAAAAAGTTAACTGTGGGATACACAGGCACACATACAATGCGGATATTACGTAAGCCCACTTTTCTTCTTCCGCGAAGATGGGCAGCCTGGAAATGGAACGCAGTTTCTTTCATGAAGCGCAATATTTTTGTCACTTTTGTCAAAACTTCCAAATTTCTTCTCGCTTCCTGGGTAATTATTTCGCAGTTCCAATTGCGTTATGTCACTGACGTGTCGCGGTATTAAGTCTCCGTATTATATTGCTTAAACTCCTTTAAAGGCGACTTTTATTATTTCATATATATGTACTTAGTTCGAGTAAAGGCGACGTAGAATAAATATGGAGAGGGAAGAGGAAAGAAAGACGAAAGCACGAAGAAGTAAAGAAAGATAAATTATGGAATAAGTAAAAAGGAAAGATAGAGTCTGATAAAATACCGTACACAAAGCGCGAGAATTTTTAAAGGATAGTGATAAGGCAATAACACTTGCCTAAGAGAAGTTTAATTAATCATGAAATTATTTCGGTAATTAAGGTGAGAAATTTCTTAAAGAGTCGTTAAAATTTGAACCCTGCACTTCAAAGTGATGTGATTCATAAGGTGTTAAACAAGTTTCTGACTAGGTCAATCGTGCATGAAGTACACCACGTGAAATACGTTTCCATAACACTGATTTGTAGACACGGCTGTTCCGATTGTCAGCTTTTACAAAGCGTAAAGAAACATCTTTTGAAATTTATTTTTGTGGACAGCACCACAAGGAAATTTTGTCCAAAAGGGTGTCACTGCTGTTTATAGCTAAGCTAGATTTTTAGAAAACTGTAGGAAACAAATCTAGGGACATACATATGATACAGGTGGACAGAAGTTTTGGGTGTAAAGCACATTGTTACAAATAACCAAAAATATACTTTTCACAAATTATGGAAGCAGTTTTCTGCTAGATTCGTAGTTATGTCATCTAAATTCTTCTGCTTCAGGAACGTTTTAGCTAAAACTTTTTATGCTGTCGATGTTACATACGTATATTTGTGGGGTTAAGAGGAACCTTTTAAGGAAGGCAGTCGCTTATCCAAATGCTTGTAGCATGTTAGACTTCGGAGATGTGCAGGGGACAAGAAGTGAAGGAAGGTGTTTGGGAGAAGAGAAAAGGAGTGGAAGGACAGGTAACTGCAGTTCAGTTTAATTGATGATGTAAAGGTCCCCTAAATCAGTTATTGCAGGGAGGTTACAAATTTTGGCCAGGCGGCCCTGGGATTCACAGGGCCTGCAATCCCGTTGACACCGTGATTACCCGTGTAAACCGAAGGATAAATATGTAGGTACACCGACCCTCATTTAGGGCCCCAGTTATGAAAAGGAACTTACGGATCCTTACCTCCACTTCTCTTATGCACTTCTGTGGAAGTATGCTTAGGCACAGGGAGTATTATGTATTTATACGCCACTTTTACACCTTTGCATTTTTGTAGCAACCGTATGTCACTCAGAGTAAACCCTGGTCACCGTATTCCTCCAAATCACAAATTCACGCGACATTTTAAGCCCTCAAAGAGATGCTGATGAAGTTTCAAGCATTGGATACGCCTCTATGTAAATTAATATACAATTACGTATGTTTCGGATGAGTTTTCTGCCCCCATCTTCAGGGTTAAGGAAGTCCAGCAAGTGAAACTGCCTAATTCCTACAATTTACTGCGTTATTTGTAAACATTTTTCAATAATTTTCGCCGTTTTCTTGCTTACCTAGGGTTTGTATAAAATTAAACAATTTCTTTCCACCTTAAACACAAATATCAACAGCAATAATATTTTTTGTGCAAAAAGCGATATTTCTTTTTTCAGTATACTCTATTCTATAAAGTTTCGGAAAACCTCTTTGCTTATATCAATCCCTGAGTATGATTTATTGGTAAATAGAAATATCTGAGGTTTTATAGAAAAGTGTTATTTCTATATATGTGCTAGTAGGCTATTGATGCAAATAAAAGGGATTAATTTTGCCATCAGTATAACTCTAATAAGCCCTGCAATTCATATACTGCGTTAAAAAGCAACCAACGTGCTAAATAAATACTGGACTTACTTAAGGTTATTTATGGAATCTCTTTCCAATATAAAGGAATGTATAACATATGAACTAAGAACAGAGAATAGGGAATGTCTTGGACGGAACATGCTGAGAAAATAGTCTGAAGGGACCGAACAAAACACTGAAAACCTTCACACTGAGTAATTCACTTACAGACCTAGTTCGCAAATCCGAGGGTAGAAACAGTGTAAAAAGAAAGGCAGACGAAACTGAAGAAAACATATAGACACCAGAAGGGCTAGTGATCGATTTCGGATCGTCTGCGTGAGAAGGCTTATTTTAAAAGTATAAAGTCGGACTGCGGTCTGTCATAATGAATCGATAAATGAAAGACATCATCCTAATCTGAGCTGGGTGGCGTTGTCAGACTTCGCACCCTAAATACCCTGGGGTTGAATAGTGATGTCTCCTAGTACATCTGCTACAAGCAAGTTGCAACTACTGGTATCTGCAAGTAAATACGGTAACCACATTCATGTCACGAGCCTAGCAATAAACAGGTTTCTACAAATTTGTTGTATTTCAGTTATCTTATTTAATTTTAATGGATGGAATGGGAAGATTAAGAATATTAATCCTACAGGTTTCTTAAGCTTAGTTAAGGATGGTGACCTTATGTTTACTTTCAGTGTTATCTAAAGAGGAGCGTAACTTCAGAAAAGAAAAATAAACAGTACTTACTATGGGAGTGTGAACAATTGGGACCTGTTTTCTCAATTCATGGTCAAGGTTATCGTTGTCCGTAGGGTCAGTGGTACGTGTTACAAATGTTTTAAGAACCGTGCCCGATGTTTTGTTTCCAGCTTATTAGCTACAGATAAACTTGATGCAAACAAGGGCAGGAAATGTGTGTGTGTGTGGGTGTGTAGAAATTCCTTACGCATCTTTAGCAACTTCTCTGTGTTTACGAGTGTTCACACAGTTCTTTATTGATTGCCGTCTTGTGGGATATGAAGCCACGCAACTTGCCAGAGAGGGCCACTGTCAGAGGAACCTGCTGCCTTAATATGTGGCGAAGTAGAGCGTTTTTTCCTTGAAAACAAGTGTAGCAGATTCTTCTGAATCGTCGGTACTTACCTGCCGGGTTACAAGGCTTTGCATTTCAGTAGACGATTATATTGGTAGTCAGGGTCGTGAAGATTTAAAATTTTACAAGCTTTAGGTTATTTAACAAGGCTGTCTCAATCGTAGATCATACAGCTTCGAATTTCATGAAAGATATTTGTGAATAGTGGATAGGAGAAAATTTGAAAAGCCAGTCGTGGCATAGTTAACCATTTAGAGCACACTAGTAACTAATACGCACCACCTGCTTTAAAGTTTAAAAACACCATCACTCTACCCACAGTATACTTAAGCGTTTAATGTGGGTTTCAGAACAAACAGGGATTACTTCCCTATAGAGCTGTTGTCAACTGTCTTCGTAAATGACAAGCTGATTTTTTCTATGAAGTAAAACTAAGATATTGCGCCTACTTTTCTCCATTCTCTTGAGATATTCTGTCTCTCTTACTTTCTTCTGAGCCGTTTTCTAACATCCGCGATATTTTGTGTCTAGCACCCTCTCTTTGTATTAAGTTGAGAGAGTAGTTACACACAAAAGCCACACAAATTAGCAAGTAAAATTATCAGCTTGACTTATTTGCATTTTATCTGCGTGTTCCGAGAATGGGACAGCGCGATAACAGACTGGTAGAATGCATTTAATCTGCTCTTCCATACTTTCTGGATATAAGTAAATTGTGATTTGGTACTGTCATTTTCACAGTTTTTAAATAACTCTTTATTTTTAGTCTGCATATTATAATCGCTTATACTAAAATTGTATTTTGTATTTCGATGTACAGAAGTGAAAACAACGACTGACTTCATTTCCTCTGCATTAATATTTAAACTGAGTACATTTTCTCTTCTAATAGAGTTATTGACTTCTCTTTATATTAAATTATCAATTTTTTACTCAAAAAGTTAACATTGTTAACATAAATCTTAAGTTTATGTTCTCCAGTCCATTCCAGTCGCCCTGATTTGCTAGGGCCTTCGTAATGACGCATTGCTAAGCAAAGTGGAAGTTCAACGATCGTACATCGTTACTTGCCCCTGAATGTTATGAGTAAGAAGAGGAACTGCATCTTAGGGATAGAGCAGGCTGAAAAACTAAAATCTGGATCTGAAGAATAAATTAGGTCATACTAGTTTGGTTACTTGCTATGTAGGCATGAGAAAATATTTCTTCCAAGTGTCCATCTGCCGAATCCAGTTACAAGCTCTTTGCCCTTTTTTCAGATCATGTAAAAAAACAAAGCAGAAAGTCTTGTAATTATGCATTCCGCTTGAAAGGTAAAGGTAAAGGTAAATATAAAGTTGTTCCTGACCACACCATGAAGGCATACAAGGGGATTAGAAGTATAGCTCCACTCATTCTTAACCTAGGTGCTAGGAGGAGCTGAATTGTCAACATCACACCCCGACCGCTTTACTCCTGGGAGAGGACACTTGTTCCCACTCTGCGGTAGGCTGGGTGAGCACCACAGCCGATCTAGACGTTCTGGGAGAAGAGAAAATTCTCTTAATCCTACCGGGGTTCATAGTCCGGATTGTCGAGTCCGCATCCTAGTCACTGTACGGACTAGCTGTCCCGGTTACGATGCGTTATGCGTGGCTGCAGTAGGCTAAACGTACACAAATATCCAATTGCCAGATCTGGCCTAAGGGCAGCGTAGAACTGGTAATTATATATCTGAAAGTGTGAGCCGAAAATGCCCGTGGTTTAACGTTTAGACCCTACTGGTTTTCATATGTACTATAACAAACATATTTCATTAGATGGAAATCCACTATTGGAGATGGATGTTTATAGCACAAAGCACAAGCATTGGATATGCACAGGACTGTTGCGTGTTTGCGCTGGCTTATGACAACAAGGGACCATCGGGGTCTAAGAAATTGCGCAAGATTATTTTCAACGTTGAGATGAGTGTACCATGGGAAGGTCTGTAAAGGTAATTTGTCTGCAGGCTTTCAAGCCTAGGAATAGATAGAAGGATAATATTAAAATGGATTTTAAAGACATATTGTGTGGGTGTGTAGGCTACAATGTAAAGAACTGGTGTGACTAGAATGATTATTGCAGCAATAGTGAAGCGTGCTGCTTCTTAGAGAGATTAAGGACTGGATGTTAAAGAGACAAGAGTATGGCCTGGAACATAAGGAACCAGACTCTGCAGGTATAGACTCTTTTCACCTGACTCAGAATACAAACCAGCAGCTGGCTGTTGTGAACGCGGTAAGGGAAAACACTGGTGCAAAAAAGGCGGAATATTTTTCTGTAATTCATGAACTATTTTTTTATAGAGAAGGACCCCGCATCCTTAAGGCTTTTTGTGCAACCGCTTGGGATGAAGATGAAAAGAAAGATGATGATTAGTTTTATAATTTTTTCCAAGTAATGTGGAATGATATTGACAGGCGAAAACCGAAGTACTCCGGGGAAACCTGTCCCAGTACCAATTTGTCCCCCACGAATCCCACATGGTCTGACCTGGGATTGAACACGGACCTCGGCGGTGGGAGGCCGGCGACTAACCGCCTGAGCCATGACACGGCCTTTCATCAACTACTAATTTGTCAGTAAGAATTTGACTCGCAGATATTAAATACATAGTTACTTACTTCCTTAAGTGGTAAGGTAGTTAGGTAATTATTTGCTTGCTTTGTTAGATAGTACCGGAAATTACATCAACGGCTGAGGAAACTCACGAAAACATATTATTCGTACCGTGCATAATCATTAAGCAAGTACACTTTCACACCAACTAACGCACTCTTATTATTGAAGATATTCTTACATTACAAAATTTGTTCCAACATGTTTCGGTCCATATTGGAGTCATCTTCAGGGATAAGTTTAAAAACTAAAATTACACATAGAGCGTGGCAATATCTTGTTATGAAATGTGTATAAAACAGGCGGTTTATGTGCAGTTCAGGTGTAGATATTTACTTTTTACTGTGTGTTTAGGAGTCAGATGTTTCTGTATGAAACAGAAATATCTAACTCCTAAACACGCAGTAAAAACCAAACATTTAACATCTGAACTGCACATAAACCACTTGCTTTTATACACATTTTATAATAAGATATTGCCACGCTATATGTGTAATATTAGTTTTCAACTTAGCCTTGAAGATGATCCCAATATGGATCGAAACATGTAGGAACAAAGTTTGTAACGTAACAATATTTTCAATAATAACAGTGCATTAGTTGGTGTGAAAGCGTACTCACGCAAACATATTTCATCCCCCATTCGGATTTAAATGGGCAGTCTCGGTGTATGAATTATGTGCAAGAATAATATTACTGCCAATAAGAAAATGATTAAAAGCATTTGTTTTGCATTACAGCGTTGTTAGCAGATTATTAGGCACAACGCATTAGTAGCGACTACAACAGGAACGGGCATTCATTGTCAGTCTGTCAGGTCTCTATGGCAACAGGACTAGAGACAGCTTATATTCATCACTGGGTCAGTGGAATGCTCCGTATGACGGTTCGGGGTAAAAGATAAGAAAGAAGGAGACCTTGAGTTTTGTCTTTTTCTTAACATCCCTCTTGCTTCTACATAGCCGTAAGAAATAGAAAACTTTAACAGAATGACCTCAAAATTAAATTAGTGGTACTGTGCAGAGGAAACTGGTTTATTTTGTATATTGTTGTGTATTGTGTGAAAATTGGTCTGGCACTGTGAAGGAAGAAGACGGGCTGGGAAGGTGTTCGAGAACAGGGTGCTGCGAAGGGAGAAAGAAAGATGAGGCTAGAGAAAATTACATAATGAGAGCTTTATGATTTTTAACTTCAGAAATAATTGTAGGCTGACCACATCAATGACAGTGAGATGGGAGATGTATGTGGTACAGTTGTCGTGGGGAAAGCAGATGAAAAGAGGTCATTTGTAAGACCGATTAGTAGATGGTAAGATAATACTAAAATGTATCTTTAAAAATATGGGATGGTGTTGAGTGCATTCATCTGGCTGAGGCTCACAGAAAAGTGGTGGGTCACTGGGAAGACGGTAGTGTAACATCGATTTCCAGAAAATTAGGAGAACTTGCTTACTAGTTGGTGAAATGTCAGCTCTTCAAGGAGGATTTTGCTCAACGTCTTATTTGGTTCGTAGCATGAAAACAGGTGTACAATAATCATTTCATATAATTGCAGTTCCTTGCTTGTTTCTCGGTGGAAGGTGTGTAAAATAACACGAAATTTTTAAAAAAGTTTCTGAACTGAGTAAAGTATATCAGGTCTGTATAAACTTTCTCCAAATTTTTGAGTCTGTGTGGTAGCATAATAAATAAGACTGTTGGATTTCACTACAGGATACATTTCCTCAACTATTTATTAGGGTAACCCAGCCACTAAATTTGACGCTGGCTGCTGTTTATCTCAGTGCCTCCACACCGACTGCCGAACACTGTCTCGAGACATAACAAAGCTTTGCCTTTTCATCATCGCATATCATCATCAACATCCTTATACAGAATGCGTTAATTCTACAGTTTGTAATATCAATTGTGTTATCAGATATACTATCAGATTATTATTAGCCATAACAGATGTGTTTTAAAAAATCCGCTCTTTCATTTCTCATCAATACTTTCAGATCGCATTAAAAAATCCTTGAATCGGATAGCGAAAACTGTTATTTTGACTATTTCATCACGAACAAATAAGGATTCGAAACTTTTACTTTTCAGTCTAACACAAATGTATTTATGTTAGACTGAAAATTCGAGCGCTTATTTGTTGGTGTCGAAGACGCAACGGGATGACGACTATAAAAATGGTTATTTCTTGATTTTTCTTAGATTATCATGATTGCAGTCACACTCTAAACTTGCCACAGCTTTCACCACCAGTCTTTCTGCGCACTGTGAAACACTGCCTTCAATAACCTCCCTTCAGTAGCAGTTGATAGAACGTACAATTTATGTGTCGTGTCGGTGTCGTTGTTGAAATCCCTGTTTTTTATTTAGGCGAACCCTTTTTAAAATTGCGATAGACTAGGGTGATTACGGTGAAGATTTTTTACGGTTTCCCTTAGTCCTTCCAGGAAAACGTTGGAATGCCACATTAAAATAGACCGTGGTCGACTCCTCGTGCACTCCTCACATATTATCATTTTTGACGCTGCGTTACAGCGTACAGTTGACACAGCATCCTCTACTTTTAAGTAAGTTATAGAACGACAGTCTTCAGTTGTTAATATTGCGTATTGTCAGCGCTAAATGAATGAGCGAATGATTACGGAGCACACGTGGAATAATACGAACAAAGGAAAACGGAATTACTCGGAGAAGACCCTGTCCAGTGCCACTTTGTCCACTACAGATCCCACATGGACTGGCCTGGGATAGAACCCGTGTCTCCGCAGGTATATTTGCATAAATTAACAAATTGTCTTTTGTGTATGTTGCTGAAAAATTTGGCAGCGCGAGGGAATGAAAAGTCTTTAAAGAAGAAATCTCACCAACGTACGTAACTCAAAGTATATAGTGAGAACTTCCTATTTAATTTTGCAGCAAACGATTTCTACCTTCTAAAACAGTGACCTCCTACACTTGTTCCTACTATCCAATTGGAGATGACGATTTTTGTTCAGAGCCAATCAGATTAATGAGATGGGACCTCC
The DNA here is from genome assembly GCA_013340265.1 of Coptotermes formosanus. Taxonomy (NCBI): domain Eukaryota; kingdom Metazoa; phylum Arthropoda; class Insecta; order Blattodea; family Rhinotermitidae; genus Coptotermes; species Coptotermes formosanus. The sequence continues at coordinate 56,067 of BLKM01012573.1, read as the reverse complement.
AGGTACTGAAATGTACGAACTGGCCGATTGGTAAGGAACGTGTGCTTTGCTGATGATCAGCTGAGGGCCAGTTTGGCTTGTTCACTCGACTGACGTGTGCAGAGTGTCAGTTCCACCCAGTCTACCGCGACGCGTGCATGCATGCGCACCTCGTGACCAGCATTTGAGGTTATAGTTCTTACAATTCACAGAGGTTTCTTCACCTTCTGCTTTCATTCACTGTTGGTACAGTGCGCGAAATAGCTCTTCTAGTTACAAAAGAGTTGCTGTGACCAAAAGGCGATCAGTGCTTGAGGTTTGATACTGACCTTATTAGAGCTGTTTGATCCCATAGTGTAGGTTGCTGTCACCGAATGGACTAGAACCTCGCAAAACTGAAGGTGAGCAAAGGTACATTTTTTAAAATATGAATCAGCTGAAATGTTTATTGGTTTTATTGCAAACGTCTTATCACCATATATCAACAAGTAAAAGGACAAGATAACTGTCCGGAAGGAAAGGGCTCGATTTACTGTGAGATTAGGAACGACAGCGTTATCTTCAGTCCCCCATTTTACCCTCATAATATTAGTGTAAGGACCACGTTATTCTTATCTTCGTTTTCCGCATGTTTAAGTGACAAACATAGACAAATATTTAACCGTTTAGACTCTAAAGGATTAAATGTCTGTACGTAAGCACTCGACTCTTAAACTAGCGCTTACTTTGTGTACTACCAGGCTTAGTTTTCAAATATGTTACACTCTGCCCACAGAGTGCGTTCAAATGTTTCTTATGATCTCAGTTTTTCCCCTACATAGCGTTAACTGACTGGCTTTTAAAACCGAGACGAAGGGCGTTTACTGCGCGGTACAAACTGAACCTTTGTATATAATTCAGGAGTCTCAAGTCTTTAAAGATTCAAGTAGGCACTTATTTATATTACATATATGTATATGCGTATATATTTATATTGTATATAGTCTATATTTGTATTTAACATTCCAGTAACTCGGTATATTAATATAATACAGTGGGCATAACTATTCTTTTTTTTTATATAAAGAATATCCATTTTTATAAAGGATACACGCTTCAAATTTGCAGGACCATCTTCAGGCAAGAAAATACAAAAATATATAAAAAGAACATTAGTTAAAACATTCATCTTCTTTTATATATTTTGATACATATTTTTTGTCTGATAATAAGGCTGTAGGCTTGAAGTATGTAACGTTTATAAAAACAAGTATTGTTTTTTAAATAAATGATAGTTATGTCGAAATATGAAGTTTACATATCGAGACACTTACAGACCAGCCTGCTTAAATATTGATTCTGTTACTAAACGACTCTGCTTGAATAATTTTTTAAACTTATAATTAAATCTGTTTCATCAGCCAATAGAGACAGTAGCTTCGAAACTGAGGCCGGGTTAGATTTCTGGCAGTGGTTTCTCTCTCTTTTTGCCTACTGTCATAACCAGAAAGGTCGTGGTTTCTTTACTAGTCAATGTGATGGAGCAAGTTAGGAGAACCTAAAGCACTTACGAGAGGAAATGAAGTATTTGCTTTGAGCTAGTGTAATGGAATAAGTTGGGAACACAATCATATAGCAGGTTTCCTTCTTGGGACGGACTAAGCTCAGGATAATATTTTCAAAGTTGTCGAATGGGTAGACATATCAAGTGTCTAGAAAGGGGTTACATTTTAAATACAACACGACGAAATCTTAAATATGAAAGATATGAAAGCCTAAATTTAAAAGTAGTGCTTTCTGATTAAATTATGCGTAGTATTTGGTGACGAACTATTTAAAGCGTTATATTTAACAAAACCTTGTCATTTATATAGATATATTGTTACGTTCGTACATAAATATGCGTAACAGAAGGCTTGTCACTTTAGACCATGAAATCAAGTTGCATACTTAGCAGAATTATAAGCCAGCAGTTAACGCTGCAGGCAAGCAGTGATGGCGTTGCTGGTTTCCATATTACTTCATGATAACGGTGCTAGAATTGCCTGTATAGACAAAATGTCCGTCTGGCACACGAGGTTTCAGTCAATGGGTCGGTAGCCTCAAGTATTGTAAGAAAGCAAATCAAATAAAATATCACCCCATAACCTGCCCTGAGGGCACAGAAGGAGTCGATGTATAGCCCTGCTCTCTTTAACAACTGCACTAGAAGGGGTGGGTGATTAACGCGGCGACCAGGCTGCTTTGCCCCCCGGAATGACCCGGTACCCACTGAATAGGAGGCTAGGTGGGCCACAGAGCGGGTCTTGACACTTCGTAGAAGAGAAGAACCTCTTACCCCTACAGGCATTCGAAACCTAGACCGTCCAGCCCGCGTGCGTAGTTGCTACACGGCCTACAATACTCTGGCGTCATATAAATTGTTATTTATTTTAGCCAGATTTTAAACAAAATTGGAACAAATCTGGTCATTTTAGTAAATCCGACCAGTACCAAATCTCATGAAAATCCGTTCCGATGTTCTGGAGATGTTTCACGGTTACAGACTGACAGACCGACCGAGAGACTTCAAATGCCGTTCCACATGATTGCAGTAACGCATAGGAACTTCAATAAGCATTGATCTCGAACTTCAGGTCTCATCTTTACAGTATGGATTACCTTAAGGGCGAAGCCCAGAAGCTGGATCCTTAACAGTGCGTCTATAGTCTGCCAAAAAAGCTACATATAGTCTTAGTAACTTCTATCAAAAAAGTGGAATTATGACCGTAATTTGAAACTCCTTGACCGGAAGCCTTAACAGGTAGGCCAGTTGGCCTGTTCCTTTGTATGTTTCATCGTGACATAAAATTCGAGGATTGGACTCACCCTAAAATCACAGAAAAAAGGGCGTAGGATGTGCATTATGAAAGTTCTCCTACCACACATTAATGCTAACCCCAGTCTGACGAGGAGCAATCTGTGGTTCTTGGGATAGTGTTGTCTGTGCAGACGCAGTGTCATTACCTAATAACACTGACAGTCGCTGTTGTGCGCCAAATGGAATTTCGCAATATGTGCAACTAATGTTAAGAAGAGAAGAAAGAAAGTTAGACTTAATTAACGAAGAACTTCATAATTTGTGCTAAATTAACTTTATGGGGGCAGAGTCCATCTTGACGAGACAATAGCTTCTCAGTTAATCAAGCTATTCGCCACATTTTTGGAGCCCGGACGTTTATTACCCTGTCCTGACCAGCCTGCCATTTCTTCCCACCCCGAACCCAAGTCTACGCCATCCCATCATATCTGTTTAAAATTCATTCTTCTCCCATCTACACTTAGGTCTTTCAAGTTATCTCTCTCCATCAAGTTTCCCTGCGGAAACCTCTTACACGTGTCTCTTCTACACCATATCTGCCACTTTTTCCTCCCATTTTATCATCCTACTCCTCCTCCTCCTCCTCCTCCTCAATTTATTAACCCTAATAACGTTTGTGGAGAATACAAATCGTGTAAATCATTATGCGATTGTTCCCAGGTTTGTGACACTTCCGTCACTTAGATGCAAATATTTTACCTCAGCACCCTGTTCTCAAATAGTTTTTATTCTTCAGCAGCTAATAATAGGATGATGAACTTAGGGAAATGAGATGGGTGGGACTTATGTTACAAATAAAAAAGAAATCATAAATTTAATCCTGAAATCTGAAGAGAAATTTTCACTTTGGAATTAGCTGGTTTTTTGGGTAACATCCGTAAACATCCGAAGTTCCAAAGCTACGATGTTCACTTTGTGCCCCGGGTACGCAGTCAAGACAGTGAGAAGTAACAGAATTTCAGAAAGGGCTTGAAGTTTGCATTTGGATTCGAATTTATAAAGTGTTCCCTTAAATACAAAAACGTGAAAGTGATCACGTGTCTACCAAACCAGTTCATTACAGGTTTTTTTTTGTGCAAAGTTATGGCACGAGGTCAGAGTACCATGCTGTCATGTCACAGGTTAAATATCTTTTTCTCTATCTTATCACAACTGAACGCTAGAGTTCAAACCCTGGAACTTTTACATGCAGGTCACTCTCCTATTATTATGTATGTGAAATAATTTTCTCTCCGCCGATCCCGGTGGCCGCACGGTCTAAGGCGTGGGTCTGCTGCTGTTGCCTTGCTGGGATTGCGGGTTCGAATCCCGCCTGAGGCATGGAGGTCTGTCCCTTGTCAGTGTTGTGTGTTGTCAGGTAGCGGTCTCTGCGTCTGGCTGATCTCTCGTCCAGAGGAGTCCTACCGTGTATGGTGTGTCTGAGTGTGGTCGTTAAGCCTCAGTGAGGAGGCCCTGGCCTACTGGGGGCTGTTGCGCCGTGGGGGGAATGATTTCCCCAGTACACTAACATTATATAAAACACTCTTCTGCTCTGTATTTGTAGGATAGTTGTTCAAAAATGAACTCTGTCAAACACACCTTAGCATTATGTTTATTTGTTCATAAAAATTAGTTTCACGGCCGTGTGCGTGAAGTACGCTTCCACAGTTGTTTACACCATTTCTGGCACATTTTAATTCAGTATCTCAAAATACGCTATGTAACCTTTATTTGCACCGCCTTGAAACCATGAATCTCGCTTGATTGTATACAGTAACTTGCCAGTATGCATCGTGACTGCTTTATATGTCAAACCGAATTACAAACCAGAATACGTAAACGCCAGTATTACAGATTGAGTTCTCTACTTATCCTCTCCACAAGGAATATACTGGTTCGCTGCGTCTTCGTGCCTTTAATTTACGTCGACAAATCAGGATTTCAGTCATTCTTTCCAAGAATTCTAGCCATTTCTACAGTCTATTTTATGACTTTATTTTATTTGTTGCTGCCACTTACTCGCACATCGTACAGTTTATATCAACACGCACGTCTTTATAGCCGACCTCATTGGCCGCGCTTTAATGCTTGTTTCCTGCTGCCAGAAAACAGAACTCATGTGTTCATAATCCATAGGGACAGGGACTTTACTTCTTCTTTCTTCGTGTCGCTGTTATCTTATGTATTTAGAAGCCTTTGCCAAGGGCCCATATGCCGTCCAGTGCCTACAAACCTGCAAAACAGGAGGCCGTTGCTGCACTGGTCTCCAGTGCAGAACAAAGCGAAGGATGCTTATGTTGGACGATGTCTAAAGAACAAAGCGTACGTATAAACGGGTCCGTTTGGTTAAACTGTTTATTAGAGGGAAACGCATAGCAGTTTCGTGAAAGAAAGTGACAGATTTAGAAAATGTCATATGGGATCGATAAAAATTGAAATTCCCTTCGAATATTAAAATTGGTCGTTATATTTAAAGCAATAGGGTATTGTGTACCGCCATGTTTAAGTGCAGGTCTGTAAAAACTTACAGTTATGCTGTGAAGGTGAAAAACTTGTTTAAATATAGCAAAACAAAGCCCACTTATGCACACAATTATTTTTTATTTATCTTTTTTTTTTCATCTTCTCCCCGACATGTTACTCAACTGACGTGTTCCAATACACTCCTACTGGATATACTCGACCTGATACCTGAGATGTCCCACAGCACAAACCTTGGAATTACATCAGCTAGGGACGCCAGGCCAAACACAGCACCATAGCAGCAAACGAGTAGAAGAATTGTGCAGCAACATTTTATAGAGGGTTTTAACATTTTAAAAGTTTTAGCATTTTATATCCACATTCATGCACATCTTGTGTAATTTGATATAGCCCCCTTGATAATGGCATAGTTACTCGCCGAAGCATGTCGGAGAGAAGATGAACAAAAGAGATAAATAAATAAATAATAATATTGTGCATAAATTGGCTCTGTTTTGCTATATTGATCATATGCACGGAAATGAATAGCATAAAATTTGTTTAAATATTTGCATGATAATATATTTGGCGTATTTACTTGAACATGACTATGATCAGGACGACGCAATATGTATCGCTCAACGCTTAACCTTTGACACTATAAGCAGAGAGTAGCAGCCAAAATAAATTTTATGCTTCCGCGTAGGAATGCCCAATCTGTACTTGCGAATCTTACGGCGTCTGTCTGTCACAAATCCTCATTTATCAGCAGCGACAAATGCTAGTATAGAACACATAAATAAAAACCAACAATCGAACATGCAGAACAGTTGTCTTACTGAAACCCACAAACCTCTTAATCAGTTTATACTGAATAAAGTGTGCCTAAGATTTAATTAATTTTTAGTAATGCCAGTTACAGGAAATACCAGTTTGAATTTAGGCTAATACCTGTACGTATTCTCTTGGGCAACTAGACAAAACACTGACGTACGTAAGAAGCTTATGTTCGCTAATGTAGTTACTATGAAACAAGGCCACTGAAGCGTGTAGATTTAGTAAACACGCACTTTAAAATATTTGTTTACCTGTTTCGCTTCGGAATACACAGTCCGAATGTCATTCGACGTCACACGCATATGTGTCAGTTATCTGGGCCAAATCTAAGTGCAAATTCTAAGTATTAATTGCTTGTTGTAATCGTCAGTTTTACTCACACAATAATAAAATTAAGAGAAATTAAACATTGGGTCTTGTTGCCAAGGTTACACATCGAATGGGAATCCTAGTACTATGCCAGTTTCAAGTATCTGCACAAACGCAGAGCAGATTAGTACAGTGGTGATACATGTTTCTCTTTCAGAAGAAAAACCACTTCGAGTGCCTGTAGGCAGTTACCTAATTTGGTTCATATTTTAGTGATTATTCACAGCGTCCCGGGCAGAATTTCAACACGAGGCTTAATATTTGCTACTACTGCTTTCTGTTACATCGCCTACATGCATTATTTAAAACGATTCTCTCATTCTCTGCCCCGTTGACTGTGATCTTGGCAGTTGGCGGAGTATCTTAAGATAAGCGAAAGAATCAACCAACTATAAGAGTTGTATTATGCAGGACCATTTTATTGTTAGTAGTAATTTAACAAAGTAATATACTAAAAATTTTACTTCACGACTTTGTTCGAAATTTCAGGGTCTTAACTTAGTGGGGCTAAAATTACCTTGTAGGTTTAACGTTGCACCCTGTAGGTGTTCACTCTGCTGCATGTTGATTGATACTGTCAGTATGTTACTGTCAGACACATACAAAAGTGACAGAAATAAAGTTGTGCGACACAAACTTGGAACAGAGGGACTAACTTATTAAGCTGGTGACTAGTACCAGATGGAATTTCGGGTCGGTAGTTGACTCCACTCTTTCCTTCTCTGCTCCACTCGCCATGTGACTTGCGCAGAGACATGACACAAAGACATCCGTATGATTTCGGGACGAGGCGGGATCCGAGGGTGAAAAGCGAACCTCGCCTAGCCATTCAGGTAAACTGCCTTTTAACCCTTTTCAGAGTAATTTTTGCTAACGGGCTAAGTCACAGATTTGCTTGGAGAGACTTTGCTTGTTGCAATGCAGTCATTAGTGTAGTACCTGCAGCGAAAGAAGCTGTACCGGGAACGAGTGTAGTTGATGTGAAAAAGTTTACTGTATTGAACAGTGCCTTGCATATTAGCGCTCCATGACCAGCATCAATAGTGTAATTTGTATATGCGAAGTGTATCGACTTATAATCGATATGAACTAGCGCAAATCTGCAATAAAACCTGCAGCAGTTGTCCAAAGATAGCAAGTTTCCCTTCATTCGAGAATTGCTGGATATCTCAAAAGACGTATTAACACTCCGCTGCATCCTCCCTCAGAAAAGGGCCATGCGAATTGCTAGGTGCCTTTTTAGGAACCAGAGACGGGAATTCAGTATACAAAGGCCGCTTACAATATCGCATGTTTACACAAATATGTAATAAGTTTTTTACATGTTACCGGTCGTTCGTAAATGCATGTCGTAAGCAGCAGGCAATAAATAACCTTAAACGCGGAAATGAACATAAGAAATACCGCGTGGTTGTGTAGCGGAACGTCGTTGATTAAGCTAGTATGTCTGTCCTGTTCAGTACGTTTTGTTACGAGATAGAGCGCTGCCTCAGATTAAGTAAGCAACTCCACAGAACACAGTCTTTGGAAAGCTGAGAGTCCTTGCCGTTTTCTGACGCCGAAAGTTCAGTTCATGTTTCACAATACCCCGCTACTGGACCATATTCTAAGCCACATGAATTCAGTCCATAATCTAACACTTTGTTGTTTAGATCTATTTCGTTATTCTTCTGTCACATGCTTATAGGTCTCGCAAGTGACTTTCGGGGTTTCCGAATACTTACATGCATTTCTCATCTCTGTCGTGCTTTCTGCATGCCCGCCCATCTAATGCGATTAGGTTGCTTTTGATGCGTTATTTTAACGTATGCAAAAATATCGCATTATTTGGTGCTGGTGTTTTTCTTAATTGAGAAGTTCGCACAGTCGCCATGTTAGTAGTGCCGACATTCGGGAAGTGAAAACTACGAGATTTGGCTAGTCTCTGTTGGCATAAAACTACGTCAAGTGCGTTGAAAATTATTTCCGATATTTTTAAGAAAACCGTAGGCCTGCTTGTCGATACAGAGCCACATGGCTATCCTCTACCTTTACTGGAATAACGGTTTTTACTCAGATGGTAGGTTCTTCAACGACTCTTGTTCAGATATAGGGAGTATATTGGATCGAATAAACGAAAACGTGAAACAGTTGAAGAGGACGTGGTACTGGCTTACATCAATGCACTTTGCCATCGGTCGCTTGGGAGAAATTAACAAACCCAGAAAGATCTGAGTAGGCATAACCGGGATGCCTTTCGAAATTTGAGACACAGAATTATAAATACATCTATTAACCGACTGAAGTAAGTTGATCAGTATGTATTTATATGCATATACGTAGGCCTATATATAAACGGTGTGTGTGTGTATGTACTCTTATGTATTTATGTATGTATGTAATATATGTATGTAAGTAACAAGGAAAGTATATTTATGGTAACATCCTACACATGATTGAAGTGAATGCAAGGTAGTGTTCGGAGCTTGGTATAAAAGTGTAATAAATAAAACCATGACTATTCTTTAGTTGTGGCAATAGTTTCTTAGAACGTATGTTGCTATGACAACAGTAAGTTTTCCGGGCATTATCTTGTATTTATCTATTGTTTACTTAAAGATGTCAGTAGCTCGAAGTTTACAAGGCGTCTAATGGTAGGATGATTAGTAAAAAATGAGTAGCAATGGATGCAGCTGTGGGATGATTTGAGGCATTACCCAACATTGGCCTGAAGGGACTGCGAAACACTAGATAAATTTTATTCAGGGTAGCCTGCTTGCCAGCCGAGAGTGGAACGGGTTACCTCCCGGATATATTAGTAGACTTACCACCTGAAAAAATTGCTGGGTCCAGCCATAGTCTGTGTATGCAAATTTATATACATGGTCATTTTTTTTTACAAACACTCCTCGCCTCTAAATTTGTCAAATGGTTCTGTTTTGTTGAGTTAAATGAGGGGCAGTAAACCTGCATTTGTGTAAAGTTGTTTACATTTGTACAGACGTAGCGTTTTTTACTCACAAACGGCGGAATAACTTGGCACACGAATTGCGTTTTGTTGTTATTCTAGCAAGGAGAGAATAGTCGTTAATATTAGAAGCATTGACTCACTGTGTGGAAGCAAATTAGTTTGAAAATCTAAGATACCGCTACTTTAGTTGTCTGGTACAGAACAAACTAACAGAACTGAACTCTATAGCTGTGAATGGAGTTACTATATAATGATAACTATCATACAGACAAACACGTCCTGCAGTTCTGCGGTTAAGAGAGATCCGAACTAACTTGAATCCGAATCAGGGCGGTCAACAGACACCAGCTGATTGTGTGAGGTTTATATTGTCTGGCTATAGACCTCACATAACTACTGTAGTGTACGTGTGAAAATTTGCTACAATAAAGCAGGAATTCGAAAAATATCGTTAAGTGGTAAGATTTCCCGACCTCTGGAAGTTGAATGGTTTGAATCAGGAGCCGGAATAGCGTACGCTGCAGAGTGGACAATCCGGGGTTCGAATACCGGCAAAAGCAAAATATTTTTCTTTTCTAAACGACCGGATCGCTCTGGGGTACAAGCACCCTCCTACTGAACTGCTACCGTGGTTCTTTCCTGGGGATAAAGCGGCCGGGGAGTGCCTAGTGCCGAGGTTTAGAATGGGTGGAGCTATACCTCTGCTCCCCATATATGCATTCATTGCGTGGACGGGGACAAGTTGACCGTTTTATGGCTGCAGTCTTGGTCGTCACACTATCCTGTCTGGGGAGTTTTGTGGCTTCCTTCGGGATCTGCAGGCAAATGTTGAGAGAGAATTCAGGACTCGGCTGTGACCGCTTCCTTGTACATATTGCCAAGTCATTAGCCAGCGTCACCTTGTCATTTGTTGCTACATAGTCGTGCTTCTGACGCTGTTGTTAAATAGACCACAAATAACTGCATAAAGCATGCAAAACCCTAATAAATAACTAGCAGATTTGTTAATTTTCTTGTTGTGTAAGGCAGCTTTCGAAACTGCTTCTGTTATATAGTGTTAAATGGTAGAGTGATTGTGTAGACAAAGAATTTCCAGAATATTGCCGACTTATCTGTAACTTTTGGAGATAGCTCAGTCAGTACAGTGAATGGTCTAAGGGGTGCATGACTGCTGGTAGCAGCAGAAATATTTTTCTCCATGTCGACACTACCGTGTCTGAGGCCCACTCTGCGTCGTGTCCCGCGGTTACCGGATCTTCTTTCTCCAGCCGTGAAGTTACCAGGACTTGAGACTGACATCTCACCTCCTGCCAGCCTACAGCTGATGCCGCAAGCAGCTTTATTGCGCCTTCTTGCACGTCTTCATAGCGCGATGTACAATTAACCCTTTCAAGACGAAGCGTATCTGTTTTATATAAGGACTCAGTGCCTACCGCGCTGTAAACACTCTCCACTTCGGTTATAAAAACCAATCTCTTAATGTTTTATAAGGCAGAAGTTGCTGTCTGTTCTGAGATCCGTACAAAACACATAAACGCAATGTGGGCACCACGTAGAATTTTTTAATGTTAAACCTGGTGCTATGTAAAGTTACCGCTAGGCCTTAAAAGTTTAAAAACAGGGAGTATACTACCTGAACTTTATATAGTGCGTTCACGTCGAGTAATTTCTTGCCAGTTAAACCTCTACGTCTCTAATTGATTGTACATTTTTAGGCTCAATATTGGCTGCAGACTTGAGCAGTTTAACCTTCGCGAAGGTAGCAATCCACATTTTTCGAAGGATTCTTCACTTCATTGCTAGGTAACGTAGCAGCTCAGACAGAGTTTGTAGAGAATGGTACATAGGTGTCATAGCTTCCACTAATCCTATGAGCTCATCGTTTCTTTGCGTGTTAGGTTCCATACAAAGGAAACTGCCAAAGAGAGATGTGAGCTATTAGCGCTTTATTATAGAGGGATTACTTTGATTCGGCTGCGTAACGTATAAAAACAGACCATGTCCAATAGGTTTATAATGCGTGACACTTCATAGCTTTGTATGCGTAAACCCCATAGCACACGTGTGACCTTTTAAAGTACAAAAACAAACAAATATTGCACTTTCTGCGCGGACAACAAGGCTACACTGAATGCGAAAATTGCCGCTCAGTTTAATACTATGGTGACACATTTCGCCAGCCTTCACTTAAAGGCCTCAATGTCTTTACCTCGAAAGCTCTACATTTAAAAGAACGTTGAATGTGGGAATGAAAAATTAGCGTGGGTATGGAGTACGTGCTTAATAATGTATGGTTATGAAAAATACCTATATAAAGAAACAGCAGGAAAAACAGAATTCAACCAAACATGGAGTTTCGGACGGGATCAGTGACTTTAGTTACACAGGCCGTCACTGCTAAGTTCATCCTTGGGGCAACGAAAATAAATTTCGGCTGTTGCTGCCTTATGTCTCATAACACTTTTTCTGCAGCTAATTTTCGCCCTCTTAATATGGGAGCAAATTAGGTACCGGATTGCCGACACACTCTCTTTTCTACCGCCTGCGAGTGAAGTACCTTAACGTCCACTAAGTAAAGTGACTCTATGTCCACAGAAGTAAAGCTGGCCTCGTAACTTTTTATTAAAAAACCTCCGATAAGGGATTTTATGCAAGTCAGACAGACGGTTTGGTGGGCAAAACACTTTATCATAAAAGGTAAAGGTGAAACTATCCATTCGCACTCTGATAGATATGAGTGCTGAGCTTCATATCCCAGCTGCTTTACAACAGGTACCCACTGAACAGGGGGCTTGGTGGGTCCCAGAACCTGTCTGGATGCTTGGAGAAGGGAAAAATCGCTTACACCTACACAAAATCGACCAACGTCCTTTAGTCCACCCAGATTGTAGCCTAGTTACAAATCAGACGAGTAACTACAAGGAAGTCACGGCCACAAACCCCATGGGTGCTGGGGTGGCGTCGCTTGAGGCCTGTCCCCTTTCTTCTTACTGCTGTGTTCCCCTTCGATCCCTCTGCTCATGGCCGGTTTTGTCGCTAGGAGGTTATCACTATCAGATAGCTAAAGGCTTGGACGGAAATGCAGGCACGTAGGTATGTGGGTGAAGACAACAGATCGAGGGGGAAGTGGAGGTGTGGATCCATGATACATATTTCCATCACCCCAAAATGGAGGATCCATCATGGACCGACGTTTCACGGACCACGGTTTAGGAATTATCTGCTACATCTGCACACAAATGTTTTTCGTGGGGAAGACACGGCCCGTAAACAGGCGTCTTCCATGCTTTCGAGCGTAATCTGGTCGTGGTCTCAGAAGCATCTCAAACATCTGACAGTTAAAATGTCTAAGTCGGGCGACAGCCAGGGGATTCCTGGCGTGGACAGTTGGTAGGTTTCCATCTGGCCACTTTCATGTGTTCTTAAATGCCATTTCGGCAGGCTGGGTCACTGTTCTTCATTAGTTTTTGCTTTCTTTTTTCTTGCATGCTTTTTTTGCGAATCAGTCAAGATAAGGTTGGAAAATTCACGAACACTGAATAGGGAAGACGGGGATTACATCTTTCAGAATACACTTTGGTCACTATCAGACATTCTCCTTATAGTGGACATGACGTAATTTTAGCAATTTAATGTTTTACAGGAAAAATTGTTTTGTTTCTCGGAATGACTTCTTTCATTTAGTTCGGAATAATTTGTCTCCCTTTCTCCTGTCTGAAAGACTGGAGACTGGAACACTTAACTATACTTCTCCTTGCATATTGGAGTGAAACTTGGTCTCTCAAGCTGAGCAACGTGTGTGTAGACTTTACTTTGGCGTTTGGCAACAGCGTAATGATAAAATTATTTGAATATGAGAGCAAAAGTGATTGGATGCTGGAGAAAATTACACAGTGAAAGCTTCACAATTTATACTCCTTACCAGATATTACTACGGTGACCGAAACTATGAAAATCATATGAAAGAGACATACGGCTCACACGGGGAGATGGGGAATGCATACAAGGTTTAGTTGCAAAACTGACTATATCACTTGGGGAAATTACAAACAGTTGGACGATGACAATAAATTAAGTCTTAACAGAAGTGAAGTGTGGGTGTGTAGACTGAACTCAGTTAACTCAGGACAGGGCCCAGTGTCGAGCTTTTGTGAACATGGTCCTGAAATTTCTAATGCCAAAAAAGGTGCACTTGCTTCACTAACACTCCCCATGAATGATTTTGTTTATTACATAAGTAATCGGGCAGCACATTCTAGTGCTCAGCGATCATATTTAGTGTTTGGGAGATCCCCTCTCCGAATATCGGATTGAAAACCGGCTATTCTTCTCGAGGATTTCGCGGTTCTTCCCAGTTCCCTCAAGAAAATGCTAAGAAAATCATAGCCCATCAACAGGCTATGAATTAACTTCCTGCCTTCGAGAAATTTCACTTCGTCTGAACTACATGTTTTAGCCGATTAATTTACCTTAGAAAATTTCGTATTTCATTTCGACGCAAATACAAATATTTAAGAGTGTTTCTGGGAGTTGGTGTTAGGTAGATATGATCGAAATTCTTTTTCCTGCAGTGCATAAAGCCCATGCACTGGTGCAGGAATTCCCGTATTTGCAGTGTAGGTTGCGGCAATGTTATCGGCCAGTTATTTTACTGCAGTGTGTGGACTGAAGCCCCTGCAAAATCTGCAGGCTATACTGAAAAGGAAGTGACGCGTGGCTCTTCCGTTATAGCGAAAATTCACCACGCACTAGTGTTGCTGTTTGTAATGCATTAAAGCACAGTCTCTGTAGGCATCGCTGGCCTACGCGGTGCGTACTACAGTAAGAGAAAAAACAATATCGGAATACAGAAAACTGCGACACGTTCCTTTCAGGCTGAAATTGACGGTTTGGTATGTTATTATACTACAAATTACGATTGAAATTGTAGTTTCTAATGAATTGGGCATTTTTCTCAACAGGTGTTGTAAAATAAATGATAAAAACATGGCGGCCGCCATGAAAGTGCTAAAAAATTTACCTGTCATATTCTGTGCGTAGTATCTGCCCTGTTACGCCTGCGGCCTCTGCTTGCAGCACTGGCGTCTACAAGTATATGTCTAAATGTTTACGTACCAATGTTCTGTGAGATTATCCCTCAACCACTTAAAGCAGGGTCGGTACTATAAGCATTATCTACTTCTAGCATTATGGACCCTGATTGTTCCACATTATAATATTTTCCTAAATTGTGCTAGCTAAAACCGAGACGGTGTTTTCTGCCAGACAGGAACTGCATTTTTAAACGTAGTATCGATGAACTGTACTTGTGAAACTCTTGTGAAAGATTTTTTCCTTTTGTCGTAATTAGCATTTGCCTTTCGGCGCAGACTGTTCCCGTTTTTGGTCAGTTTCCAACAGCAACAGTGATCCTTGCAGGTTTGATTGTGCGTCTTGATCAGTATGCTAAGTTTACATTGTATGTGTTGCGTCGTGGGGCCGTTGGTAGTGTCTGCGGCGGCCTAAGGAAGAGAAAATGTGCTGAAGAGGAGGTTAAGAAAACTACAAAAAAAAACAAAAACGGGGAACGCATAATGAAGGAGAAATAAGGAAAGACAGGAAAAGAAGGAAATACAGAAAAACAATTATAAAATAGAAAACTCGAGTAAGTGAAGTAAAAGAGTTGAAATATGGAGGCGTCTCCCACCATGGGTCTTTTAAGTATTCTGGTTTTCTGCAGCTGCACGGTGAAGGACGAAACAAGAGAAAATAAAATCTAAACTGCTTAACTATGCGTCTAATGGATTTATAGAATACCACATCGTGGAGACAAACAGCTCGTCCCCGTCTGTGTCTCGCCTCCAATGTAACTTACTTAACTCGGTCCAACTTACGATATCATAAATTTATTAAAGACATACCAGTTAGACGGGGTTAAAGGTCATATCACAGATGATGGTCACCCTGTTTAGTGGCCACAGCCCCCAACTATGTTCGGAATGAGAGAGGTCGTGAATGTGTACAGTACTAGCTTTCAACAAACATCGTCCACCGGTCCGGAATTTCCAGCCAGAGTTTCGTTGTTAGCCACGTGAATTAAAATCAAGTTACATAAATGCGTAATTTTATCTGGAAATGAAAAATTCATTCTGCTTTTGTTTGTCTCTGTCAATCCACACGTTACACGCTGGGTTATGAAGGCCAGTACACTGTTTGTTGCCGGTTGTGCAGAATTTACTGAGTCGAATGAAGGTCATCTACATGAAAATTAGACAATAATGGAGACTTTAGGCTTCGGCTAGGGGCTTTTCAACATCTTCTTCTCCCCACTGACAAGGTGCCATTCACTTTGAGACCACCTCATACGCTATTGTGCATAGAGCAGCATCTGAATATATTAAAAATGCTGATAAACACAAAAAATCTCAATGACGTACTTGGTGTACGAATATACTTTTTTGACACGTACCCTACACGTAGTAATTTAAAGCAAGGAAAACTTTTGACGGAATTTACTTTCAGTTTCCCGAAACAGCCAAAGTCCTAAAATGTTAAAAAGAACTGAAACTGCATGGATCACTGAAACTTCAAGCGCACGCTAATGATAACAATTCGTTGCTGATAACATGAATGCCATAGGTTCTACAGGAAGTACAGAATTTCTGTTAAAATATGTAAGGCGCCTCTTGTACACATAAATTCACAGAGAACTTATGTGTCTTAAAGTCTCGTGACCAGTATCAAGTAAATATCTTAGTATAAAGAGGTCTTATAGATCCTTAAAAAACGTAGCACAGTTTAAATATCTGACAACGAAGTGCAACAAACCGAATTACCTTATATTCACAGTAAAAGAAGGGCAGAATAATTTCTGGTAACAATTTTTAAAAATTACACAAATATACAGTGAAATTGCAGGTGCCTTGGAACGTCAAGCCGACAAGGGATTTAATTTTGTTTTAATTGAAAATTATTATTTAACGAAACTAAATATTTGCCGAAGTTTCAAAAAGTTATTCCTAAAGTTTTCGAAGTGTCCTTTTTGGTAAAATTGTGTCACGTATTTATTTTTGTACCCGTAAAAAACAGCTTTAAGTCCGGCTAGGAAAGGATTTCGGAAGTTGATTTCACTGAAAATGAAATGACTAAATGTACAAGGATTTATAGCAAAGTATTAAACATTAACGAATTTAAGCTGTTAAGGTCAACTGGTTTCTTTCTGTATTATTAGTTTTAACATTAAATAATTATGCGGTTTTTCTACAGATTGTGTTCCTGGGATTTTAGCGAGGTCATGACAAACAGCAGGTATTTCCTTGGCATGTCATTCACTGAGTGTTTCTATATAATGGGGAATGAATCTATTTGCTGTACATACCGAATCCTTAATAAAATTCTGGCTAATTTTGTCCTTTAAGATGTTAAAATAAACAGGTTACAATTGATCTCCTCGAAAATTCAATGTTGAATACGTCTGAACTACCGCAATGGTTTATTACGATACTTCGTGCAATTAACTTCATGCGGTACATATAACTGCAAATCCTAATTTGATTTTCTGACGCCTGTGACAGCAGCACACGCGTGTAGATGTGCAGGACCATTCACAAAAGTCACTCCTGCACAGAATGGAATGGCGCGGCCTCTCATTCCTCTGCGGAGTCCTGTTGACTGTTCCAGCACTTGACCACGCACGTGGTTTTTGTCCGTCTGAAAAAGCCAGCTCATTAAACTGTAGTATGACTCTCGCAAGGCGCTCGACTGTCTGCAGTGCCAGTTCAATTTGTCTGTCGAGGCCAAGGTTAACCCATTGACTGTAACCCACTCACAATTGTCCTGCTAGTCACAGCCTCTCAAGCTAGGTGTCAGATTCTCTGCGCTCTAAAATGGGAACACGTTTACTGACTTCTCTAACCCAGCATTAACCCATTAAAGACGAAGCGTATCTGTTTTATATAAGGACTCAGTGCGCACCGCGCTGTAAACACTCTCCACTTCGGTTATAAAAACCAACATCTCAATGTTTTATAATGCAAAAGTTGCTGTTCTGAGATCCGTACAAAACACATATAAACGCAAAGTGGGCACCACGTAGAATTTTTTAATGTTAAACCTGGCGGTACGTAAAGTTACCGCTAGGCTTTAATAGGTTAAGGGACGGCAGTGTCGTTCTCATCTCAGAGGTCCCACATTGGCTGTATTAGTCTTCCTGATCGTAGGATTAGCTGAAGTGCATATCACGTATATTTTGGAAATCTGTGATTATTTCAAAGTTTACAAAGGTATGATGCCACAAGTACGTAATATAGAACAAAAAATTTCTGTGTCTTTGCCGTACATTAAGTGTATATGCGGATTGTATATAAAATCAGATCAACCGTATATCCTACACTAGCAAAAGTCAGTATGTTGCCTTAAGTAACTAACTAAATAAATACACGGAACGGAGTCTCAGCATGTAAAGATATGACTGTCCTTGTATGGAACCTGAAAATTACTTACCAAGCTCAAAACATCCGGCCAATAGGCCAGTATTATATCCTGAGCCAGTTTACTCCAGTTCGTATCCTAACACCCTGTTCTTACAGCTTCACCAGTATCTTCCAACTTACCTTATTAGAATACCCATCTCGCTCTCACTTATTTAGTCATCGTAATAATCCTTAAAGAGTACAAATTAAGAATCTCTCCATTGTGCAGTTTTCTCCATTGCCCCTCTATTACGTACGAACATTGATCTCGGCATTTTGTCGCCAATTTAAAGGAGATGCGGGATGGGGTTGTGGCACGTACGGGAGAGAGAAGAGGTGTATGAAGGGTTTTGGTGGGGAAACTTGAAGGAAAGGGACTGCTTTGAGGATCTGGGCGTAGAGTGGAGGATAATATTAAAATAGATTGGATTGGTCTGGCTAAGGGCAGGAACAGGAGGCGGGCTTTTGTGAATACCATAATGGACTTTCTTGTTCCATAAAAAGTGAGGAATTTTTTTACTAGCTAGGCAACTAGGTCCTCATGAAGGACTCTGCTCCTTGGAGTTATTTCGTCAGTCATTTAATTAGTTAGTTACTTAGCTAGTTGTTCTAACCAAGAAAGTAAAGTAATATTATCTACCAAGTGGCACACTGATGTGAGAAGCTTGCGCTAAGTAACGTGGTCTGAATATCAGTGCGCGAGTTTCCAGTACGTATAACGACATAGTGCACGCTGCGGGCCCCCCCCCCTCCTACGACCTCACCTGTGCTGATGTGACAGAAGAACAATCGATGCCCTCGAAACTACGTGTACGTTTATAGGAAGTTTCAACAATCATCAGTTTGTGAATAGTAAAGAATGCATGAAACGTCTTAATATGCTGATTCAACAAGTACAGGTATCCGTGTTTGCACTGTAAAGAATTGAACTTGGTTTGCGCTTCCAGCAGTATACAGTAAAGTACTTACCTTTGTCGTTAACACTCTTGCTTTTATAGCCTTAGAATTAGTTCTGCTGTAAATCCTAAGTTTCTTGCGGGCTGTTGTTAAAAGAAAGGTGAAATTTTGGGGTTTGTGAAAGACAAAGAACTTCGTAATTTACCAAGTGACTCGAGAATTTCTGCGCAATGAATCTACATGTATTTAGTAATACTTTTTTGATGGTAGATAACTTCATATTAAGGCCTTTACCTCAGAAGACAACACAGAAATCAAGGATTTCCGAAAACAGTGAATAAACCCTGATTCTCTATTGCCAAGACCTCTAGTCCTATACATTTATTAGTAATATTATTACGGTTTTATTTTAATTTTGTGATGAATCTGGGTGCAGCCTGTGTACGCTGATTTGTCCGACGAAACCGCTAGTGTCGCAATGTCATCATGCTTTTTGACTTATAGATTACACGTTAGATAATACGTGTATCTCTAATTATGATCTGCCTACGTTCCAAGTTCACGTGCCTCGCTCCAGCACTTCATTCAGTGTAATTATACAATTTAAAGCTAACTACAAAGTTCGCGGGGTCATGACCTTTTTATTTCGCAATCCACAAAGAATTTTCTTGAAGAACCTTTCATGCATTTTGAAGATCCATTACCTTAGGCCATTTAGGTGCCCTGTAATAAGTGGGGAAATTGTTGCTCCCCCGTCACAAGTTTGCGTATGTTCGGTGTTTTGAATGCAGGTTATAAATAATCGATAATTACGGATCTGAAGTATCCACAAATTGTATAAATTTTAGGCCAAGTTTGGTGAAAATATATTTAAAAATTGAAACGGGAATAAATGCACTCGCACACACACACAGACAACATAATGGTCCCGTAAGCAACATGCTTCCTTTCTTGGAAGGAGAGTACACAAAAAGCTCCTACAAATATTTATGACCCTAACATTATCCAAGTCCGTGACCTCAGATGTATTAGGATCGTCCCCTTGTTTGGGAACATGATTTAAAATTACTAGTGACGCAACTTAAGTTTTGGTGCAAATACGGGAAATTTTCCAGGAATAAATAATTTGGATAACGATATGTAGGTTTATAAATATGTTAATAAAAACCCCTTTATTAAAAAATTTCGCTTATCAGAAAGTACTCTTTGTCCTTCCCAACAGAAATAAGATGGGAAATATCAGCAGAGCGAAACGCCTGTTACACTTATGCGTGAACATGGCAAACAAGGTGCGTCGGTTACAACGGTAGTTAAGGCAACCATGGTATTCAGAATATGAATGACATCATTAGTAACCGAGGGGAAGGTGTTAACATAGGTAGTCATAGCAACCATAAGAACGTCAGGAACCTTGATTACCATGGTAATGTTAGTAAATATTCAGTAAGTCTTCGCGTAAAGTGTCTTATTTTTGTCCGATTTAAAAAAAATTAGAAGGAGGCTACAAATTTTAGTAAAAAAAAACTCCAGTATCAATCTTCGCTTAAATCCTTCCGAAAGGGTCGCGTTATTTCATTTGGACGGACAGACATGAGAAAGCTAATAGTCGCTTTTCTCAGTTCCTTCTCAAAATCGTCTAAAACAGCAGTCTCATGAAATCATTACGCAACGCGTATATGTGGATGTGTTTGTGTTCTGTGCGTGCCATTTCAAATTTTGAAATAGCTGATCAGCTGACCACGTTTTACAGAACTCGTTATGTAAGTAGGCACTTTGATTCCTTTTCGGAATATTACAGTAGACTGTATAATATTTTTGTGACATTACCTCATATTTGAACACCCTCGAAGCTTGTGTTTGTCTCACATGTTCCGTCTCGTATTGCGTGAACAACATTCATTTCACCGTCTCTATATTACAAAAGCATCCCTCCGTATTTACCATTCTCAGCCGCTGCTCATCTTCAGCTAAATCACCCAACAGTCAGCCATAATCGAGCCATAATTTCCACAGAACTCGCAGTTTTTAGTGTATAGCTCAGTAAGCTGTAGTTTGCAGAAAACAGCGCGTGCTCCGGGGTTACAAGTGTGGCTGAACGACGCGTTTGTGCGAGCGAGACTTCGTTACGTGTGCCAGAATTTATGTCGACTGGAGCTATTAAAAGGCTTTTATTCCAAGGTGGGTTATCGTGGGTCAAGTGCCCAAGGACTGGCTCGGTAAGGGGACTGGCCTTGACATGAAGTCAGTCTAGCTGACCGCAGCATGTAAATTACAAATGTTGCAGACCAAAGCTTTAATTGCTTCCTAGGAGACCTGTGACAAGGTACACCATGCACTTTTCCCATTGACACTACTTTGCACGTGGTAATACTGCTGGTCTCTTTCCAGGAGTAAAAGGCAATAAGAAAGAGAGAGAAGTGGAGAGAAACGTGAGTGAAAGAAGACGAGGATGAAATGACAGAGGAATATAAGGGAAATAGAAAGACAGAAGATTGCGAAACAACATAGAGAATAATAAACACAAAGAGAAGGAGAAAATAGAAAAGTATTAAAGAAGAGAAGGAAGGTATACAAGCTGTGTGTGTATAAAAAAAAGGTAGAAAAAGGAACACATTGACAAAGGAAAGAAAGAAAAAGGGAAGAAGTAATGTAAGATAGAGAAAGGAAGGAGTGGCAAAAGGAACAAAAGATGTAATAAAGAGCTTAAATAAGAAAAAATAGGCGATAAACGGTTTTATATAAATTTGTCCTGCTCTTGAATCAAGCACAACGCCATGAAGACGAAAAGGAGTGAAGGCATTGTTCCTAGCATTCTTAATATAGGCGCTAGAGACGGTGAATGGTTAGCCGCACACACCGGTTGCTTTACCACCTTTAGCCATTTGAGAGGCAGGGTGAGGACCCTGCTCCGGTTTGGACACAGAAAGTTCAATTCTACCGAGAATCTAAACTTATTTGCGCGTAGCCTAGTCAGTGTACTGACTGAACTAGCCAGGTCCGCCCTGTAATCAGACAATAGAAGAGGGTCGAAGAAGGAGAATTCAGGAAATGAAGAAGAAACGAAAAGGAAAAAAAGTAACTTTGGTCTTCCTAACTTTTATGGAATTCATGTGATCACGTGATACTTGCAGTTCTCTCGGCGGTACTAGGAAGATGATTGTTTTCTGGGATGTGACGTGTGGCCACGTCGCCATATTTATTACGGCGAAGACCTCTCTGCTCGTTGTGCGGATGATTTGCGATATCGACACAGCCATAAGGGCTGTTCCGGTACTCTGTGCAGCTCTCTTGGTACAGTGTAATACATTAATTTCACCCGTAGTGCTCTTTTCATCTGCGAAGGTCAAGATCAATGGCGATATCTGGATGTGCTGAATGGCAATATCCTCCCCTGGATCATCGCTCGCACTTGCAAACTTGCATTTCATTTCGGCAATTTAGCAACTGGTGATGGGCAAAAACATTATTAACCGATGCTGGGATGTGAAATTAATTCATGTCGTTTTAGGGTATCACCTGCTGTTACACAGTAATTCTTGCGTGTCATGAAATTCAAGTGAAATCACTAAGATAGTTGTTATACTTACCACTAGAAATAATGCAACTTTCCCCAAAACAACTACATTTTAACGCTCATGTTGGCAGTTTTTCTGATGAGACTTTAAATTTGCCACCAAACTGTGTCTGTCTGTCTGTAATATGGGTAAGACTGCAAGGTGTCACGACCGAGCAGATCACTGTCCAGGTCTTTCGGATATTTGACCACTTTTGTTTATGTTGCCTGCCATAACGTCCAAATCCAAACGGTTATATGTGTTATTTTGTTGACGGTTTGCCCCGTAGTTTGCCAAAGTTAACCGAGCAGAACACAACACACATTTTTCTGAGCCGTTAACTCTCGCAGACACACGCGAAACTCACATTTCCACTTCCTCCCACTGAGACCGGTTTACCATATTGAGTAATGTGGGTCTATATTTTGTGATATTGCTGTCCGACACCCATGATATATTCAGATATTTTTCTCATAATACACGGGTTTCCGTTCAGATTTTCATTCTGGATTATTAACGTCCTACTGAGTATTTCACAAGTCTGCCCCCCCCCCCATAAAACTGTCTTGGTTTGCATGAAACGAAAGCCAGTGCCCCTCAGTAACAATTTTCGAACTGTGCATGGGGGCAGAATGGGTGCGGGAGTATGTATGTTTCTGAGTGCGTACTTCGTCTTCCACAAGTATCTGATATCACTGTCAGATCCGCTCATAGAATACGCGTTTAAACCTCGATCCTTGCAAATAATGAAAACAGTGTTACATAACACATATGTGTGCATAATTCTATACTTTGTTTTACTTTGTGTGCGCGTGCTACTCACTTTCAAGTATAACAAATGAAGCGAAGAGCATGTAGTGGTGGGAGAGATGATGTCTGTTGATGAGATATGCTAGTACAGAGATGTGTGGATTGAGCATCAGGTTCAAACTGGATTAGCTTATGTGTGCAAACAAGAAAGGATGATCTGGCAGAGCTTATAGCACATACGCGGAAGATAAGAAACGCATAGGAAATTTTAGTCTGAAAACTTAAGACGTGGAAGACCTGGTCGTGAAGGACGCTGTAATATTGAAGCTTGCTTTAAAGAAATACCCTAAAATTGTGACTGGATTCATATGATTCAGAACAGAGTCCAGTTTTGGGCTAGTGTGGACAACGGTAATGAGACTTCGGCTCGTATAATGTACCACAAATTTCTTAACGGCTTAGCTACTGTATGCTTCTGAAAGACTTCGCTGCATAGAGTTACACTTGGGTCTATGATAGAAGGAACACAGACTGTTACCGACCCGCCCTATTATCGCTGGTATTTCGCCTCAAACGTCCTTTCTGTCCCGGTCTGACGAATAAGAACCGTCTACTGGCTCTGTCTCTCTCTGTCTGTCTCTTTTGCTGTTTAAATTGTCGGTTTGTGCTTTGTTATTTTGGAAAGACCGTGATGAACTTGAAATTTTGACCGAGGGATGGTCTTAACTGTATGGAGGGTTCAGCAGAAAACAGCCGAATAATTTCTACAAACTGTGTTCAGTAATTAATTGGGTCATAATCTAGTGCTAGGCTAGTGCTTTTACAGGAACGTCAGCGTCGAATGTTTTATGTGTATTGGGCTAGCAGGATATGACCTGACCTAAGACCAGGGCCTCTGCTGTTTCTTAGATCTGTGACGCTGCAAGTCTAGGCCTTTTTATGTGGCTGGTAACTGCCAGTTACACGCTGTCGGGTGCTTGGAAGCTTTTTTAATTGTACGTTTATGGGAAAACAGTAAGATTTTGGGGAATCTTTTGTGCTATGTATTTTACGTCGTTTTCTTCTTGATTCTATTAGTGAAGAATCATAATAATTCCCTAAATAAAAAAAGAACCTAACTGCTGCTTGTAGCCTACAGTGAGAGAGACCTGAAGATATTTCGTTCAGGCTTCCGGGAAAGAGGGAAAGAAATTTCTGATTATTGCTCTGCTGATTTATTAGCAGCAAATCATAAATGTTGTTCTTGAAATAACAAGTCAATTTACACTCAGGCGAATTTTAGAAATGTCTTACAGACTTGTCATATAAGAGATTATTTTTGTCTCAAATGTACGTAATGCGTTTACTACTTCTGTAAATTTAAGGCGGGATTTAAATTTGTAAGCAATATAGAAAACAAATATTACCATTTTTCAGAAACCTCTGAGAGATTACATTTCAGATCTCAAAATTATAAAAAACAATTATGTCTTTTTATAGTGTTACCTCTCTTCTTTGACCATATACTAAGTTATCAGTACTGAATAGAGTGGAAGACATTAAATTTCATAAGACATCGGTTACAATTTGAAAGGACGTGGTCTTTCGCTTTGTGCCGCCCTGAACAGCGTTCATACAAGAATACATCTTTCCCCATTTTTCTCCATTCATTTGTAATAATTTTACCATCTTTTATTCAGTCGTTCCATGCGCTTCGAATATGCTGAAGAACTCTCATATTGTGTTCTACTTTGTCACAAAACTAGGGACACATGAGGAATGTCACAAAGACCTCCATACGAATCTGCCTCGTCAGGACTCGAACAAGGTGCCTTAGAATAGAGACAGGCACTTTTGCGGACAGCTGTTCCTATAATGGACTTCGATATACATTTATATTTACCGGAAGTTAAGAAATTTGATCTAAAGTTTTATTTCTACTGAAAGTGGCTTTTTTTACTACAGAAAGCTTTTTTATATCAGAAAGACGCTGGGCTGTACGGCCCTGTAGGGACCAAAAAACCGTCCCCAATTTTGTGGGTGGGTGTTTACGTGTCGGGTTACTGTGGCAACAGTTCGCAGAAGGTAAGCTATCTGTACATCCAGGTGCTGGTTTATCGGCTAGAAAGGGCAAAAACAACATCAGCGAGACCTCTTTCAACTAAAAACTCCAAAGCCAGGAAATCCGGAGAAAAAAGGGACAGAAAAGAATAGAAAATCAGAAGAAAAACGCATCAATGAATTTCTAACGTGTAGCATTCAATAGCTGCCATGTGCAGATCGGCTGCTTAATAGCAGATTTGTAGTTCCTACCAGCTGATCTGGACATTAACCTCAGCTGCTGGTTACGGGAATGGTGAAAGGGTGTAGGCGGGGGAGGGGGGGGGAGGAGGAGGGAGTGCTGAATATATATAGCAAGGAGTAGCGAAGCATTGCAGACATTTGCAACGTTTTGCATGGCGGTGCTCAGCTGTTGTTTGTGCAACTGAAAGCAAGAGGGCAATACCTGCGGATATCCGATCAACTGCTGACCTCAACTCAATATGACGTATGTATACAAATCGGTGACACCAACAAATTACTTTTCTTTAAAAAATTAGATTAGCAGAATTTATTAATTCGTCAAGTGTGTTCATTTCATAGGTTCAGTTAAAACTTTCGAAGATAGACTCTTTTTTTTTTTCGGTGTTCAAAGCGCTTTTCATTTAACTTTCGATTCTGATTTTTGATTTTAGCTACGACACTGGACGTTTTGCTGCAGTATAATAGCGACATAAATTTATCTTGTTGTATATTTTGGACCCAAGAAAATGAAATGTGATAGAAACAGGTTTAATTTTCATTTCATATGTTCACACTCTTACCATTAGGAATTTAGAAATGTAACCCGATGAATTAGTGTTAGTTTATTTTGCGTAACACCTAGCTCACTGGTGGTACATGAGGGAACAAAATATTTGTCGACAAACGAAAGGGAAAGTATATTTGAAGCACGTATTCATAGGTTTATATGGATGAATAATATTAAAATGGGCCTTAAGAAGATTGATATCCTTATTTGGTCTGAGTTCAGTTGGCCCAAAATAAAAACCAGCGGCGGAAGCTTTTGAACACAGTAATCAAAATTCGACCGTCATGACAGGCGGGAAATTGTTTACCAGATGAGTAACTGTTAGATTATAAAGGAGGCCCTTTATCCCTAAAGCTAGTTAACAAGGAAGTGTGGCAGAGACGCGTGTGCAGCATGCTGTGCTTAGGTGTGGTACGCTGAGATAGATCTAATATCGATAAAAATACAAGGGTATCACAAGACCAATTTGTTAACTCGTCACATGTGGCCATAGAGAGGTTATGCAAAGCTGCAAATATTCTTTCAGTCTCAAAATTCCAATGCTTTTATGTTTCTGAACGCGTATACGTAAAATAATGTAAGAGATTTGTGTGTTGACGTCTTATTTTATTTATTTATAAAAATTATGAGTTTTAATACCGAGCTTTACTGAATCGAGTTACAAATTGATGTAAAGATGTCAAGAATTTAACCTGTCGTCAACACACAATGGTCAGGTCACTTTTACCTAGAGACGTTAAGTCTGTCAGCAGGAAGTCACCAATAAGGAATTCTCTTACGTCAGGAACTTAGGCTGTCCTTAGCTCTCTAACTTCTTCTGGTATCTTCCTCTGGCTGATCTGTACTTCTGTTTGGTTAACCCATGTTTTCATTGATCTAGCACGTCATTTGTATGTACGTGCCACCTAAAATTCTTGTTGATCCTAATTCATTTTCGGTTCATGCAAAATATCCTGCTTTCTGTCTTGGTACCGAAACGTGTTGGTGTTTTTATGTACTTGTCCTTGTGTACGCATAAATCTCTACAACTTATAAAATGATTTTGATGACATTTCACAAAGCAAAAAAGACAACACGTTCAGAAAGCAAATTGCGACGAATGAGCGCCACTTGTACCACCTGCTTTAGGGACAATATGTGTAATAGAGCCTAGAAAAGAATACACATAGTGCCATGGCAATACTGTCATGCTTTGTAGAAAGCAAAATAACAATATGCCTCCTGTACGAAATTTGCTTTAACTTCCAGTTTTATGACGACTGTTTTAACTAAAGGGTGTAGGCAGGTGCAACTTTGTAAGGAGGTGGGCCTTACATAGATCGCAAACATAACAACGTCCTATATAAGAAATGTTTTTATAAGAAAAGGGTTGCAAATATTGCGTCTATGAGGTTTGGCTTCACCCCACTGATCAAGCTTTATTAACACCCACTGGAATCAAAGCGAAAGCATAACATTCGTTTAGACCCTTAAGCGAAATGGTTCTCAGACATAATCTAATCTGACGTAAAAATGGTCCAACAAATTTTACTCCAGGCCTGTCAATTTTTTTTTCCATGGCGCAACAGCCAGGGCCTCCTCATTATCGAAGCTTCGTGATCACACTCGGACAGAGCACACTCAGTCGGACTCCTCCGGACGAGTGGTCAGTCCCTACTTGACAATACACAACATTCACGACAGACAGATATTTACGCCTCAGCGGAATTCGAACCCACAATCCCAGCAAGCCGACGGCCGCAGACCCACACCATAGACCGCGCGGTCACTGGGATCGGCCTCCGGGTCTACCATACCCAGCTTGATCTCCTGGACCGGTGGCCGTTACTTACTATGCGTGTGTCTCCCTGTGCAGAATGCTGCGGCTGATGGTGCTTGGTTTCGACCCACTAAACTTGGCGGCGCTCCTGGTGCTGGCTCTGCTCATCTTTCTCACGGAGTACAACCTATCGTGGAGTACAAAGAAAAGTCCACAGTCACGTGAGTCACACACATGGCTTTATATTGTGGTAAAAACCTGCTTCTGGTTGCGTCCTAAGGATGCTGGGGATGTTGGCGCGCAGGGCTTCCATCATTTTGACTGATGCACTCCCCGTCATTCATCTGTGTCCTACGGCAGGCAGCCCAAAGCGCTGCTGGCTAGCAACGACCATAACGGTACTGCTGTCAGTACTTGTACGAGCAGAAGGCTGGACGCTTTGAGGGGAGTACAGGGAGTAAACTGGAGGAGGATCGTATAAACCCCGGGGGAGGTTTAAAGGCTGTCGACCCATGGAAGCACTGTCCGTGGTCTTAGTAAAAATGCAATGCAAAAGTGAGTAACATTCACGTGTTACACACTGGTGCCACTTATTTATGGAGCCTCTTGTATTACGTTTCGCTATTTGGCCTGTATCATATGTAAGATTTCGTACGGCACACTAAAGAATGGCCACAAACCAACTAACAAACAAAAAGTCATACAACAACGTGACATGAAGCTGAAGATTTCAGTCAGTAAAGTGCCTTGTCAGAAATTTGACGGCCAAATTTCATTTTCTGGCAGTAGCGGAAAAACTTCACCATTGCGTCTAGGCCGGTTCAAAAGCATACGTATCCTCGCCAACTGTATCTGTAGCGCTTTCCACGGGAGTCTAATGACGAAAGCACAAACCCGAACGCTCGTTTCTG